>JAMPIV010017013.1:0-359484 GCA_024509875.1 Oreohelix idahoensis | reverse complement strand
CCCGCAGCGTTCAACCCTTCCATTGATGAACATAACATTCTGATATATCTCTGACTATTTAAAGTTTTGGTTAAAAGGCGACAAAGATAACTATGATATTATTAGGTCAGCCTTATATAAAGAAGTAGCAGTGTCCTAAAAGGGTTATCGTAGTGTTTTAAGACAATGTCCTGATGCAGGTGTAGAATTCTCAGATTCATTGCAAGGACACTCCTTAAACATTGATCGTGGATTGGACTATCCAAAACTAAAGAGACTTATGAAGCACTAATGGGACTTGATACTCAAGACAAGATTATGATCCTAATATGAAATAAACCTTCTCCTCGAATTCTTACATGAGCGTAAACCTAAGTCTCTAAAAGAAATGGAACGTATTGTACCCAATACGTCACTGCACATCCGGACGTAGCTATTAGCAACAGTAAGGTTAAAGAAGGTATGCCAGTTGCTTCTGCAACACCAAACAACCCTAATCACTCTCACAAATTCCAAGGACCTCAAAATAGGTTTAATAAAAAAGGTAACTATTACAGTTATCAGAACCAAGGTAACCAATCATTTCAGGGTTCTTCTTCGAATACCTGGAGAAGAGCTGACAGCCCTCGATTCAGGGGTGGTCATAATTACAGGAACTTTCGCAAAGGAAGTCATTCTAGAAACTATCCAAGTTTTTCCTTCATGGAGACAACAGGATCATAATTACCGAGATACTCATTATAATTGATAGGATGATAGTAACCAAAGGAGCTATGATTCAAACCCGAGTAGGGGTTATAATAGTGGAAACAATGATAAGTACAGAGGCAATAATAACAGAGGTAGAGCACAATTCAAAAAACATAAAGCTCATTACCAGGCGAACTCTGCACAGCAAGAGTCCCACGAAGCCTATAAACAAAATAAAGATAATGATGACTCTAATAATATGGCATGTGCCGCTTTTGATTTTGGGAGAGCATCTCAGTGCCCCCAATGCAAAACATTATTTGAGCCAACCACAGTGTCTACTTTAAGCTGTGGCCATCCTCTTCCCGCTCTTCCTGCGTCAATCGCGCATGATGGGAGAGGTTCTCTTGTCTTACACAAAGGTTTAGTAAATGACAATCCAGTCTCAGTACTTTTTGATTCTGGATGCACAACTATTGGGGTTAGGCAGTCACTCATAGATCCTTCTCATTCTACAGGCAAAGTAGTCAAATGCGTAACATTTGGCGGCACCATAGAGAAATACTCTACCGCTATCATTAGGATTGCTACTCCTTCTTCACAGGAGATGTACACGCATGTCTTTTGCCGAATCCGATCGCTGATCTTATCATCGGTCGCATTCACGGAGTCAAAGAATGCACTCCGGAGCAAATTTCCGTTTGGGAAAATCAAAATATGCAATCTGCTAATGCGGTAGTCACTAGAGCTCAAGCTCTCAATATGCCTGAAACTTCATCTGTTGAAGATAATGAAGTGCATAACCAAGATGATCCCTTGGTAATTTCTCGTGACTCGTTTATAAAAACAACAAGAAGAAGATCCGACTCTTAAGAAATTCTTCACTCTTGTAACGAAAGGTGATCCGAATAAAGATTCAAATTGTAAATCTTGGATTACAATGAAGAATGGCGTACTTGTACGTATGGTGCAAGACTCCACTAAGTCAAGTCATTCTCAGATTCTTGTACCCAAGAATTTGAGAGTTAAGATCTTACAACATGCACACGACTCTCAGTGTGCTGGTCACATGGGTTTTTCCCGTACAAAGTCAAGAGTTCTTGCGGCTTTCTTTTGCCTTTTGTGAACAAGGACATACGGATCTATTGTCGATCCTGTAAAGTATGTCAAGAAGTCAAATCCAAAGGTCCTCGTCATGCTGCGCCTATTCAGGCTGCAGATATTCCTATTCGTCCATTCCAGAAAATGGCGATAGACATCATTGGTCCATTCAAGATCAAATCTGCTAGAGGACATCAGTTTATCTTAACGTGTGTAGACATGTGCACACGTTGGCCAGAGGCTATCCCTCTAAAGAGCATTACTACCGCTGACATTGCAGATGCTCTTTGGCTTATATTTTCTCGGCTGGGATTCCCCGGAGAAATATTATCAGATCATGGCACCCAACTGATATCGGATACCATGTCTCAAGTAATGTCTACTCTACAGATAGAGAGATCTTTGAGTAGCATCTATCATCCTATGTCCAATGGGATGGTCGAGCGACTAAATAGAACACTTAAGAACTTATTAGGGAAGATAACTGAGGATCATCCTCAAGATTGGGATAGGGTTTTACCCGGCCCTCTTCGCGTACAGAGAGGTCCCCAATGAACATACAGGGTTTTCTCCCTTTGAACTTGTCTTTGGCGCGCGACCGCGCGGCCCAATGTCTTTGCTGCATGATCTTATAACAGCTGACAATATTGACGATGACACAAAATCTTCTTACGAGTATGTCATCGCGCTGAGACAAAAGATTATCGAAGCATGCAAATTGGCAACGTCCTCTTCTGAATTTGCTAAGCAGAAGGCAAGACAATTTGCTAATAAGAAGAGAACTTTACGACAACTTTGTCCTGGTGACAAAGCATTTGTTTTGCTACCTTGTCGTGAAAATAGACTCCTTATTAGTTGGAAAGGTCCGTACGATATAATATCGAAAATTTCAGATGTTGACTACATCGTCGATATCAACGGGAAGCATAAAACCTTCCACATCAATATGCTTACGGAGTTCCATGAACGTCCTGACTATCTACAGCCTATTTTCCAGGCAACGGACGATTCTCATGTCAAACATGGTCATTACTCATCACTGTCTGTAATACAGGATGAGGAAACAAGTTTTTCGGATGTTAATCTTCCGCTTCCAATGATCCCACTTCATTCTAGTGAATCATGGAAAGACGTTACTGTTTCTCCTGATTTGTCTCTAGGAGAACGGCGACAAGTTTCGTCTATGTTACAAACATTTCAGGATGTCCTCACTGACATCCCTGGACAAACTCATGTCATTGAGCATGACATTGTTCTAACTGAACATACTCCAATTAGGGTTAGACCTTATCCTATCCCTATACATTTCCAAACACAGGTTGAAAAGGAGTTGGATGAAATGATAGATTTACAAATAATCGAACCATCCACTTCTGCATATTCTTCGCCGATGGTTATTGTTCGAAAAAAAGACAATAACATACGTCTTTGCGTTGACTATCGCAAATTGAATCAAGTTACGAAGTTCGATGCTGAACCTATGCCTTTACTAGAAGAGCTACTTACTCGTCTTTCTAAATCGCATTTTTTTCACTAAACTTGATTTGTCTAAAGGATATTGGCAAGTTCCATTATCCGAACGCGCCAAACCTCTTACCGCTTTCTCTACTCCCAGAGGCCTTTTCCAATGGAATTTTATGCCTTTCGGCCTTATGAACGCACCAGCTACATTTGTACGCATGATGCGTCGAATCCTATCGTATCGGTCAGATGTCATTGCTTATCTAGACGACATCTGTCTTTTCAGCGATACTTGGGAAGATCACTATTCAGGGTTAGTTGAATTATTATCAACTCTGCGTGAGTATAACCTGACAGCAAAACCATCTAAAGCTTGTATTGGCTTTAGCGAAATTGCTTTCTTAGGCCATCGAGTAGGTCACGGTTTCTTGAAGACAGAAGACCATAATATCACTAAGATACTTAACATCTCTATCCCTAGGACTAAAAAGCAAGTGCGAAGTCTTTTAGGTCTCATACAATTTTATGGACGTTTCATTCCGAATCTGTCCTCTATCATGGCACCTCTCTCTACACTATTAAAGAAAGGGTCGCCTAACATGGTTCACTGGTCTCATGAATGCCAATCTTCACTAGAGAAGATCAAAACTATGTTTTCATCACCACCTATTTTAGTGTTACCTACAACAGATAAGACATTTGTTCTTCGTAGTGACGCTTCATCCACTGGGATTGGAGCGCACTAATGCAAGAGTACTCTGGAACTCTGCATCCTGTAATGTATATATCCAGAAAACTTAATGCTGCAGAAAGGAATTACTCGGTTTTAGACCGTGAATTATTGGCAATGGTTTGGTCAATTCTCAAACTCCAAAGATTCCTTCTGGGCGCGCATTTCGTAGTGGAAACTGACCAAAAAGCTCTTACGGCTATCCAAAGTAAGAACTTGAAGAGCTCGAGATCAACTCGATACGCAATCGCTCTTCAACCTTTTCATTTCTCGTACGAGCTATCCGTGGTTCAGAAAATGTGATGGCGGACATTCTGTCCAGATGCCCACATGATGCCACTTAACTGTTAAATATTGGATCTTTTTAATATGTATAACTTTACAACAGTTATTTTTTGTTTCTTTACTAAGATACACATTTGTAATTTAATAATAGAATGATGGTATCGCTACTTAGCGGTTTATTGATGTTTATTCACCGCTGTTCTTTGATGATTGTTTCTTCATAAATCATAAATTTAAGATTATAGTGTGAATTTTTGGTATGCATTGTATAATTACCAGAATTGTATTATACGTACATCACACCTTCCTGGAAACATTTATTCGTAGAGAAACAATTTCTCTCAGATTTTGAGATATATTCTCACCGGTCATATTAGGAATTATAGTTATTCCTGATATTTTCATCTGCGCAGTATTCTTGCGTTGTGAGCCTATTCTACGTTGCTCCTAGATGTATTTAAAAAAAAAAATTTATTTTTTTTTTCCCGGGAGGTGTGGTAAGACTGTAAAGTGCAATCTTTACTATCTTGCAATATAATACATTTATATACTTATTATGTTCGCAAATATTTTGTAAACAAAGTATTTCCTTTTTTAAGTGCTTAAGGAGAAGTCATTTTTGAGTTACTTCCCTTGAAAGGAGTTCCGTCATCTTCGATCGGACTCCGCGGACGAATTTAGGCCTACTGCGATTTATTCTTTGGCTGGGTAGGAATAGATTGTTCTTGCTTCAGTATATCTATGGCCTGAATTTATACGTAGTGTTTGTATGAGTAGGACGAGTCTGTCTTATATATGGATATCTTTACATTTCTAAGTCGAACTATGTTGGTTGTCGCTAGAAAAGGTCAAAGGCTATGCAGCGGAAGTATCGCTAGCAGGGGGTGTGATTCATGGCTGTCATCCTGTCGGGATGTCGAATTTTGTTGTAGCCGGCTTATCGCCGAAAAAGTGATCTATAAGTAGATGGGGAAAAGTGATAGTCATTTAGACATGTTGTATGTACTTTACCCCAGTGTTTATTCTCTTTTGCCAAGGAATGGCAAAGTTATATTTCGCATAGAAAGGTAAAACCACAATTTATTATGAACTTGGGCTTCGCCATCGTTGTCGATAAGCAGATGCACAGTGGTACTTTTGAAAAGAATATTTATTCAAAGGAAGATGACATTCCTATGTATCAGCACTAGATTATATGATATTATTCAATTACCTCTATGATAGAAGCTATGAAGAAATGAGGACATTTAACGAATGACCAATTTTGGTCTGTATCCAATAGTGAGTGAAGCTCACGAGAGAAGCACCACCATGTTGAAATCCATATACTTTGTATTTATCGAGTGAGAAAAAGGGATGCCTGTACTATCGCTCGATGAACCAAGAGATCACTGCTACATGTGAGAACCCATGTCTGGGATTCCTATATCTTTATGGAAAATATATATATTGAACTTTACGTGAAGGGATATTCGCTAGACGAGGTTAGGTCTAGGATCCTTCCTATATATTGGTTATGGTCTGACGTGCCCAGTCAGTAAAGCCAGATGATTTACATGATGGAACTCTGAATGCTTATTTACGAATGCTCCATTGTGATATTTGCCAAGCATGAATGCTAACTTAAGATGATATTCCTGTGATCAACATTATGCTGTCTATGTCGACATTTGTTCCTGTAACCATACACGTACTGTCCAAGTGTGCGTCTCATTAAATGTTATAAAAAGACCACCGTAGTTCCAGTACTTCTTGAATTCGAACAGTGTGAGTATGAGTGATGTACTACCAACCTGTCAACTCTATCGAATCATTCTACCATTCGCGTTCTGACATTCATATACACACTCATTGTCTACACTCACATTCTTGTCGGAGCCTCATCACGTTCCAGGACAAGATGACCTGTATGACCAAAACTGTGCTGGGTTTAATGAGTTGACAATCGTTACACTTTACTACACCAGTCCCAACATCTACATTTATCAACTGGTGGACATTTACGTCATTTAACAAATAAAGCGTGATTTAACAACTACTGGAAAGTATGAGTTTAACAAATGCTTTCCAGCAAGTGGCCACAAACTTTCTAGGAAACAATAAGGCTGACAATTATCAGGAGCTTGTAAAAACCCTCTTGCAGCGCTACGAGAAACTAGGGTGCAGCATGTCTTTGAAATTACACTTTTTACACTCTCATCTGGATTTCTTCCCTGCTAACTGCGGTGCTGTCAGTGACGAGCATGGGGAACGATTTCATCAGGACATTACTACCCTCGAAAAAGGTACCAAGGGAAATGGAATGCAGCAATGCTAGCAGACTATTGTTGGAACCTTGTGAGAGATGCTCCAGAAACTCATTACAAGCGACAGGCAAAAAATGTGTCACTGTGAATCATTTCCGCTATAAGCATTATTATCATTTCGTATGTATATGCAAATGTGTAAAACTTGTTTTACAGATATTTAAAAAACTAGAGCTCATCTGGTGTTTTAACGGCCATTTTCATATTCAGCAGCCCAAACAACATAAAGGTATCTTGGTTTAATCTCAGATACACACAAAAAGTCAAAATTTGTTGTCCAGTGTAATTCAGTAAAACATGTCAATGCTCTTTTGGGCAGAAAATGATGGTTTTCCTGTGAATCTGTTTATTTTGACCAACTTATTAGCATACTTGTTTTGTGTGGTTCCTCCTTTCCATGAAGGATACCAACTAGAATGCAAATCAATAGTGAAGGTAGAAGTATCTTAAGTTTTTCTCTTTTAATTTCCTAAAAGATATTTGGTTTTACCGTACCCTAGTATGCCTAAAAGTCTTAATCACAAATTTTTACTCTACAAAAAGCTATTCAAATTAGGTATGTGCGAGAGTGAGCACGTTCCTATCGCGCAATGCCATATGAGGATGCTTGGTCAATGCCGACCACTGCGAGCGCTAACATCGCCCGTCGCGCAATGTTAAACAAACGACGTTATTTATTTTTTTTCTCAATGATTTATTGTGGAACCCCTAGCGATGTCGCTCGGAACCCCAGTTGAGAAACCCTGATCTGCGCTAAAAACGCGGTTCTATTTGTGGCTAAAGTACAACGTTTAATTTTGTTATTGTTTCTAAACATCAGTCACCAGCCTTCAGTTTTAACAGAAAGTAGAACAAACTCATACATGGACAAACAAACATTATATACGAGTACAGAAGACAAGGTAAACCCGAAATACGGGGAATATAACCCACGGGATGAGTGACTATTTGTCACATGACCAAAGTCTAATGTACAGAGATAACAACAAAATTACAAAAACATGCAGACGTGCCGCGTGTATTTCTCGGAGGTCTGTGAAGTGACAAACTGGTTTAGGACAACTGGGTGTCTCGTACAAGACAATGAATGTGAATATTTGGTGCAGGTATTCTCCAAGGGAACCAGTTGCAATGTTACGTTCAAGCTCCACGAAGAAGACTCAGGAAAATTATGATGAAGATGATGGTTGTCACGGGACGCCTCCACTGCTTTGCAGTGATGGTCCAACAATGCAATGTTGGAATGGAATGCGGTGTTGTATATCATGACTGTGCTATGTTTATATCGCAGCTTTCCTGTCCACGTGTTCCCCCCTTGTTGTATATCATGACTGTGCTATGTTTATATCGCAGCTTTCCTGTCCACGCGTCCCCCCTTGTTGTATATCATGGCTGTGCTATGTTTATATCGCAGCTTTCCTGTCCACGCGTCCCCCCTTGTTGTATATCATGACTGTGCTATGTTTATATCGCAGCTTTCCTGTCCACGTGTTCCCCCCTTGTTGTATATCATGACTGTGCTATGTTTATATCGCAGCTTTCCTGTCCACGCGTCCCCCCTTGTTGTATATCATGGCTGTGCTATGTTTATATCGCAGCTTTCCTGTCCACGCGTCCCCCCTTGTTGTATATCATGGCTGTGCTATGTTTATATCGCAGCTTTCCTGTCCACGCGTCCCCCCTTGTTGTATATCATGACTGTGCTATGTTTATATCGCAGCTTTCCTGTCCACGTGTTCCCCCCTTGTTGTATATCATGGCTGTTCTATGTTTATATCGCAGCTTTCCTGTCCACGTGTTCCCCCCTTGTTGTATATCATGGCTGTGCTATGTTTATATCGCAGCTTTCCTGTCCACGCGTCCCCCTTTTGTTTTCTGACCGGCTTCCAATCAGAACGATTGTATTTCTTCAGATCCATTCACAAGCAAGGATATAGGCCTACATTTGTAGAGACTTAGCTATTACTTTCACCCTCTGTTGTCAAAGGTTCTCGATTATCGTATTTACTATTTGACTCCGTAGTTATTTTCCACCCTGTGCCGCAATTATTGGTTGAAGAATTCTAAACGGTGAAGTGTACTGTCTTTTAGTTTAAATTTTGTTAATCGTTTCTGTACAAATGTACACATTAAATACTAAACTGTAGAGAAATAGTTAAAGAATTGTAATATATAGTGTCAATTTTTACTGTGGTCCCAAATAAGAATTTAAAAAATGTATACAATATTGCATTACAAAATTTTCAAACAAATAAACAACAATAACATCATTTAAACTCTTTTTACACTTGGTTAAATTTGTAATAGTGTCCCTAGCTTCATCTTCTACCTGGGACTAGTGATTAGATGTTACTGCAGGTCTTCTTCTATTGCTTTTCAATCAGCCAGACTAGGACCACGCCCACTCATCAGCTAAATCTAATGTTTTTTAGACTTTCTGCACCGATTTTGGTTATTTGTCAACAAACTGTGACTTCAAAAAATCATCGTCAATTACAATAAACTCCAGCTCCTGACATCCAATGTGACATTTTGTAGGTCAGGCAATCAATCCGGCCTCCCGAAGTCTATCAAATAGCATGGAGAGTTCCTCAACGGTTTCCGTGGTTATGAGGATATCATTCAAGAAGGTAGCGATCGAGTGGTTTCTGAGAGGCTATAGCAATTTCCTCACCATGCATGAAAACACACAATGAGCATTCTTCAACATAAAAAGAAGCACACTGAACTCATAATGTTCCCCTGACATGCTGAATGCCACCATGTGTCGGACGTCAGCTTTCACCTGGATCTTATAATATCCCTTTCTAATGCCCACCAGAGAAGTAACTGGCTTTGCTGAGCGTCGAGTACAACTAATTAGTGTCAGGCAAGGGTCAGACTGAGATTCCGTAATAGCATTAAGCTTCCTATAGTCAATGCATATCGGTGTTCTTCACTGGCCTTGCGGAGCAGCACTACACTTGCGCTACAGTCTGATTCCGATTTGGAAATGATGTTTTCCTTGAGGAGATAGTCAATCTCTTCCCTTAAGGCCAGATCTTTCGCATAAGGAATGGGGTAGGTCTTTACACATACATATGTCGGATTTATAACTGTTGAGGCCACTTCATGGTGCGATTTTTATCAGGACAACTTACTATTAGTGCCAGGGTTTTGTCACACCATGTCGTACCTCAACTGAATGCAAGAAATACATGAAAGCGGTCGCTGTGAGATGAGTATCTAGGTATGATGTAGGCAGAGTTGGATGTGACGTCAGAGCGTCAAGATGTGTGCCTAAAATGGCTTGTGTATCAGCCATTATGTTGGAGTATGTATTCAAGAAATATTTCTGGAAAAATGGTAAGCTATGTGCTTTAAATGAGAAGCATGAGAATATGCCAGGATTATAGTTGAAGTCAGTACGGGACGGTGGTTCCCAAGACAAAGAAGTGTGTTGAAAATATAATTGAACAGTGTTATAACGGGAGGACTCATTCCCCGAAGTTTATGGAGTGAAAATTATGATGTATGAATATTAAAGATACCGGGACGCTCAAATCCCCCGATGTTGTTGGAAAAAGATATAATGAATATTTGATATGCCGGGATGCTGAATACCCCGATGTAAAATGGAATCACGGAATGATATTATAAAAGCATCAACTAGGAAAAAGGTGTATGACATTGTATGAACAGCGAACCAAGATAGTGGTAGACTGAAAGTTAGAGGGAGTATTCATGCCATATTCGTGATTGTGACGTTTTGTGAATTCGTACTTACTGTGTATTAAACTGTTGCCAAATCGTCTAAGTCGAGAGGTTCGTTCAATCATTCAAGGTTCAGTTAACCAGTTGATAGCCTTATTCAGTAATTGAAGATTGACAGAAGGGGGTATCCAAGAAGATTGACTTCCAAAATATTTGACAATGCAAACCAAATTAAAATTAAAAGAACTTCTACATCTTTATTAAAACGAATGGATCCTAGACAACAAACGAAAGAATTCGGGCAATTTCTCTATCCCTTAACAATAAATTTCATGTCATACTCCATTAAGTTCGTACAGCCTGGCTTATCCGTAAGACTATATTGTCTACATGTGTTCGCAGCAATCGTTTTATTTGCTTCCTCTGATCTGTAGTCAGGTGATCACTGACATTCACCTACTAAGAACTCTATGAGGATCGCAACGGATACTCTGCTGAGGTGAGAGGTTCGTGCTCCATTTCAGTTGCGACGGCAAGTTTCATCATGCATGCAACTTCCAGGGATGGCCTATCGTGATATCTTTTAAGTAGATCGACATTTGTTTCCCCTTTTGTCAATAATGTAATTAGTTCTGGGTAACTTCTACAGAACCACCATACGGTCCTTGCCATCCAATCTGCAATTTGTTGTTACTGCTGGGCAATAGAAGAAGCACTTTCTCTTCTACAGCAAGGTCCCTATTCTTAGCCTTCTTGTTGAAGTAATCTTGTTTGCGTCTGGCCGTACTCAAGTTATCATTTGCCATTTTCCATTAAGTTTTTAGACGAGAAGTTAATTAATTCACATATTGGAATGCCGATGTCACAGTTTCTACTGCCTTTTCTTCTATCCATGTCCTCAGAAGCGCTACTAATTGACCTTTAATTGGCCGAGTACAGAGTAAGGTGGCCGTGGCCAATCCTGTTGAATGATAAGGGACTTCCTGGTAAGCAAATAGCGCTGCCGGTAAATACAAGTCCCAGATATCAGGTTTCTCTAGTGCCAGTTTCCTCAGTATGGACATGAGCGTCCGGTTGAATCGCTCTACCTGCCCGTTTCCTTGGGGATGATAGGAAGAAGTGTGGTAAAGTCTGGCTTGAAATAACTTGAATACCTCTTTAGTTAGTTTTCCCTTAAACTGGGCTCCATTGTCCGTCAAAATCTGATGTGGGAAACCTAACCGTGTGAATACTGTTAGTAGTGCCTCAGCAATATGCTTCGAATCAATAGATGTCATCGCAACTGCCTCTCTCCACATTAAGCACGTGTCAATAAGTATGAAACTCTTTCTCTTCTTTGTCCTAGTGAGGGCCCAACAATATCCACTGCACCACGTTCAAAGAGTATTCTCATAATGGGCATTTCTCCCAGTGTTGCTAGAGCAGTCCAATGCTTTGGAGCTACTTTCTGACAATCTGGGCAGTATTTAACATACAATTTGATATCCTAGGTAATCCCTGGCCAGATGTAACGACAAGCTATCCTTTGGCTAGTGGCACCTATCCTCGTGTTACCACTAAAGACTATAGCTTGTCCTATTTCCATAACTTTCTTCTTATGTGTGGATAACACTTCTAGCTGCCCATAACCTTGAGGTTTTTTTTAGCCTTCCTATATGTGACGGATTGATATAAATGTCTACCTCTTTCCTCCGAGTTGGTCTGCGCTGTTTTCTTCCTAATTTTCTCTATGCCTACTTTTCTGTCATTTTTACTCAGAATAGCTTACATTCTCTTCTTGATTCTGTCAATCTTGCTAGAGCCCAGTTTTTGTCCACCTTTTTTGCACGTGCGAGGCGGAATGATGTCCATCGATCTTTCATGTCGGCATTCAGGGAATGCCTGAGTTCCCTAATTGCTTTTGATTTGGAAAAACACGACATGTCTGTGTCTCTTTTATCTGGGTCGCCCTTCAGTCGTAGTTAGAATGCCAGCGCTCGTAGAGCTGTGTAACTTTGCATTATTTCGCTCCTTGTCTTACCGAAGTTAGGAAAATCTCTTCGGATCCCTACGTTGGTTCTGTTTTCACCTTGAGACGATCAGAAACGCTGATCGAGAGACTTACGCCTGCCTTACGTGGGTCTTCGTTTCACCTGCGCACGTGCGGGAGATATTCTTCGAACATCTGCCGTTTCTTCATACTTTTAAAAGCCTGGGGTCTATCTATCTGTACACTTGTCTGTCAGGATTTCTTCGCGGCCAGTAACTGTGTACTTCGAGTTAAAAGCTGTTGTGACTAGTACTTGCGCCAAAGTTATTTCTTGACTGGTAAGAGCACTTATTTTCGTTTTTAGGTTATTACTGCTAGTATTAGCGTAATGATATATATATATATATATATATATATATATATATATATATATATATATATATATATATATATATATATATATAATTTGTGTTATTCGTTTGTTATTAGCGTATTTTCGGCGCTAATTTTTTACCTATTCGTGTGTTGAATGAATACTCTGGCCTGGCCTAGAAAAATTGTCAACAGGTGTGTGCGTACATAGCTCGAGGGCTGTTTTAGCTCGCGAGAGCAGCCGTCTAGCATGGGAATTTACATGTACGATTATTTAGGTTAACAAGGGCAGAGGTGTATGGTATGGCGGGTTTGGTGTTATTATTGTATGGAATGAGAGAAAGGGGAGAGCGCGGGGGGGGGGGGGGGGATTTGTTTATTGTGATGAAAGTCATCTACCCACGGCGTATTACCAATCACCAGCGCCTTCAGCTGATGTCATTATCTTCCATTCTTAGTGCAACCGTGACCTACTCACTTACGACCGTCATCGAGGAGTATTTAGACGCAAACATCCAGTAGAAGCCAGCGATTTTTCCAGTCGTCGTTATCAATATCAGAGGTGCATATGCCTCGCGTTGTTCCTGGATAACCTGATTTCCTAGCTGTAATATTTACTGATTCGCTCTTGCAGTATTTATTTTAATCAGTGAGAGAAATTCGCTTCAGCCAGGGTTACAGGTAGTTCGCTAATTTAGTGGTGGCCACCCGCGATTTAAAGTGATATTCTTGGGATTTATTTATCTGTTTTCAGTGGAAGCTTAACTCCATATTCCGATGATACAAAACCTTACGTGGAACAGAGTGATTTTTCCAAGAAGAAGATGAGAGTACCTACAAGCTTATGCACTACAAGGATTGGGCTGCTGTCATTATTTGATAGCTGGGGCCTTATCCCTTTATTTGGACATTTTAAGCGTGCCAGGAAGAGTATGCGTTGAGGGGTAGCGAGGCGAGGTTGGCGTGTGTGTGCTTGAGCCTAGTTGCGTGATAACGTTGGTGTTGGCCTAATTTTGTTGTGGTGGTTTTAACGTTTCCCCGTATCCTTCAGACATTGTGAAGGCATACGGGTTTGTTTTTTTTTAATTTATGCAGTGGTGTCGCTTTTTTGTGTGTTGTTTAATAAACATGTCGGCGTCTGTGGCCTAATGGATATGAACGCAGTTTCATAATCCAGATATACCAGGTTCGAAACCTGCTGCAGACGGTTTGGTAGCAAATCGCTTTGTGTGGATTTTTTAACAATGGTATAAGCGCCGTACCGTTCAGAAAGCAATGGCAAACTACTGAATGAAAAAAATTACCCAGAAAAATCACAAACAGCCAATAAAAGCTGGGGTTGATTGCCACGTCCTGTAAAGGATAAGCAACTAACTTTTTTTTAATAAACATAAAAACCTTTCCTGTGGTCAGTATTTCTTCTTTTACTAACTGTTACTGAATGTCGAAAAGTTGTTCTTACTGCTTAGAATCTTTAATTCTTTTCGTTCAGGGAGAACGGGTGTGAGGTTGACTTAAACAAAACAGTCAAAGGTGGCTGAAGACGTATCACACCTACTCTTCAGAAGTCATATCTCTCCCCATAAATTCATCAGTGACTCTATTCTTATGTACTTCACACATTTTCATTCATAATCTGTATGAACTCAGACACAATCTATACATAATTTATTCCTACCTACGACACTATATAGTAGTCCGTTCTTCATATAGCAGTCTCCGTTTTTGGTGGGATTATGTGCTTTTGGCAGTTTACCAAAACAATGCTTCAATGAGCAATTCTTCGATTGAGCCTTCTTCATCTCAGTTGGATGGGGATTCATCAGAGTATCCTCCAACTTCTTGGAGCTCGACCTGGTCTGGACTGCATCCATGACTACAGGTTTTACCGGGTCTCCTAAGAAGACATACCTACATCCAAATATCAGGGAGTAGATAAGATTATCAAGTATTGATGCTTTAATTTCTCCTTCCACATAGCGAGATTTCACCCTGATCTTTGCTATGAGCAATGTCATGGTTACTGCTCCATTTGTTGGCTCTTCAATATCCACTGTCTCTGTGGCAATTTGCTCTAGGTTTACACGAGATGCATTTGTGACAGCATATAATCTAAACCTGTGTCGTACATGCACGTGACTTGTGTTTAATTCACAGTCCCTGTCTCCCGGAAAGGGTAATGAAGGAGGCCATTCTGACGCAGTGTCAGTTCCTTCTTATCGCTTGTCCCTGTTGCAAGACATGCAGCGTGTTGAGGAGAGTGCTTTTTCTGACAATCATTACTATTGTATTTGCTCATATGACAATGCTTGTAGCACTTGTCATCCTTCCTTCAGGTTTTCTTTTCATATGCCTGAATGTTTCTTTCATGTGGTTCATATCGGTGTTTGGTTTTGAAGGAATGTTCTTGACCGAGTCCATTAGCTTTATAGTTAGAGAGGCTGGTAGACTTCTTGAAAAATTTTCCCTGTTTCCTTTTTGATGCTTGCAACTCACCTTGTGCTGCCTTATATCTTTCAGCGCATTTTACCATATCATCAATCCTTTCCGACCCATGTTCCATCAGAAACGTTCTCATCTCCTGAGGCGTGAAGTGCTTCAGTTGCATCAGGATCATTTTTTTAGATCATCGTAGGTCTTCTGAAAGTGGTCCAGCTACTTCATGTTACCAAGTAAGTCTCCAGATGATCCGTATACTGACTGCATATTTCTCCAGTTTTCTTCTTGGCATTCCTAATTTTTTTTCTGTAGGCCTCTGCATTCCATTCGTATCGTGTAAGTAGTGCCTGCGTCAACATCTCAAAGTCTTCCCGCTCTTCTTTATGTAGCCTCATATACACTCCGTATGCTACACCTCGCAGATCTTGTGACAACTTTAAACTCCACTTTTCCTTCTAAAAACTATAAGTAAAGGCAAGTAGATCAAACCTGTCTAAATAGGCCTCTATAAAATCATCATTCTCTACAAATGCCTCCAAGTGGAAGTTTATAGCTCCACTTGGTGCACCCTGGTTAGGGCTGTTGACAGAGCGAGGTGAATTGCTCCCGCTAGTACTTGCAGCAGAATGAATCTCCAATTCTCCTAATCTCAACTGATGTTTTCTTTCAGCTTGTATTCTCCTTTCCTCTCTTTCAGCTACTAATCTCCTTTCCTTACCTTCTAACCTCTTAGCCTCTCTTTCAGCTTCCAATTCAAGTTTCTTGGTCTCTCTTTCCGCTTCCAGTTTACGTTTCTTGGTTTCTTTTTCCGCTTTTAATCTGTGTTCCTCTCTGTCCAGATGTTTATCAATTGCAGACGAGACATGCTGTATGAGAGCATCTCCGCTTAGGCCTAATTCCTTCATAATAGCACACCTAACTTTAACCAAATCAGCCATTTATATAGTTATGATGAGAAAGGTATGTAAAATTACTCAAACTATAACTAATTATAATTATATTTAATTAAGTTACCACAACTTCTACCAGAATCTGTTATATTTCTAATGTACTCTCAAGGTGCTAAAAAAATGTTTACTACTTTAAAAATCTCCCAAGATAGAAAGATAGAGTTGGCTAAGTAGGATCAATGATATCACGCTAACGAGCCCCCAGTGTGGCAAGATGGATAATTAGAGAAGAACAATAAATCAATTCAAGGTATTCGTGATCTATTGAAATACCCCAGTCTCAGAAATGAGCACTGGTGTATGGATGGGATAGGATATTGTCAGACTTAAGTACTTTTGTCTAGATGGTAAACTGATTTAAATCGAGAGCGTACCTTGCCTCCCGCTACGATTACACCTATGATTTTATAAATTATTCCCAATTAATAACACAGAACATGGAAATGATGTAACAACTTCAGAAGTTAACAACATCAATCAATTTACTTTATTGCTTAGTTTTCTCTTTTCTTTGCATTTGGAATGAAAACAAGGATATTTATAAATTTACATTACTCAAAATAAGCGTCACAATAAACATTCATTGTTCACACAGTCAAAAACTTTCCTATTTTACTGTTTTTTTATCATCTGACTAGAACCGGATTCTGGTATATCATTTGTGGTAATGTTTATTTTATGCACTTCACGAAATTCCTGGTATGTGGAGCTGCAATGGTACACCCAGTTGTTTTACAGCTGGTATTGACACACAGTTCAGTCAATATGCTGAACTACCATCACTATGTGGAGACCAGATATTCAGGAGTGGTCTAATCACTCTCGCGTTCTTTTGTCACAATAATTCGAAATGCACTGTTGTATCCCCCACCTGATTGAACGGCAGTCAAGCATGCAACATGATAAACCTTGTGGATAGTATCGTTCCACATTATACCACAAATCCTATTGTGTGTGTGTTAGTGTCATCAGAGTGTGCATGGGTATGTGGTGCCCATATGTCTGTTTCAAGTCATAGTGTCATTACAACCTACTAATTATTTAATAATATAACAAAAGATACAATACTTGCATTATATAAATATGATAAACGATACAACATATATATATATATATATATATATATATATATAGATATATATATATATATATATATATATATATATATATATATATATATATATATATATATATATATATATATATATATATATGAACTTTTCTAACGAGACCTTTGATATCATCTTGAACGGGGAAAAACTACAGAAAGTTGAAAGTTTCAATTATTTAGGCAGTAAAATGACTCAGGATGGTGACACAACAAGAGAAATCCATACTAGAATTGCTTTGGCAGCTAGCGCCTTCAATAGATTATCTAACATTTGGAAATTACGATCATTGAATATACATACCAAGCTTCGTCTGTTTAATTCAAATGTTATCTCAGTGTTAACATACGGCTGTGAGAGTTGGAAAATAACAAAATCATTGGAGAACAAGCTGAATACATTCGAGAACAAATGTCTTAGAAAACTCATGAACATCAGTTGGAAAGAATTCAAGACTAATCGACAAATAAGAGAAGACTCTAGGCAGAAATATGTCTCCGACTATATAAGGAAAAGACGATGGTCATATATCGGTCATGTCCTACGAATGCAAAACAACAGAATACCGCTACAGGCGCTCACTTGGGTTCCTGAGGGTAAGCGGAAAAAAGGAAGACCAAAAGAAACACTCAGAAGAACAATAATAAGAGAAGGAAGAACGTTGGGCCTAAATAATGTGCAAGAGCTAAGAGGAGTGGCGTCACAACGAACAACCTGGAGAGCACTGGTTTCTGCCTTATGCGCCGTGTTTGGCGCTTAAAGAATTTATTATTATTATTATTATTTATATATATATATATATATATATATATATATATATATATATATATATATATAGAGAGAGAGAGAGAGAGAGAGAGAGAGAGAGAGAGAAAAAGTAGTATAATACAAACATAATAACTCTTTGAGCTCCAGTCTTCTATGCCGGCTTTAACAAATGCTGATAGCTTGATGGCGTGCATTTGCCAGGCATGAAAAGGACTACTTGCAGTGCCAGGCCGGATAAGATTAGGTTTTATTTATGGTATCTCAATCTTCCATAATCACATCACAATAAGCGACAAAGAGTCTTACCTGATACCTCAATAAATATTATCCTTATAATAATACAAAACAATGTAATAACTTGTGCTGTACATGCTTAATATCATTATATCATGTCCATATAAGCATTCAGAATACAATGTTAGCCTGTAATTCTCAGGCTTTCAGAAGACAATATGCAGGACCCCGGTGAGGCTGGTTCTATTGCAGTTGCTCTAGGTCTAGATGAATTTTGCAGTATTAGCCCTCATACACCTGGTCGACTCTTGTAAGCTGTTGGATTTGTTGTGTGTGTCCTGATCTTTTTTTTTCCTTTTTTTAAATAAAGTTTTGCCTCGTTTTGGCGAGGCGCGTCCCGTTCAACCTAGTCGGTTATATTAGGGCGCATGCCCAAATATAAAAGACCCTTAGTTCTGAGACAGTAAGTACTGTATCACCTCTACATAGACTCATCTTGCGGGCGTATCGGAGAGCAATGACGTCACACATTCTTTGTAGACTGAAAATTCTCCATCAGATGGCAAAAGTATGGCAGATGTACTTTTCTAGAAACGAGGAACCCATCCGTTCTGTCCATCCGTATCTATCACTTTCAGGCATTAGTGGTAGCATACTTGATTCATTTGTGTGAAAGTTTGACTCCAATTCGAGCATTCTTCATTTTTATCTCGAATTTTACATAGCCTATGCCTTTGCGTGTTCCCTTCTTCGATAATTAGCTTAATGCAATTTTGCCAATTAATCTGCAAATATAGCAAGGGGTGATAAACCAAAGAAGTCCATACATGCCTTCCATCTGCTCCTAAGTTGTGGTAACGGGTGAATTCTTTCCCATTATCTGTTTTGGAAAATGCGATTGATTCTAACCTAGTTTTACACAGTATGTCGCTATTGTCGAATGTTTCTCGGCGATTTTGGGAAACTCTTCACTGATAGGTAGAGCGAAATAATCTGATTGGTCGAGTGAAGTTATACACAGGGGATTCCCCGATACGGTGAAATCAACCACCAGAGAATTTTTTTACAGAGTTCACGAAAGACTTTTCTGGGTGGAAGTGGGTTACATAACGTACACCAACAATTCGCTTGACCCGTGGCTGGAGTCAGTCTGATGTAATCATTTAAGCGATTACAATTAATCATTCAGGGATGATTAATTGCCTTCCCTGACATAAATCGAAGTGTGAAAATGTAAACAGTGACTAAGGCATGGATTTCTGAGCAACGAAAACATAAATTAATAGATAGTGGCAGAAATAGATAAAATACGAAAAAGAGAAGCACCCATTATGTGACAATGATGAGGAAGATGATGATGACGAAGACGACAATAGTGATTATGATGATGAAACATATATATCAATTCAATACTGTAGCGAAAAAATGTTCTAGTATGATAATAGTGGTAGAGCAGAAGTAGAATCTCTCTCCAGAATGAAGTTCCAGTGCCCGAAAAGTACACTGGTATAACAAGTGAGTTACAGCTGTGAATACTCTGAGCTGGACAATAGATTTAGGCTTCAGAAGTATAAGTTGCTACTTTCGCTATAGTAACCCTACGTGATAATATAATTTGAAAAAGGAAACTCAAAATTTAACAGTTAAAAAATTAACAAGTCAAATGAGTACAATTTCCCAATTTACTATGTACATCTATATATATTCTTGTAATGAGAAGTGGGTGTTGGAAGATGGTAAAATGTATTATTATTTACAGTTACAAATCAAAATAAACAAGCGAAAAAGTCTTGGATTTATCTTCCACCGAAATTACAACAAAAGGATTTTCACATTATCTCTTGCCATCTAGTTGTCATCTTTAGACAGTGTTTTAGAAACTGCTCACAAGATTTGGTGGATTGTATACACATAATGCATCTGAAATTAGTTCGAGGTTCCTGAGACAAGCTTGAATCCGGAAGACTTTCCTTCAGCCCGCCCTATAACTACGGGAGACTAAGGTGTTGAAGATTGGTTGACCTCTAGGCTTCAGTTAGCAGGATCAACGGTCTTCAAGTCTTTTGGGTAAATTCGGTCAGGAATGATCATAATCTTGATCAGCAATGATCATAAAAACTGATCATAAAAACCTGGAACAAAAGGTAATAGGTGGCCATGGTGTTCCCACAATCTCACCACCAACTGCTGTTCATGATGCGACCATGTCTTCAGTGTTTGTATATAAATGAATGAATCATGGTAGTATGTTACAGAGATAGCATGATAAGATAATGTATACTGTGCAGAAAATAACAAAATACATGAATAAATCACATGTTATGATACATGGGTACGATATAACCTTTGCCTTCCACTTATGGATGTCAAGTCACTTATGTACTTGCTGGTATTTCGTAAGCTTCCAGGCAAGAACTAGCCATGATATATTTGGCTAACCAATTAATGGTTATGCTTCCTGACAATGCCGGTAAAGGTTATCTCTGGTTAGCGTCATTCCCTTTTTATCATGTCTGATACAATCAAATCGTAAATAACATCTGAAATAAAATGATATTAGTCATATATATATATCTTTAATAAACTTACATACCCTCTTAGGATTTATAAGCTCACGGTGAGACTGTTTTGGCTGAATTTAATCTGCTCTGCATGCAGCGTGAAAATAGAACTTTTCTTGCAGATGCAGTCTTCCAGTTTCTCACTTTGGCTTCTGGATTTGGTGTGTGTGATTTTCAACGCGCCGCTCAGTCCTTATAGTGGGCCATCTCGCACGTCCGAGAAAGCACCTCTAAAAGTCCCAAAAGATTTTCGTTTAATCTCTCGGTTTGAGGGGATTTGAGGCAATCCGTGCTTTTCCTGTACTTGTTTTTTTCTTCTGTTCACGACACACTTATATCCTTCCTTCCTTCCTAGGGATCCTTTCATTTTCCCCATATGAGGCTTTCATTCTATCCAATTTATATTTAAATCCGTTTAGGCATGTATGTATAATAAATTTTTAAAGATTATTAGCTAACTTTTAGCAGATGTGATGAAGGTGAAAAATATTAATTATCTTTAAAACTATTTATATTTGAATAATATCCTTTTGGATGTAGTTCCTAGTCTATCTCCTTTGTTGAGTTATTTTTATTTAATGTTATTCCAACCAGGCGTTTTCTTGTAGTTTTAGATTTTATTTCCTGTAAATGCAAACTTTTAAAGTCGGCCATTCATTCCTATATTCGCTATCCTACCTTTTTTAATACCGTCCGGCTGAACGTAAGTCACATTTTTTCCGCCTACTTAAAACTTCAAAGCAAGACCGCCGCGCTGTCCTTGCGCTGTGTGTGTGTGTGTGTGTGTGTGTGTGTGTCGCACTACTCCCAAGCAAGTGGTACCAAATCTCGCTACAAATACAAAGATCAACACTACCAAAACAGAAATTATGAAGGCAATTACCAGGTTCACTTAACTACCAAAACAGAAACTATGAAGACTATCACCAGGCCCACTTAACTATCAAAACAGAAACTATGAAGACTATCATCAGGCCCACTTAACTACCAAAACAGAAACTATGAAGACTATCTCCAGACATGTCAGCAACATAGATCTTACAAGGTTGGAGAGTTTATCTATCTAGAAAAGAATGTTCACAGAAAATGGAAGATTTGACAGAGATTGGAACAAGTTCTTATCGTCATTCTTACTGTTAATCAGAATCGACGTCATTGCACTCCGGGAAAACCCAAAGGTGCTCAGTCTCCCGCAGCAAATGTCCAAAGGGGTAATATCGCATTGACGTTCGCCGACGGCTCCGCGTGTAATTTCGTACGATTTAAAATTGGGGTTAGGGTTAGGGTTTCTGCCCCAGAGGACAATATGCCGAGCCGAAGCGTTTTAACTTTATTGAATCCTCCGGTTGATGTGACGACTCCGAGCCGAGGGTTACAGTATAGGTGTAAATGCAGAAACCCTAAACCTAACTGTAAATCGTACGAAACTACATGCGGAGCCGTCGGCGAACGTCAATGCGATATTACCTCGAAAGGTATGAATGTTTATTGTTCCTGTTGCGCACTGGTTGTATGCACGGCGGATGCGTCCTCTCATACGTCCACCCCGGCTGGTCTTACGTTTGATGCCAAATTTCAGCAATCTTAGCCTTGATGATTTATCGATTGCAGTGTCATTTTCGAATAGGCGAACATGAATCGCCCTCAGTATTTCTTCCTTATCCATGGCCAATGCACCTTTTATGGGTGTTCTTCAAGCTAGTCTGTAAGTTCTTTCATTGCCACGTACCCCGGCATAACCAGGACAGTCGATCCATATCAGTTCTTGAAGATTCGATGCTTCTATGGAGGTTTTCTATTCATGTCGAAGCCAACCATTTTGGACCTTTCGCAGCATGGATTGTGAGTCTGATACAATAACTGCCTTTGTTAATAAAGTCTCAGACAGCCGTCTTAAGGCAGCAGTAACTGCCTCTACCTCCATTCTCATGCTGGAGGTTGTTATCATGTAAGCCCCGCTATGTTCAGCGACGGTTCTGCCTTTTACTCTACCAGAAAAGCCCCGCCCTGATTTATCACCACAGGTTACAGACCCATCAGTGTACACAATGGCATCATCATCCCAGCATTATCATTTATGAGCATATCAACTTTCCGCTCTGCTCTCCCATTGGCCCATGTTCTGCATTCTCTACCAAGGCTGATGATGACTTGCTGGTAGTTCATCCAGTTGTGCTCTCCCATTGGTCCAAGTTCTGCATTCTCTACCGAGGCTGATGATGACTTGCTGGTAGTTCATCCAGTTGTGCTCTCCCATTGGTCCAAGTTCTGCATTCTCTACCGAGGCTGATGATGACTTGCTGGTAGTTCATCCAGTTGTGCTCTCCCATTGGCCCAAGTTCTGCATTCTCTACCGAGGCTGATGATGACTTGCTGGTAGTTCATCCAGCTCTCATCTGACATACTCTACTCTTCTCCCTTGTCAAAAAGCCACTGTACTGACTTATTTACTGTCACCGCTGCTCAAACATCACAATATCAGCGTGGAAACTAAACGATAATTGATAAATGGTACCCCATCGAGGCCAGCTCCTTGGCGAGGAGATGGGGCTCAAGTACAGCCATCAGCGGCCGGAAAACCAAGACTGGCCAGGCCCTCCTACACTCGAGCAAGACCAGTCTGCCCTAGCAAAGTCAAGGTGCTGAAGACAGAGGCAACCAGCCAAGAGGCGCACCACAGCAATCAGGATGCCACACACACGCGCAATAAAAATATGCCTATATCTGCAAAACGTTATGGCACTCGCCCTGTGACGGACACCCAGGCAGGCGCAGTGCCGGGCCCTCTGCCTCAAAAGGGCCCAACCCCCACTACTGGGGATCCTTCTCAGGTGCCCCATGGAGCCAGGAGTCATGAGAATAGAGCTACTGGCCAAGCAAAGCGAAGACCACTTAAAATAATGCACTGGAATGCTGAAGGCGTCATCAGTAAAAAAGACGACTACAGCAAAAAAATTAAAGCTCGAAAATATCTTGAATCAAGAGCACGTAAATGTATGCTGCTTGCAAGAAACCCACCTCAACAAGGACATAGCCTTCAAAACCAGAGCTACCAGTGCTACCGATCTGACCCAATTTACAGGCGAAAGGGTGGAATACTGACACTCGTGAGGAATAATATCAGTGCATGTCAACTTGAAACATATATGGAGGGGGCGGAATACCAGATGCTACATCTCAGGACAGAAAGTACAGAACTTCACCTGCTCAACTACTACTGTCCGAGCGACCGTCCACTGGCACTAGACATAATCCCAGCAAAAGAAAGACGATTGTATGCGGAGACTTCAACAGCCGCTCACAGAGCTGGGGCTATGATCACATGAACAGGAGAGGTGAGGAGCTTGAAAACTGGCAGGATGACAATGGGCTTATCCTGATTAACCAGCCAATCGACCCACCAACCTTCTACTCGAGATCATGGCACACCACCTTTACACCAGTTCTGGCATTCCACTCACCCGGCCTTGAGTGGAACACCACATGCGTTGTAGGGAAACAACTTGGAGGCAGCGACCACCGGCCAATCTTCCTAATTGTAGAAAATGAACTTGTCAAGGGGAGCAGCACTCTCTCTAGGTGGAATTACAAGAAGGCAGACTGGACAATGTACAAGCATCGTACCAGTGTACTGGCTAGAGATCTGACTGTAGACAAAGACATCAATAAGCTAGTCGATGAATTCAGCAGATGCATATTACAAGCTGCTCGTAAAACAATACCTAGAGGGGCTCGTAAGCACTACAAACCATACTGGAATAGTGAACTAGAGCAGCTGCACAGCGACGTGGAAACATATCGAAAGCAGGCAGAGACCAGTCCATACCAAGAACACCACAATAACTACCAGCAAGCTAAGGCCAAATTTCAAAGGGCCAAGTTGCAGGCCAGGCGGAGAAGCTGGAAGGAGAAAACTGATTCCTTGAACTTCGAAAGAGATACAAGGAAACTGTGGAAGCTGGTAAAACCACTAAATGATGAGGGTACAGAGAGAAACTAAAAGACAGCACTGTACAAAGATGGCAATATCCTCATGGGAAAACAGGCAGCTGATCACTTTGCAGACTGCTTTTCTAAAGACAACAACATCGATGTTAGCCCAGAGAAGCAACAGGAGACTCGTGAGAAACAACAATATGCAGGACGAGATGGAACCATACCTGAAGTTATGGAGGCACCAATCATATTCAGAGAACTGTAGCTTGCAATATCCAAATTGAAAAAGAGAAAGTCGCCAGGAGTTGATGGAGTGTCCAATGAAATGATTAAGAACTTGGGAACGGCAGCAAAAACAAAGCTGCTGCAGATCTTCAATATCTGTTGGAACTCAGGCAGAGTTCCACAGACCTGGAGAGAAGCAATCATGATACCACTCCTAAAACCAGGAAAAGACAGTTCCACGGCCTCCAGCTACAGACCAGTCAGCCTTACAAGCTGTCTCTGCAAAACAATGGAACGTATCATCAACCTCAGGCTACAGTTGTACCTTGAAAGTGAAAACCTTCTTGTACCACAGCAGGCGGGCTTTAGGCAGTGTTACTCTACCGAAGATCAGGCAACTTACCTTTCCCAAGAGATTGAGGATGCGTTGCAAGATAAGAAACTGGTACTAGCAGCATGGATAGATCTAAGGAAAGCATTTGACAAGGTTTGGAAAGAAGGGCTTCTGAAGAAACTGAGAAATTGTAGAGTGAATGGTAAGATATACAAATGGGTTAAAGCATACTTGCATAACAGAAGAGCCCGAGTACAACTAGATGGCCTCAAAATTAAGAAAATTCTACTGCGTCATGGCGTCCCTCAGGAAGGGGTTCTGTCCCCCACACTTTTCCTAGTCTACATCAACGACCTGGTTGCTGAACTACCACGTGGAATGAAAGTGGCAATGTACGCTGATGACCTGGTAATATGGTGCACAGATGAGCATGCAACAGTGGCCACCAAACTGCTACAAAGAGCTATAGATGCCTTAATCTCATGGGCTAATAGATGGTGTGTCAGCATCAACACAGACACGTGCAGCACTCCGCTCTTCACCCTCTCAGCGTTCAACGTAGGACAGTCACTCTCAGTTTCCTTGATGAAGAATACCCACTGGACCTCTGGGTCCGAGTATACACGGATGGGTCAGCACAGAATGCAGTAAAGAATGGAGGAGCAGGAGTGTACATAGAATACCCAAACAACACTAGGGATACTGTCAGAGTACCAACGCGGAAATTCTGTAACAACTATGATGCAGAAATCCAGGCAATCAAGGTGGCAACTAAGAAACTGTTGAACACCAATCTCGGTCCACAGCCTGAAATATTCCTGACAGATGCAAGATCAGCAATCCAACCACTTCAGTCCAGAAAATTGCCAGCTATACAAACCCTACTTTCTGAACTGTGCAACCAGCGCAGGGTCGCCATGCAATGGATACCGTCTCATTGTGGAATATCAGGAAACGAGAGATCGGACGGACTGGCTAAAGAAGATGTTGCAGACGAGCAACCGGATGTACCAGTTACGTATCATCAGAAGAAAAAGATGAGCAAATCAATCAGAAAGCCACCAACACAGGATGACTACCAAGCTATGAACAGACCAGAACAAATTGTCATTCTGCGCCTCAGAACAGGACACAACCGACTCCGCAGCCACATGTATACAAAATTCAAGATTGGCAAATCAGCCATGTGTACATGTGGACAGGCATCCCAGACTGCAGAGCACGTACATCAAGATTGCCCCGAATATGATATATTGAGGCAAACCCACTGGCCCAGAGAAACAACACTGGAAACAAAACTATACGGACCTCTGTATGAACTACAAAAGACAGTGAAGTTTATACAAGAAACAACATTACAGATATAGGCAATATATTTCAAGCAAACGAAAGAAGAAGAAGATAATGGTATACTCTTACCACAACTTTGCTGTCGATGCCAAGCATGTTCACTAACAAGAGGAAAGAAGAGGAAAATTATATGGTGAGAGATGAAATGCTTGAGAAGAACCATTAATGTTACCAGGAGAAACAGAATGAGAAAATATGACATCAGAAAAAATTGTAGGTACTACATCCTGCATCAAATATATATCAGTACAGAAAATTTAATGGTTTAGCCATCTTATGAAAATTGATCCCGATCACTTACCACTATGTGCATACAACAGGAGAAATTCTAGTTTTAGATACACGGTTAGATAAAATGACAGGAATCCTACAACACGGGCACACATCAGCCAAACCGACATATTTGATCCTCACATCGTTTCACAGCAACAACGAAAATACTAAACAGGTAAAAAATTTGAAAAGTAAGTACAACGTAAACACATACACAATGAAAAACGGTTATGAGTGGCGGTTATACAGTGGAGCTAAATTAGTCAAATATATTTGGCATTTCGTGAGTTTAAAAAAAAAATTAAATTGGTTATCTAGTGATTGTGTTGACGGGTTTATTTGCTCAGTGGAAGGTGTAATGTGGCTAGGTTTACTTGCTCAGTGAAATGTGTATAGTAGACGGGTAGGTCCGTCATTTGTACAAGATCATTAAAACGTCACTAGCTATTTTAAAACTATTATTTCCTCACTGCTATCCAACTAATTTATATGACATGGATATCAACACACACACAATTAACTCACACTTTATGACATGAAATGTTATATTACATTAATATTACTACTCAGCGTGAGATCCAGTCAATGCGTGAAGTCATATCTACATCAATGTTTTAGTTGTCTCTTGTAATGTCAATTTATTGACCATTGTCTCTTGTAATGTCAGTTTATTGGCCATTGTCTCTTGTAATGTCAGTTTATTGACCATTGTCTCTTGTAATGTGGGTTTATTGACAATTGTCTCTTGTAATGTCTGTTTAATGGTCTCGGTCTCTTGTAATGTCAGTTTATTGGTCATTGTCTCTTGTATTATCAGTTTATTGGTCAATGAATGCCAACAGAAAGTTGTATATTCCTGAGACTCATGATTAGGTTTGCACACCATTAGCGCCATTTAGTTCCTTGTCGGATTTTGCGTAGTTCAATTCATTACAATGTGTGTGCATGAAGTATTCATCGCTGTCGTATTGACATGTTGGCTTCCTCTCGCACAAATGTAGGTCTTTTGTGTGTTTTTATTTTTTGCTGAATAAAGTTATTTTACTTTTACTGTCATAACCCAATATTCGTGTTCAATTGTGTTTCCTATTTCAGAAAGTGTTACCATAACACCAAATATTACCAACCCAAAATAAAGAAGCTGGATGGAGTAGAAGGCAGGAAGAAAATGAAAATACAAGAAATAGGTAAAAACATAAAGTGGCTTTATGATGTCATTTCTTGAAAAGCAAGAAACAGGTACATCATCATCAGTAAGTGGATCAGATATGAGTGTTGACCAGCTCACCAGTATATTAATAGGAGAATTAAATGTCATTCAAGAAGCTGACATACCTTTCCAGTTGCCAAAATATACCGAGATTTTGAGCAGTGAAGAGAAGGAACAACAGCCCAAACCATACCAGATGCGATTCAGTATCATGATGTAAGCATCTTGAGGTTTGTCAGATGCTCTGGCAACATTAATGATCAGATTGAGTTCGAAGTATTTTCACAACAGTAAAGAGTCGTTTATTCCCACAAAAAAATCGATTAATGAATAACAGACGGTCTAAAACAAAGTTGGGAAATGGATATAGAGAACTCATGGCTTGTTTATTCTTTAGAAAAAAGGCACCCTTTTGTTTTTGTTGTTTGTATTTCTCAAATTGATAATCAGTCTTTGTTAGAGCACAAAATTGGGTTCAATTACTGGAGACAATCAGAAAGGTTTAGAACCCATAAAACGGCAAAATAATCATCGATACTGTTTCATGCAATGAAAGGAAATCGAAAGCAATCTTTTAGAGAAGCAGTGACGTAGAGCTTCAAGCTCAAATTGCTGCAGAAAAATCAAATATGGCTAGATGTTCTTCAGTAAATTCTGCAGCGAACAAATTTATAAAGCAGATCAGAATCTTGCATTGCGTGAGCACAAGGAGTCCCTTAGATAGGATGAGAAAAGCAGTATTGGAAATGTCATGGTGTTACTAAAGTTGCTGGAAAACTTTGATCCTGTCATGTAAGAAAATCTCATTAATGTAGACAATCACCCTGGGGCGACATCATATGTATCTCCTTTAACGCAAAATGAATTTATTTAGCTAATGGCTTCTATTGTTCGCTACAAATTTATAAAGAGCTTTCATTATGCCAAATGTTTTAGCACTTACGTTTGATTATAGTCCAGATTAGGCACATCAAGAGCAAATGGCACAGACAGTTCATTATGTTTACATTGATTTTCAGACGAAAACAATTCATGTAAACTAGTCTGTCCTTGGATATAGTCACCGTTAAGGAACATTACCACCATTTTTTAAAGTGAGTGAAACCTTAATTACCCAGGTGCTTTGCTGACTAAGCCAGAAGTTGTATAAACTGGTTGGTAAACAATTTCCACCAGCACAATTCTTAACAGTGTTTCTGAACAGCACCATTTTTTGAGAAAGACAAACTCGCATCAAAGGTTCTTAAAATTGTTCAAACAAAACCAGTTTATCTTTGTTTCTTGGCTTTAATTCTCAAGATCATAATAAGACCTCTCTTTAACATGGAACATGATTTCAATACATGGCATTATTGTGTAGTCTTGGTTGTCTTCTTAAAAGCAGGAACATCCTACATCGTAAGCCAGTTATATCAATTTGTTGCATTTTCAGTCGATCATATCATCAAGTTCTGGTATTAACTGTATTGAGAACCACTGTCCTAAGTTCTTCGTAAAGTCTGTGACCAAAGTTATCATTCCTTTCTAGGTATACTCATTGAGAACCTTTGTCCTAAGTTCTTCGTAAAGTCTGTGACCAAGTTATCATTTCTTTCTAGGTATACTCATTGAGAACCTTTGTCCTAAGTTCTTCGTAAAGTCTGTGACCAAGTTATCATTTCTTTCTAGGTATACTCATTGAGAACCTTTGTCCTAAGTTCTTCGTAAAGTCTGTGACCAAGTTATCATTCCTTTCTAGCTATACTCATTGAGAACCTTTGTCCTAAGAGCTTCAAAAGCATTCTACAAACATTACCGTTTATTTCTAGGCAAATCAAACTGCTAGAATGGTTCTCATCATCTCATATCCAATAATACTGCAAATATCAGCATCATGTCACTTCACAACAACAATTGTGTAATGTACATCACTTAATAAGTATTATCTACAAGTTCTGCTGAATGAAACTATACTCTTTGTGATCAGAATATGTCATATCTTCTTATTGTGTTTCACATTATATCACTTAACTTATCTATTCACTAAATCCAAATCCACAGAGCAAAGCTGCAATTATGTCAATCTCTTCATACTACAGTACATTACTATCTCTCAGTTAAATTAATGATCAGCGTTAACACGCATCGTGAAAATTTCATCATAAACTTAATAGAAATCTATAACTTGAGAAACACTTTCACAATGTCTTCCAAACTTCTGTCATGCGCAGAATTAAACTAATTATGAAATCTTTTCAAGGTCTATAATTTGAGAATCCTCTCTGTTAATATCTCTACATACAAAAATACACTATTCACTGTATATTCTTACTTACTTAGTCGTTCTTCTTCTACCGTGAGGTGTACAGGTTTGGAAAACATAGTGCCAAGTTATCCTATCGCCTGTCTTCCTCCTGGCCTGGTTCCATTCTAATCCTCGGAGCTTCACAGATTGTGTAATGATATCCTCCAAGCGGACTGTGACGGTGACTTGTAATTTATTTTACCATCACGTCCCATTTGTTATTACTCTTTTAATGTTCTGATTTGCCACGAATTTTTGTATTTTCTTTTCTTTTCGGATTTTACCTACGTAATATATACATTCATGTTAGTTTTTAATATATCTGATAGGAGTGTGACTTGAATTCATTTAGAGGATTTCTCCGGGTAATTAATTCAGTGATAATGTAGCGCCATCTACTGCCTTAGTTAACAGGAGACCTTAAGCCAGGTGTCAGTGTTATTGTTTACAATGGGTTAATGGTAAACTTACGATAACAGATACTTACTAGGCGTAGAATCAGAGATCCGTTCAGTGCTTACCATGGGTTAAGAATCGGCTAAAATAAAAGTCGTTACTGTAAGGAACTGTCAGCGGTGTAGGTTATTCACTTAAAACTGAATAGGGATGTGCAGGCACCATAACACTGAATTATAGGAGATAGTCACTTATTACTTTCTGATAGAAACTTCTAATGGTTGTGGGGAAATTTTATATGCCTACTTGGGTAGTTAGACACCAGTTTAGAACTTCCACCGCAATCCAAAAAGCAGCCACCAGATAGAGATATAATTATATCTTATGATTACGTCACAACTGTATTATTATAGCAATAACATTGCATTTTCTATGTATTCATTTGAGGGATGTTAATACTTTTCCCCCAAGGGGCGCATATCATTTATTTTGTAATGTCAAATGCTGTAATTTGTTATGTAAATGCATTTAATGTTGTAAGATGAATAGCATATTCACTCAGCTGTAATTGCAGGGTTAGGTTTCCTGTATGTTGAGTCGGAAGAGGACGGAGTAGATTTTGCTGTCAGAACATTTACTGACAGGTACATGTATATACAAAATATAGTAGCCTATGCGGGCGCATGCTGATAACACTAGTCAACAAATTTTCAAAAGTTATTTGTACCAGAAATTAAATATATCATTTCTTATTGATTTTGACATGCTGATTTCAAATATCATAATGAAATTCCCCAATCGGCTCTGGTTTTTAAAAAAAATGATGAATTTACATTACAGTAATACAAATAATGTATGCTTGTTTAATTCTCTGGGGTGAACAGCTAGTCTTTCTACTTTAGCATTATAAAAAGAGTTATCTACCCTTCCAAGATGGAGGTGAAATTCGTTTCTCACCTTAGACGCCGAAAGAAAAACATCAGGAATGTGTATATTTCGATGGATAATACCATGTTATGTTAAATTATAGAGTAAAAGATACACCAGAGTATCTACTGGTGTAGATATTTTCCTATAACTGACCTCGAAACCCTCGAATCGGTCGGTTGGATCGGAGGGTTGATCAGTGAGTTAACAATTCACTATCGTAAAACAAGCTATTGTTACCGAAACAGAACCAGGCTCGACAGTAAACATGACTCACTCTAATATCTTGGGGGCTAAGGAGATTTTTAAAATTGGATACTGGAATGTAAGAACTATGTATCAAGACGGAAAATTGGAAGAAGTAATTAAAGAAATGGATAATTATAAGTTGGACATATTGGGTGTCAGCGAGTGTAGATGGACGGGGAAGGGCATAAAATATATTTCTGAAGAAAAAAAGGAAATTATATACTCTGGTAGTAATGATAATCGTCACACAGAGGGAGTAGCCATCTTAATGACACAGAAAGCAGCAGCATCGCTTATCAGCTGGGCACCTATCAATGAGAGGCTAATATTAGCTAGATTTCAGACACGATTTTTCAAGCTCTCAATTGTACATGTTATGCACCAACTAACGACGCTCTTGATACCACAAAAGATGACTTCTATGAAGCACTTCTAAGTACCATCAACACAATACCCAAGCATGACATAATAGCAGTCATGGGTGATTTTAACGCCAAAGTAGGTGACAACAACGATGGAGTACAAAGATATCTCGGTACTCATGGCATAGGCTGTATGAATCAAAATGGCGAAAGACTTCTAGAACTTTGTGAAATATCAAACCTCGTTGTGGCAGACACCATCTTTCCACATAAGAATATCCACAAGATAACATGGAATTCACCTGATGGCAGAACTAAGAACCAGATAGATCACTTCTGCATAAGCGCTAAATTTCGCTCATCAGTTCAAGACGTCAGAGCATACAGAGGTGCAGAGATCGGAAGTGATCATAACCTCTGCATAGCTAAACTGAGAATTAAACTGAAGAAGTTATACCAACAGAATAAAAATAGAAGAATAGATGTACACAGACTGCAATCAAATGATATAAAGGAGGAATATAATGTCAAAATGAACAACTATTTCGATGCTTTAGGCAAAATTGACAACGATATCACCACCAAGACAATCGATACTAAATGGGAACAACTGAGAACAGCAATGACAGAAGCAGCAGTAGCGACCACCGGATACCTAGTACATAAAAAGAAAAAATGGATGAGAGAAGATACTTGGGATAAAATACAAGAAAGGAAAACAGCAAAACTTAAACTACTAGCGGCAAGTACACATAATGCAGTTGAATCTTGCAAACTAACTTATAACTTGTTAAATAAAGAAGTGAAGACAAAAACTCGAAGAGATAAAAGACATTTCATCAATGAACTGGCCGTAGAAGCTGAAAATGCTGCAAGAACTGGTAATAGTAGGTGCCTTTATCAAATTACAAAACAACTATGTCACCAGCCTACTGCTATGGAAACACCTGTTAAAGGTAAATTAGGGAATTCAATACCAACAGAAAAAGAACAAATGAAGAGATGGGCTGAGCACTTCATGGAGGTGCTAAACAGACCACCACCAACAGTAACACCTGATTTTAATAATGAAACACCCACAACCACCTTGCCAATAACTTGCGATGAATTCACGCTGGACGAGATCAAACAAGCCGTTAAAAGATTAAAAAATTTTAAAGCTGCTGGAGTTGACGAAATTTCAGGGGAAATGATTAAAGCAGTTAATGACAACAACCTCTTGAGAATTTTAGATATTATAAATGAAGTATGGAGAGAAGAACAACCACCACAACAATGGAAAGACAGTATTATTGTAAAGTTACCGAAGAAAGGTGATCTATCAGACTGTAATAACTGGCGTGGTATATCTCTATTATCGGTACCTGGAAAATTATTATGTTGCATGATGTTAGAAAGACTTAAATTGCATGCTGACGAAAAGATCAGAGAAGAACAAGCGGGTTTCAGGCCGAAACGATCATGTATTGATCAAATATTCACACTAAGAACAATTATAGAAGAATCAGTGGAAAGGCAATCGCCACTTATTATCACCTTCGTCGATTTTCAAAAAGCCTTTGATAGTCTACACCGCCCATCATTGTGGAAGATACTTACAATCTATGGTTTTCCAACAAAATATGTGAATATAATCAAAGCGCTATATGACAATGCAAGATGTTGTGTTAGAACAAATAAAGGGAATACAGAATGGTTTACGTAGAAACAGGGGTGAAACAAGGCTGTATTATGTCACCACTACTTTTTGGAATAGCTATTGATTGGGTTATGAGAAACTATACCCACAATGAACAATTGGGTATAAAATGGACAAATGGAAAATTCCTGGGGGACCTGGATTTCGCAGATGATGTAGCATTCTTAAGTTCAACACCAAGACAATCCCAAGAAGCAATAAATAATTTGTGTCATCTCTCGGTTAAAATAGGTCTCCAAATAAATGCCTCTAAAACTAAAGCTATGAACTTTTCTAACGAGACCTTTGATATCATCTTGAACGGGGAAAAACTACAGAAAGTTGAAAGTTTCAATTATTTAGGCAGTAAAATGACTCAGGATGGTGACACAACAAGAGAAATCCATACTAGAATTGCTTTGGCAGCTAGCGCCTTCAATAGATTATCTAACATTTGGAAATTACGATCATTGAATATACATACCAAGCTTCGTCTGTTTAATTCAAATGTTATCTCAGTGTTAACATACGGCTGTGAGAGTTGGAAAATAACAAAATCATTGGAGAACAAGCTGAATACATTCGAGAACAAATGTCTTAGAAAACTCATGAACATCAGTTGGAAAGAATTCAAGACTAATCGACAAATAAGAGAAGACTCTAGGCAGAAATATGTCTCCGACTATATAAGGAAAAGACGATGGTCATATATCGGTCATGTCCTACGAATGCAAAACAACAGAATACCACTACAGGCGCTCACTTGGGTTCCTGAGGGTAAGAGGAAAAAAGGAAGACCAAAAGAAACACTCAGAAGAACAATAATAAGAGAAGGAAGAACGTTGGGCCTAAATAATGTGCAAGAGCTAAGAGGAGTGGCGTCACAACGAACAACCTGGAGAGCACTGGTTTCTGCCTTATGCGCCGTGTTTGGTGCTTAAAGAATTTATTATTATTATTATTATAATAAAAATTGTGGTTACATACTCAATTAATTGATATTTCAACATAAAATGATAGAAAAAATAAAAACATTATTTAAAGTTCACATATCATGTTTTAAAAAGGCACATTTGAACCCATTCCGTCATTATTCAGTCGCTGTTCGAGCTCTCTTTGCTTGCTTCTTGTAGTCAATTGATAAGGTGTCTCTTGTCACAGTCCAACAGTAATCAGCAAGCATTGAAGGGCTCCAATTGCCTTGATACCTTGTCTCCATAGCAGCAATGTCCTGGTGAAATCGTTCACCATGCTCATCACTGATTGCTCCACAGTTTGACGTAAAGAAATCCAGATGAGAATCCAGAAAATGAATTTTCAAAGACATGTTGCAGCCAAGACTCTTATACTTAAAAAGGAGATTTTCTACAATTTCATTGTAATTATCAGATCTGTTGTTTCCAAGAAAATTGTCCACCACTGACTTAAATGCTAGCCATGCTGCTTTTTCCTTGTCATGCAACACGCAAAGAAACTCGTCATCGTGAAGAAGTTTTCGAATTTGCGGACCAACAAATACTCCCTCTCATATTTTAGCTTCACTCAGTCTTGGAAATTTTCTGATGAGGTATTTGAAAGCCTCATCTGTTTTCTCCATTGCCTTGACAAAGTTTTTCATGAGACCCAGCTAATGTGCAAGGGTGGCAACAAAATCATGCTGGTGTCAACAAGTGCTGGGTTCTCAACGTTCTTACTGCCAGGCTGCAATGACTGCCTGATTGGCCAATGTCTTCTGATGTAATGGTCACTTCATGCACGGCTATCCCATTCACAGAGAAAGCAACAGTACTTGGTGTATCCACCCTGTAGTCCAAGCAAAAGAGCGACCACTTTTAAGTCACCGCAAAGTGACCAATGATGATGATCGTAGTTTATACACTTCAGAAGCTGCTTAATGTTTTCATAAGTTTCTATCATATGAACTGCGTGACCAACTGGAATTGACGGTAACAATTACCATTATTCAACAAAACAGCTTTAAGACTCGTCTTGGATGAATCAATGAAAAGCCTCCACTCTTCCGGTATGTAATTGATTTCGAGGGCTGCCATTAAACCAGAAATGTTGTGGCACGCAGAAAGGTCACCCTCTATGAAAAAGAATGTAATAAGCGGCTTCTGGCGGTTCCTATACACATAAATTGTAACATCTTCTGCCAGGAGATTCCACTGTTGCAATCTTGAACCCAAAAGCTCCGCCTTGTTCTTCGGTAAATTCAGATTTCTTACAAGATCATTCAGTCCACCATGGGTTATTAAGTGTGGTTTAGTGGATGTAGTTTGCTCAAAATCTGGGTCGCTTGAGGTTGATGGTTCAGGACCACCAATGTCCTCTTCTTCATCAGTGGAAGCAGCTGAAAATGATTCTGGCACTTTGGGAACTGGTAGGTCATTGCCATGTGGTACCGGACGTATTGCAGAGGGGATGTTTGGATATTCCAGAGTCCATTTTTCTTCTTTGATATGCCTTTCCCAATTGGAGGGACCATGCAAAAGTAACAGTTGTTGAGATGATCAGTGGGCTCTCTCCTAATCATTGGGACTGCAAAAGGCATAGCTTGTCTTTTGCCAGTCAACCACAGTTTAAGATTTGCTGCACATGTATTGCAGCATATGTGTGGCGCCCAGCTCTTATCTTGATCTCCTATTCTGCAGCCAAAATACAAACTGTACGCCTTCTTAATCACTTTAGTTATATTTCGTTTTTGTGATAGAAATGTCACCTCACCACATATATAACAGAAATTATTAGCACTGTTCACACATGTCCTAGGCATTTCTAACTATGATACTTTTGATAAGGACAAATGCACTAACTAATGGCAAAATTTTATCAGAGATAAGATATTTATACACAAAGGTGATGTAATCATAGGTAGGATTGCATCATCAACTTCTAGTTACATTTTTATTGGTCATTAGAAAAAATTATGCAATCGCCCACAACAGTTGCGTCATATATATATATATATAAATTGACTGTAACTAAATAAACTAGTAGCATATATCTTGAAAACTAGAGCCAATCAACATTTTTTAATGTCATTTTCGTTTTCAGCACACCAAAATTAGTTAAGATCAGCTATTTTCATTTCTGGTACATTTTGGTTGTTGACTAGTGTAATTGATAGAATGGAAGGAACAGGAGGCCGACTTATTTGGATAAAGAAAGCCCGAGACTATCATAGTAATGATTAAAATAATTCTAAATCCCATAGTGGAGCATAACTGTTTATTATAACGTTATTGTAAGTTTATTGTTTGCTTGATGTAAAGGTCGTCTCTTTTTGGGTCTCAGTTTCAGGATATACTGCATTTTGCTTTCGCAAGAGAGTCCAGTCAGGCGACGAACGTAACATTCTCATCGCTCTCACGGCTACTGAACGCAATTAGCACCACGAGTTGTCACCCTACCTGAAATACAACGTTTTGCCAACGCCCATCCCTCTAATGGAAATTAAGCTCACGCAGTGTGCAACGAGCTATCGCAATTCTGGAAAGCATATTGCAGTAGTGGTTTCCTACTCGTCTGGATCACCAGTCAGAGCATTGCGGCTTTCATCATACCTATCAGCCCAGCGTCTTTAGCAGAATTTAAATCACCAGGTTTGAGCGCTTAAACAGAGCACCCAGTGATAAACCAAGTCCACAACCTAGCCAAACCGGATTTAAACATCAAGTACGCAGGTCAACTTACACGTGCTGGATAATAGCACAGTGGGCCGATTGTCCTAAATTTGACCTCGTCTTGTGTGTGTTTTCGGGTCATCCAAAACCTCCGCACGTATTAGCGGCCAGTCGGATATAAACAGAGTATCTACAGCCTATCTCGCAAATAGGGCGTAACCACCAGGCATGTATAGTGTCTACCTGTATTCAATAGTGAAAATTCATCACCTATAGGTATGATATATATATATATATATTTTATATATATATATTATATATATATATATATCTATATATATATATATATATATATATATATATATATATATATACATACATACAGTACTTTGCAAAAAAAATGGCAGTAATATTGCTCAGCTAAATATGCTGAAATCTAATTAAATATGCAAGTTCTGCCCCAAATTTGCACTCCACTTAAGTGAGCAAACACTACCAAAAGTAAAAAAAAAATTAGCGTAGAGTTAAGTCCCCTGATAATAGAGCAGACGACAATTTCCAATGCTAGTGGCAGAAAATGGATACAAAGTCAAAGTGTATGTTAATTTCACAGCTTTGGAATGAAGGAAATCAAACATGTTCCAAAATTTCTAAAACCTTGAACATTCCTGAACGGACTGTATACAGAGTTGTTTGTAAATTAAAAGCAGGTAATGGAATCGAGCGAAAAGAAGGTAGTGGGAGGCCAAGAATTTTGGACACAAAGGACCATCGGCGTCTCGCCCAAATCGTTCGGGCTGGGCCAATGAAGAGAGTAGAAAACATACGGCAGCGCATGATCGAGTTGGGAAGCCCAGAGGTATCTACTGCTATTGTCAACCGGGAGCTACACAGGATGAATTACACAAAAATGCGGGTAATTTCGTCACCATTGCTTACAGAGACTCACAAACAGATGCGCTTGAACTGATGCCACGAACACCAAAATTTGTCATGGGACAATGTGATTTTTTCAGATGAATGTTCTGTTTGATCTTATCCTGCTCAAATAAATATTTGGACGAAAGACTCTGTAACGCCTGTGTACCAGCGACCGAAACATACCTAGAAATTCCATCTTTGGGGAGGGGTGTCAGCAAGAGGTGCCACCCCACTGTGTGTTTTCACAGGAATTCTCACGAAAGAAAGGTACATCGACATAATAGAGAAACACCTTCTGCCATTTATGCAGGTCATGTACCCCGATGGGTACACATTTCAACATGACAATGACCCAAAGCATACAGCTCATACCACCAAAGCATGGCTGCAAGAGAAGAATGTGATAGTTCTGAAGTGGCCCAGCAACAGTCCCGACCTAAACCCAATTGAAAACGTTTGGGCACTACTCAAGAATCATTTAAAAAAGAGTGGACTCAGAGACGTTGAACAATTGAAGAAGGTAGCTGAAAAATACTGGGACAGTCTGACTCACAATTACCTACAAACAATTGTGGGAAGTATGCCTCGCCGCATCCAGGCTTGCCTTGCTGGAGAAGGCAACATTATATTGTACTGAAACCACTGTTAATACATAGGGGAGATACCAATCTTCCTCTGGACATACAGTTTTTTATTATTATTTGCTTCTATGAGTGTGCTGCGTTGCGAAAATATGACTGCCATTTTTTTTGCAAAGTACTGTATATATATATATATATATATATATATATATATATATGTCTAAAGACACTACAGTGAGTATTAATCGTGGTCCCCCAAACACAGAAGGATTGAAGACTCTGTTTATTTATGTCTGGATGTTCTACAGGTTTTTATTTTGGTGGTATGTGTGTTCGTTGGTGTGTAATTTCATATTTGTATACTCAATGTGATTATTGAGATTGTTCTATGTTGTTTGTGCTGGTATGCATTATTTTCATATATTTTTCTTCTTTAACTCTTTCAGCCCCAAGCAAAAAAGTGGGTTTGGCCCAAGCAAAAATGGCCACCCCAATGCGTTTTTATTGTTGTTGTTTGGAAATATTTTTTTAAAATGTTCATATGCATAAATAACTTAGTTGTTGTATATGAAATTGAAGGTAATTGGATATACTTTACTCTTGTGCTACAAGTATAAAAGCTTTCATTGAAAAATTATTAGTTATTCAAGGTAAAATGGAGGACAAAAGAAGAAACCGGTGCAAAATTAGACTAAAATATTCATTAAAATTCTTCTACAATTGTTCCTCATTAGAATATCCAAGGGTAAAGTTTCAAAATGTCACAAACAGAAGTACTCTTACAAAGTACAATCAGTTTTTAATCAATAAACACTCAGAAGATTGTTAATTTTACAAATTACAACAACAGGTCATATTGTTGTAAAAAAGATGAAATTGTCAACCCGGTGTGTTTTTATTTTTTTTTTTTTTTTTTTTTTTTTTTTTTTTTTTTTTTTTTTTTTTTTTTGGAAAATAATTTTTAAAAAATGTTCATATGCATAAATAACTTTGTTGTTGTATATGAAACTGAAGGTAATTGGATGTACTTTACCCTTGTGCTACATATATAAAAGCTTTCATTGAAAAATGATTAGTTATTCAAGGTAAAATGGAGGACAAAAGAAGAAGCCGGTGTAAAATTAGACTAAAAGTATTCATTAAAATTCTTCTACAATTGTTATTCATGAGAATATCCAAGTGTAAAGTTTAAAAATGTCTCATACAGAAGTATTCTTAACAAAGTTCAATCAGTTATTTTTAATCAATTAAAAACATCAGAAGATTTAATAAAATTAATTTCACAAATGACAACAACAAAGTCATAGTGTGTTGGCAGGGGAAAAGAGGGGGGGGGGGAGGAAGCGTGTAGTGACAAGCGGGGGTGAGCCCCGGGAGGTGGTGTGGGGAGGGGGGGGGTTGGGTGTTTTAGGTTGTGTTATTGAGTACGATTGGTATGTTACGAATATTATTGGAGGAATTTGGGGCATATGTTTGTTTGAGGGGTTGAGGGTGATCTATGGTGATGATTGCGGATAATAACTCAGAATATTTCCAAACTTGTGTTTCTTATGTTTAACGTCTTTCTATAACCTTCAACCTTCAATGTTTATCAACAATACAACTAAGTTATTTATAATACGTCGTATGTTATTTGTATAATGTACTATTATCGGGGAGGGAAACAGTAAACTTATACTAAGTGAACATAAAATAAGTGATGGATTAATTCTTTAAATCTGCATGCTGACAGGGCAATAAATTCATTGCTCATCTACAGAGTGCCGAGTTGAAAACATGCAGTACGTAGGCAAAGGCGGCGAGGGGGGTAGGTAGACGCTGTCAGAGGTTTGAACAAATGGTGTGATGGGTCACAAGAGAGAAGACGGGGCGTGTGCGTCGGGGTGAGTCGAGACCATTAGTAGAGGCTGGGCGGGTCGCTAGCTTGAATTTCATAACGTTAATTACAGTGTGAGAAGAGAACAAAAAAATTCTTCTACCATTTATATTATTCTTTAATGTTTAATCAATCTTAAAAAATCTATAAAAACAAGTTTTAAACTCTTTAATCAATATAAACATATTTCTTATTTCTTATAAAACAGAAGAAATTTATATCAAATTCTTCTTAACTATCTAATTTTTTAGTCTATCATATAACTTCTAATACATATATTATATATTAACTTAACATTTTTTCTAACACTAAATTTGTCATAGAAAAAATTCAAATCTATTTTTTAAACTTTTACACAAAATAATTTACATACACTAGGACAGAAGTTGCATCACAAGGTTGAGTATAAAGATGATTATAAGAAATGACCCTCAAACAGAAGAATTCTAACAAAAAGTTCAGATCAGATTTTGTAATTCGGACTATCAAGCATCCACACATAGAAGCAATCGATGACTGCGCGCAGATAATTGACAAGGCACGTACACAACTCGAGCTATGACAGTGAGCATTTTGTTAACAACTAAAAACGTTTGGAGGCATACACTTGGTCTTGTTACTAATGCTACATACATTTTCATCTCTGATTCAGCTATATGGAATGATAGTGCAATGCACAATATATAATCACTACAACACTCTTAGATGATACCATTAGTTAGAGCGAGCGTGCGAGAGCTGTTGTCATGATAAGAAGCTGTCCAAGTTATATTATAGCCAATAATAACGAACTATATTAGAAAATTTTAATCGTTCCACACTATCTCTATAACTTACTACTGGTTATCTCGAGTGCTTTCCTTCTTCTTATATTCACATCTTTATTGTTTTTTATATTGTAGCGTAGGCTCAGTCCTGTGAATAGCTGCAGTACTAAGAAACAGTGACTCTAATACTATTGCATGAGTGGGGAATTGATGTTTATATTCTCTATGTGCGCCTTAGGCCGGACTAGCTACCCAGTACTCTCTCTTCGTAGCGAGCTGTGAGAAACATTACCCCATATGGAAAGACTACTAATAATGACATAAATCCAACTAATGGAGTAAGCTACTGAAATACATCATTACACATACTCACTATGCATGTCATCTACATCACTAGCGCAACTATCTTCGACTAACTTAGTTTCTGCACTCATGGGACCGCATCATACTGCTTCTAGGAATGTACAGTCATATAATCTATTTCGGCGTCAATGATCTCGAACTATTATAACATTCACACACAATCCTACAGTAAGTAAAGTATACATAAAACATCTCATACTCTTACACTATCAAAAGAATCCTATGCATATAACAATACAATGAAACTAAAGATTCATCTTATGCATGATGAGCGAACATTTTAAAAGACAACTCTTCTATCAAAACATACAACTAACTACAACAAGCATTGGAAAAAGGCACACATGAAAATGCGCTGGAGCTATTATTTATCACAAGCTACTACTTCTAGATCTAGGCTTCTAGGGCTCCAGAAAGAGCTATATTATTTGTCTCTTTAGAGATCTTATTTGAGATATTGAAAACTCTAACATATACGCAAGTTGTATTAGTCAAACAAAAGAGAAGTATGTGTGAGATAATCTCCGACACACGTGCAAAATTTGCATAGTACACATCTTTAGCATTGATCTGCGACGACAAATTCCATTGGCGCTACAATGAACACAGGCAAACGAACATCTGACTCTTTCTCCCATAACATTAATTCACTACCTGTAGCATAGATGTCACTAGGCGCATAACACTAAATTCATTACAGTCTTCCACAATTTAGGGGGTCACGTGAAGCACTCAAGTCTGACTGAGAGTACATACATGTTAGAGTACTTATATCTGAGAGGGTAGACGAGATTCTCTATATACAGCACGCCTGTAGATATTTATATATATATATGAGGGTATTAGAATATATATAATAAGATTTCATAGGATATATATATAATATATATTTAGTCTATTTAATAATTTACTAGGGTTTTTTTGCTTAGAGCAAATACTGAAAGCCATACGGGGTATCATGACAGAGCCTATGCACTGTTAAGCTTACTGGGCGGAGGAACACTGAGGTCAATGTCATGATCTCCCTGCATTGGGATTCTAGGGTAGTGGTTGGGTCGAGGTAATGGTATGAATTTTGCTACATCTTGGAAATTTTGGGAGTGGTTCACTTTGCGGGGGGGGGGGGGTGTTGTCGCAATCTTCACAGGGGGCTGGAGTAGGAGCGCAGCAGGAGTCATGGTCTGTCTATTTTTTTTGGTTTGGTGGGCATCGGTACTCTGTGGTCTACTTCAGTGGGTACGGGGTGTTAGTTTTTTGAGTGGGGGAGGTTCAAGAAACGGTTTGGCTTCAGGGATTTCTGGGGGCGTAGGAGGTCTCCTTTATGAGTTGGATGGGAGGTGTTTGGGGGTGGGGGGGACATATCGTCTTGTATGTGGATCAATTTCCTTTCTCTTCGGGCAAGTGGGGGGGGGTCCTTTTATAGGTGGGGCTGTTCTCCTTGATATGCACAGTCTGTTTTGGGTGGTGGAGGTCACATTTGACTGTGTAGTTTCACTGGGTTGGAAAGCTGTATGTGGTTTGGCTGGATTGTGTTGCTACGGAGGTGCTGAGTGAGACTCCGGTGCTCTTACATCAACATTGCCCACATATGGAGCTGACTGAGGGCATGTATGTTTGACATCTTTGCACGGGAATTGCGTATGCAGCACCTTTTCATTGTTACTTGCGTAGATTAAATCTGCTTTAGTTCGTCCCCCATCTCGGGCAGGCAAACATGGGGGATTGGTCATTGCAGGGAATATTGTTGGTGTTTTTTTTTGTGACCGAGTCCAAACACTGTTTCTGAGCAGTTCATCTTTATGATGAGGTTAGAAAGTTGTCCTTTTACCATTTTATGGAAGAGCATACACGCTTTATTTCGATGGGTTGAAAGGAGGGAAAAAACCGACACAGGTATTTGACCCTTCCTTCTGGGTTCCTGTTTATACTTTAATTAAACTGTGTGCTAGAGGCAGATATTCAATCAGAGCTTTGGATTGAATAAAATCTATCAGCAAAATAAATCGGGCGTGTTAGGGGGGTGTGTGGTCCTGAGGGGGTGACCTCAGTGGGCTTTTGGGCAAAAGAGTGCCGAACACTTTCACGGCTATGAGTCAGAGCTGGGATCTAAACTAGGATATCATAGGCTGTATTTTTTTTTTCATGATCCAAAATTGGGAATTTTTCAAATTGAAGAACATAGCCCGGTAGCTGAATCACAAAGTCCAAAGGTTTTGATATGTATTTGGTGGGTTTGGAGGTTTTTGCTTGCATTGAACTGTTTTGTGCCTAAACCTACCTTTCCATCTACTATATACATCTCATCTCTAATCCAGCCATCTATAGTAAATGGAACAGACCCAGGGTTGTCTGACAATTATGACAATGGTGGCACACACCCAAAAGGCCCAGACAAAAGCTGACCACACCCTTATTCCCCCTGGGGGTACGTTTTACATTGATAATCAAGGTTAACATAGAGCTAGTGTCCCCAAATGTAGTTTTGATAAACGGGTTCTTAGCGAAAACATTTCGTGTACTCAGCAGGACAATGGCACACAATGTGGGGGGGCTGGGAAGTTATTTAGCTGCGTCCTGATCTTCTGGTTCACAACAAACATGCAGCATAGCTGTGATAAAATAGTTTTTGACTGGAAACGGTTTCTCGAAGAACATCTCGTGGTACCAAGGTGTATAAAAAATCCTGGGTGGCGCCAGTAGTCTTTGATTTTTGGTCTTCGATCCAATCCCATCGCAATTCTCATTACAGCTGTAAACACTTGAAGCCATTCATAATAAGTCATCTTAGCGGTGTCCATGAAGAGAACAATGAATACTTTCTATGGTGGGTTGTTTGTTTCAAACAACTTTTGCAGCATAGGAAATTAATGCTGGTTATCATCAGGGGTGCTAACAACAACCATCATCCATGTAAAATTTTAAAAAATCAAGAGGTTTTGCAAACTATACATACCTGGAAATTTATGTTCTGTCTTGTCTGGCGTAAAAGTAAAATTTGCTTTAGTTTCTCCAGTGGTAAACCAAGAATGCCAAAAACGCGTTGTTTATTAGTGGGATATCAGGTTCAAAGTCGTCTTCGCTATCTCGTGAATACATACTGCATTCACTTTCACAAATTTCTTCAAATAACTTACGAGCTTGATCTGACGTGAGCCGTTTGAGCCTACCATTTGAAGAAGTGGGTGTGGCCATTTTTTTATAGAAAATATGCGCTTTAAAAAATCGCTTTAAAAATCTAAAATAAATATCTCAAAACAGAAACCACGTTCACTCTTAAACACATGCGGTATTTAAAACAATAAACTTCCTGTCGGAAATGCTTTTAATAAATCTTCTTCCAGGTTTGTCTCAAGTCCATCCCCTATGTACATGTTATCTATGTGTAATCTATAATTTTGCCAGTTCACTATCATTGTCGATTTCACTACAATTGTCTAACTCGACATATACTCTTACACTTTAACTCAACCACGACACGGACTCTGGGTCGTCATGAAGGTTTGTATCCCTGGCTCTTAGTTTCCCATGCTTGTCGTGGCCATCGCTTTTCTTCCATTCTGCAGACTTGACCAAACCATCAAAGTTGGGACTGTTCTAATAGCACTATGTATTCAATCACTAAAGTTACGTCTATTAACATTTCTAATCCTAATCTATTACTAAAACTTGGTCACACGTCTGCTGACGCTGTGCGGGCTTACGAAATCTTACCTTCTACATCTTCGCTTTAAATCTCTGCTCTCCATCTGATCTCTAAACTTTGAACACGGTATTTTATATGCCTTCCTTTGACGCCTATTTATCAGCCTGGTTTCTAATTATTGACAGATAATAAATTTTATCAGCCTGGTTTCTAATTGTTGACAGATATTAAATTTCATCAGCCTGGTTTCGAATTGTTAACATATTATATTTTATCAGCCAGGCTGAAATTTGTCACATACACCGAATCTCTCACGTCCCGCTTATTTACCTAGGTATAATGAGCCCAGTTCTCATGCACTTCTTCTTCTTCTTCTTCGTACACTCTCAGACGTCTACTTGAATGTTCTCAAAGAAAGCAGCAGTCAGTTTGAGGCTTTTTGAATCCCCGTAAAGCTTTTCCATGAAAGGAGCTGGCGTCGGCCATATGCACTCTCTCTGTACCACATATAAGGGGCAACTTTGAAGCAGATGTTCAGCAGTCATTTTATCAATGCCACAGTTACACTGATCGGTAGTTCCTATCTTTAGCTTGTTGCACAGATGTTAGATATAGATGCTTGGTATTTTTAGTTATAGGTTAAATTCAGTTCTCCATACATATAAAACGTCATTCAAAAGGTTCATCAATTCTCTATGTTTTCATAACCGCTGTATACATGTTTTAAGTGCGCCAAAATTCTCATGTCCAGATTGTTCAGTATTTTTGTTTCAGTCATTAACTGCTGTCAGCTGTACCAATCCTGCGCGTTGTTTATCACACTGAGTTACCTGGTTGCGCATCACAAATGTCAGTTATACTTACCTTTTCTATTACAAGCTTAAACGATCTAATTATACGAATTGACCAAGCTACTTTTGTCAATATTAGTGTCAGTTGTATGATTAAATGAGAATCTAATCCTTGTGAATTTTTCATGTTGTTCACTGAATCCATTTATTTATTTATAAGTCTTTGTCAAATGCCTATACATTCAACATTATGTCTAGATACGTCTACCCAGCCACAAAGGGACGCACTTTTATAAAACTTGTTGATGGCATTATGAGACAGTCTGTGTTCTAAAACTCCAAGAATAAGAAAAATCAATCAATACCCTTTAGCTCCCCAAGGAGCATTGGCCTTCAACAAATACATGCGAAGTCTTCCTGTCCTGTGGCATCCGTTCAAGTTCTTTAGATGTTTTCCTCATCATTTTCACCTCTGTATCCAGTTCTCTTCTCCATGTGTTTGTTGGTCTACCTCTGCCTCTCTTTCCCTGTGGATTCCAGAATAAGGACTGCCTTGTAACGCTATCAACAGGTTTCCTCAGTGTGTGTCCTATCCATCGCCAGCGCCTTCTTCTCAACTCTTGTTCCACTGGCACTTGTCTGGTTCTTGTCATCAATTCCACATTTGTGACTTTGTCATACCATTTCAGTCCTTCTATTCTACGCAAGCACCCGTTTATAAAAGTCTGTAGCTATTTGGTTGTTGTTTTTGTTGTTCTCCATGTCTCAGAGCCATACAATAGGACTGACGTTACATTTGAGTTGAAGATTCTTATTTTCGTGTTGGACTTGATTTCTCTTATTTTCCATATGTTTCTCACTGCAATGAAAGCTCCTCTTGCTTTTTGTATTCTTATTTTGATATCACCGTCTGTCCCTCCAACTTTGTCTATATTATTACTTCCAAGATATGTGTAAGATTCTACATCTTTTAGTGGTGTTTCTTCAAGAGTAAGAACAAAGATGGAGACCAACAAAAAATGTAGATGGAATTGAAGATACACAGATTTGCATAAGAAAAACTTGGCATGGATACACAGATTGGCATAAAAAAAGCTTGGCATGGATTTGTAGAAGTCCCTGCTCCTAATGGAGCGGAAAGGTAATTACAATAAACAGCTGAACCGGTAGAGTACGAAGCTGGAGGACAAAAAAGATGTGGATTGTGGGAGCAGCGGACACGTAGAAGATATCTGCATAAGATGAGACTCTGTCTCTTCAAGAAACAACGGGATACAGACAGAAGTAAACAAATAAGGACAACTGGTAGAAAGAAAAAACAAAACCGCCTGGCAATAAACAAGTAATCAAATAAATAGACACTCAAAAGTTTTGAGCAAGATCCGTCCAAACGTCGCCGTGACCACGCCCATTTACTATGCATCTTAGCCTCTACTGTTCTCCGCTAGGTTGTCTTTGGTCTGCCTCTCTTTTGACGTCCTTCCTTGGGTCTATAGCATAGCAGGTCTTGTGATGGTGTTAGGGTCTCTACTGAGGACACGACCAACCCAGTTCCAGCATCTGTCCGCAATGATGATGTGCATTTCTTTGTGACTGCACCGTATAAGCAGCTAATGGTTAGAGTTCGGCCAAAGTAGAAGAATGTTCCATGGGCAAGTTGTGTGGAAATGGGATAATTTGGACATTTGCTTTTCTGTTACTCTCCAGCGCTCCACACAATACAAGTAAAGAAAGTACGCCTCTCGTATAATCTTAACTTAGTGCTTTTACTGTACTGAGAAGATTTCCAAATGTTGTTTTGATTTGTAAAGCCAGTTCTTGATTTGTTCATTCTGTTACTGCTGTTGTCGCGAGTATGGAAATGGAGGATGTCTGCGTTTAGACAGAATATGAATGAGTAATGTGAAAGTAGAGAAAGTTAAAGTCACTAATGAAAATATTGAGAGAGATATGACTTCTGAAGAGAAGGGAGATATAATCAAATCTCTAAGGTCTACTTCTCAGCCATATTCGAGACTATGTTTTAATATGTCATACCCTTCTCCGTCTTCTCATGTTAAATAGGATAATCAATTACAGTAAGGACTATAACAGCGAACATCAAGTGACAGTTAGAATAAAATGAATTCTGACCGCTTAGAACATATAAATATATTTATTAAAGAAACTACGATAACAGCAAAAATTAATTACTCCACTAGCTCTGATGGGTTAGTGATTATATGTCACAATCACAGGAAAATACTTCACTCAGTCTCTCAGGCAAAATGTCTCACTAAAACCACCAACACTCGTACACTTTCTCAATACTAAGATACACTAAGCTGTTCCACCACATTTGGTATTCTAAGGCTATGGTGATAAGCTCTCTGTAACAGCGTAGAAATATATCCTTTGCGTTCACAATTTCCTGTGGCTGGTGGCCACACTAGCAGGTGAAGGAGATTAAAATGATTGCAGAAATACTTGCACCCACTGATCTATATATCTATCCAAACAACAATAACATTTGCTGCCGAGCGAGTATCCAGTAGGCGCGCTGGAGCGCCTTTTATACTGGATAATGAAGACTTGAACTGTAAAACAGGTGACGAGTGCTGGCAACTCACTACTCCTTTCGGTCGTTTTGTCAGTATACCCAGATGTAACCGGCTATCAATGGGTCGGACTGTGTTGCCGACAAATTTGGGTGTCAAAAGCGACAGCCCGTATGTGCTGAGAGCTGAGATGATGATTAACTGCTTATGGCAGAAATATGTGCAGTATGTAAATAATCTAGGACGCAATACTACTGTTTACGTGTAAGTAAAAAAAATCGATGTGGTGTGCTATACTCCAAGCCGCACGAGTAATGTGTGCTTTACATGTATTAGCCACCGACGAATCATTTCTGTCGGCAGCCCGTATACTCCGAGTTAACTGGCTGTTAATTTGTCGAACAGTTTTGCCGAAAATGACTGGATGGCAAAGGCGACAGACCGTATGGGCTGGAGCAATAGATACTTTCAACAATAGGCTGTGGTTAATTAATCCACGAAGCAGCATTATAGCTGAAAACTGGCAGTATGACGTAGACTGCCGTGTATTATGTATTACGAGGAAGTTGTAATCCAACTGACAGCAGCATTAAAATCAGGGAGCACCGAACAAATTTTGTGATCAAGGCTCTGAAAATATACAAGCAAGTCAATATCTCATTACTACCCGTAGCCTGCACTGCCTCTCTTATTCTCTCACCCATTCAAAGTATAAACACTGCCACTCGCCGTTTCTCTCACAAAATCAAAACAAACCCGCATTGCTCTGTTATGCCTAGGGAATCACTACCACTGTTGGCCCCGCCTTAGGTTTCCATTAACAAGCCACGCGTTGATAGCGCGTTGCATCGCAAGGCGATCTGAGACTAAAAATATTCACACACACACACGTACATAGTCCCCCACACTAGGGTAAAGCGAGACCACTGTTAGGTATTCACACCTTCGCTGATAATTATATGTGGCCCGAGTGATAATCATCCAAATAGGGATAACTCTGAATGAGTTACCAAAAATTTAGCGTTTGGCTTACACTCAATATATATATACATATCAAATAGCAAAAACTCTTTACAGTAATTACACACACAACCAAGCGGAAAATTGGGTAATAATATTATAACCGGCTCCCATTTCCTGCCTTAAGGGTAACCACTCCTAGCTAACACTTAGTGATTATGGATAGTGACTCACTTAATACAATTCAGGGTATCCCAGTCACGGAAAAATTTATCTTAAGGAAAAAAAAATATTTTTAAGAGGAATTAAAGTGACACTGGATCTCTATTCTATTAGATTAAGCTAACACTCCACTGTATTAAATAATTAAATGTGTGCTTACCGGATAATGAATCATTCCTGCACTACAACTGCTATTTAGCTCTGATGCAGGACATCACTTTATCCAGTGGCAGAATTTTATTGAAACAATGGTACTGAGTGATAAAGACATCTCTCTTAAATAGAAAGATGAATCTGCAGGTGGTTGAGCGTGGCTTCTGCACGTGCAAGGATCTGACGTAACAAGACATAAGGGTCGAGGGAAATGTTTCCCTGGCGAATTTAGATACAGGAAAAGACGTAATCTGAAGCACCACTAGGCAGTCTTACGAGCGACCTGAGTTCGAGATTCTAGACGTAGGCGGAAGGATGAAAAGTTAAAGTTACTTCCCTGTGTCAACGAGTTCTCTGTAAATCAACGAATAAGAACCTAGCCACCATCTACAAGAAAGGCAGAATAAAAGGACCTTAGCTAGATGCCGATGTCCACGTGTAAAGGGGTGGAATTTAGCCTGTCCAACGTAAGAATGACATGACCAAAGCCAGAAATAGCGCTATTAGGAGTTATAAGACAGAAATGTGGGCGTAGACAAAAATAGCGAACAAGCCATGGCAGAATATACGTGCCTAACATTGACAGAAATTTCATTCAAATCACTACAGATGTCTTTGCTTGTTCCTTCGTCTGATGTTACTATGATTCCTAGATGTTCCAGCTTTTAGTTTCCTTATTTTAGTGGGCTCTGGATTTATTACATTAAGTGTCACGATTTCTGTCTTCTTCACATTGATGTTCAGTCTCACTGGTTGGCTGTATTTGTTCAGTCTTTCTGATTTTTCTTGGATGTGCTGATGTGAACGTGAGAGTAGTGCAATATCGTCTGCGTACTCTAGATCCTCCAGTGTGGTGAACGCAGTCCATCTTATTCTATGATCTGCCTGACGGGAATGCTACGACCTTCGTCTTGTGTGTTATTCAGCCTATATTTGTAACATGTGTGAATATGACTGTTCTGAAAGTAATAGTGTCTGTAAAAAATGTTTAATTCTTTCATGTCCTGTATTCCATTATTTCGATTATTGACTTGAACGCAATTGCCTCCAGTGATGGGCATATGCTGTTACATAGGTAACTCTCTCAATAAGGCGTTGGCGATTTTCTAATTAACCTCCTTCAAATCCCCGGAACGTCTATTGTTTTTGTTATTTATTTGTTGTCTATTATCTCCATCTTTCTTTATTACGAGTGCCTACTGCTTAGTTATTTTGGTTTTTGTTTACTATCCGTGGGTCTCGTATTTTCCTCTGTGCTTATTATCACTATGAAACCTTCTGCCACATCTGACAGATTAAAATTTGTTCTAGCGTTCCATCCTCACTGTTCAGCGGTGAAAAAAATTATATTTCGCCATCTGCCTATTCTCAACTCTGATCCTGTTACCCGAGAGTTGTTCCGTTATGTCGCTCTGGTGACAAATAGTTTGAATAAGAATTTCAAGGACTTTCTCGTACACAGGCGCTTGGTGACTACTAGTCCTTCCTTTTTGCTACACAGACTTGCCACTGTTCCGCATGTCGTACCGTATGTGCTTCAAGCTCAAACTGTTTCATTTCCGAATGATAATTTATTTTAGAGAGTCGTGTACATGTGGATTCAGGAATGGTATTTGTCATTTAGGGAAGCTAAACCTGTGACTCGTCATTTTATTGGGGCAGGCCATTGCGGTTACTGTGATATTCAGGTAACCGGTATTCGTTAGTGGTTTTGTGACGACCGTACTCTTTTTTCACAAGAGAATCGTCTCATTTTCGAAATGAATTGCCTTTCTCCTGATGGCCTTAATGTCCAACATCATGTTGCTTTACTTCTGTTATGTAGTATCTTTCCTTCATTTCAGACTTTTCCTTTTATATTCTTTTTTTACAAGTCTGTGTTTCGTTTCGTGTTTCATTCGTGCATTTTTGTGATGTCACTTTCCTTCATGCTTATCGGCGAGATTATGTTACCATTATAAGCTTCTACGGATCCTAGAAAACGCATAAATGTAGCAGGGCTTCTTGTTTTGTTATTTCATTTCCTCCAATTGATTTTTATAAGTGTTGAATTTCTTGTATTGAAACAGGTTATTCTTTGTTTACCGTCGTATAAATAGAAATAGCTAAAATGGTAGAAATAAATACAGGTACAAATAAACAGTTTACATTTATTTTTACCATTTATTTTAAGTACATGAACAAGAACAGAAAAAAAAAACATTGACTGGGGATGGACCTTTATCATCTTTATTCTCATCAACTTCGTATTTAACGAGGAGTAAGGTGGTGAGTCATATGAATGAAAAGCAGGTGATGAAGCAATGAAGTGTTTCCTAAAGAAGAGCTGAGTTTTTGACTTTCTCTGCTCACGGAGGATTTATTCGTAGGGAGCAGCACAGTCCATAATTTTCATCCTGACGATAGAGCTCCTATGTACGTTAGAATCATCGTCTTCAAATATCAAAATGAAGGATTCAAGAAGTTGTAAGGCCTCATTAAACCGTTTCACTGTAAGTTGTCGACCTGGTGATATTTGCTTACTGGTGCACGTTATTGCGTCTTCTGCTTCTTCTGCGGTGAATATTCTGACATCATCCCTAATAGACGTGATAATATTGTCATCAACGCAAAAGTCTTCAAAGTCATGAAAGAATTGAGATTACAGCTTTTTGTGAACACCACTCATGCATTGGCGTAGGACTTTATCTCAAGCAGTTTTGATTAGCGAAAGTGCAACTTTAATAGTGAATGTTCTATAAAGAAACATTCAAACTGACATTATCTTGTTCTCGCGCTCCAGTTGGCGCAGATAAAAACAAAAAAGTTCTGTAAAAAAAAGTCTGAATATTTTATCACGTATCTTCGAGTTTGGCGTGTGAAAAACATGCCTTAAGGCCAGGAGCGGGCATTAAATTAAAGTCAAAATACAAAAATGATGGATTTTGGGATTAGTCCATTTTCTGATACTTTAACATCTCCTGAATCTAAATATAACAGAATTAAATGTCAAAATGCACTCTAACAATATATATTTTGACTTTGAAAAAGGTATGGTACAGATAGATTTTCTCAAACTCGAGAAAATTGGCCTAATTTGACCTAGTTTTTCCCATAGCAACCAAGCCTGCACCCCTACGTATTATACATCATTGGATTCGCCTAGATCTGGGGAATCCTGTGATGTAGTTCATTTATTTTGGTAACAAAATTATACCCTGAAATGCTATTTTCGTTATTAATTGCTGGATTTCAATGAAAATGCACAGACTTAACCTATATCAATACTAGATACGAAAAATGAAGAGTTTTATGGAAATCGTCGGACATTCACTGACATCGGCTTTTTCCGCTCACTATTCTAAACTGTTCGTTGGCTGCGTGAATCCACGTGACTTGTAACCGCAGTGTTGACAATATGGCGTCAGATTGATAAATTCTGTGTACATATTTAGTTAGACTCATTTTTCGGAACTTTTTGTGTGAAAATGCCTGTGGCGATGGGCGAGCGGCGAAGCGGCATGCGTGGGTGTGCTGGCAGTCGTAGTCGCAGACTTACACACAGGCGGCTCAGGCCATATGGTCGTCTTCCACTGATCGGAGCAGCAGTGGGATTCGGCAGCCCCCTGAGTGACTGAGCAGCCCTCTTTAGGAAAGCACTGCTCACCTCCATGGCATGAGGAAGGGGCTAGAAAAGGTGCCTTAAACATTGCCTGCTCCACCATTACCTATCGAGCTTACCGCGGTTGGTGGGTACCCTACTTCAGCGGGCGACACATAAGAAAAAGAAAGGACAGATTTTTCCCCCTCATTCTAGGCGCATGGAATGTGCGCACTCTACTTGACAAAGACTTTAATGCAAACAGACCCGAGATGCGAACTGCCCTGATTGGGAGAAACACTGGCCAGATACAACATTGACATAGCAGCACTGAGTGAAACTCGACTTGCAGGCGAGGGCCAACTTTGCGAAAAGGGTGCAGGTTATACATTCTATTGGAGCGGAAGAGGAACTGAAGAAAGACGAGAAGCAGGGGTTGGATTTGCAATCAAAACAGCACTTGTCGGCAAGTTAGCGGGGCCCCCAAAGGGAATAAATGACCGACTCATGACGGTCAAGATCCCGCTGCTTTATGGAAGGAAACATGCCACCATCATTAGCGCGTATGCACCAACTTTGACAAACCAGGATGACGTCAAGGATAAGTTTTACGAAGAACTACATGCAGTCATTGCATCAGTTCCTAAAGCAGATAAGCTCATAATTCTTGGTGACTTTAATGCAAGAGTAGGCTCAAATAACATCTCCTGGAATGGCACTATCGGAAAGTACGGCGTGGGTCGCTGTAACAGCAATGGACTACTTCTCCTCCAGACTTGCGCAGAACATGACCTCCTTGTCATCAACACTATTTTTCGACTTCCTATCCGCAACAGGACCTCCTGGATGCACCTTCGCTCAAAGCATTGGCACCTAATTGACTATGTAATTGTTAGAAAGAAGGACAGGCAAGATGTCCGGGTGGCCAAGTCTATGTGTGGTGCCGAATGCTGGACTGATCATCGCCTCATTGTGTCTAAACTTAAAATTCGTATCCAACCTGCCAGGCACCCTCAGGGAAAGAAAACTCAAAAAAGGCTGGATGTCACCAAACTGAAGAAGACAAAAATTAAACAGTCATTCACTGACACCCTAGAAGACCGTCTCAAATCTATCTCGTTAGACGGCCAAAGTGTGGAAACAAATTGGGAAGCCCTAAGTGAGCAGATCTACAACACTGCTACAGAGGTCCTGGGTCCCGCCATCAAGAAACAAAATGACTGGTTTGATGAGAACTCAGATGATATAAAGAAGATGTTGGCTGAGAAACACCATCTCCATAAAGCATATTTAAATGATCCAAAATCTACATCCAAGAAAGACGCTTTCAACAACATGCGTAGAATCGTCCAACATAAACTACGCCAGATGCGGGATTCATGGCTGAGTAATAAAGCAGATGAGCTCCAAGGCTTTGCTGACAGCCATGACTTGAAAAATTTTTACCATGCACTCAAAGCGGTCTATGGTCCAACATCATCAGGATCATTTCCCCTCCTTAATGCAGATGGAAAAACACTCATTACAGACAAGGAAAAAATTCTCCAACGCTGGGTCGAACACTTTAATAATATTCTGAACCAGCCATCATCTATTAACGACGAAGCCATCAACCGACTGCCCCAAATTCCTATAAATGAAGCACTAGATGATATACCGACTCTGGAGGAGACTCAAAAAGCAATTCGTCAACTTTCTAGTGGAAAGGCCCCCGGCTCCGATTCAATTCCTGTTGAGGTCTATAAAGATGGCGGTACAGTTCTGATATAGAAACTTCACACCATCAACACGGGGAAAACAGAAATCATGTACCATCCAGCTCCTGGCACAATTTATACTGAGCCAATCATTAAGGTAAATGGTGAGAAACTGAATGTTGTGAACAGATTCACATACCTTGGTAGCACACTATCCCAGAACATCGTCATTGATGATGAGGTGAACACCAGGATCTCCAAAGCCAGCAGCACATTTGGCAGACTATACACCAACGTTTGGCATCGAAGTGGCATTAGTCTACAGACAAAGCTGAAGGTGTACAGAGCTGCGGTGCTTCCAGTGCTGCTATATGCATGTGAAACATGGACTGTATACAGGCGCCACGTAAAGAAGCTCAACCACTTCCATACAGTCTGTCTCAGAAAGGTAATGAACATCAAATGGCATTAAAGAACCTTTGCCGTTCTTGACAGAGCTGGTAAGCATCCTATTCTGATGCACATTCGCTGGGCAGGTCAGTCCGCATGCCAGACCATCGACGCCAAGACCGAGATGCTGCCTGGGCCAAAAAAGCACATCTCTTTGACTGTGACACATGGGAAGCTGCTGCGCAAGACCGAACTGCCTGGCGCACATCTCTCTGTAGTGCAGCGGCATGCGAATCATCCAGAAGAGCAGCAGCGGAACAGCGGAGACAAGCTAGAAAAGACCGTGTAATAAAACCTTCTTGTGATGCTAACATTCCCTGCCCACACTGTCCGAGATCCTTCCAGGCCCGCATCGGGCTCATCAGTCACCTTCGTACTCATAGACTATCCTAACAATCCTTATAATTGGATGAAAAGAGTGGTCTTCATCACCCGTGATGGACGAACAACAACAAGTAAGAGATAAGCAAAGAAATCTCATCACTGCAGCAGAGGGTCAGGAAACAAGATGGGCAGAGCATTTTAGAGAAACTCTGAACAAGGAACCACCAGAGACACAATTTAATGTTCCTGAGGCTGAAAACGATATAGATCTTAATACAGACATTCCACGAAAAGAAGAAATCATCACAGCAATCAAAGGGTTAAAGAATGGAAAAGCTCCTGGCCATGATAACTTAAATGCAGAGCTATTTAAGACAGACCCTGAGCTATCAGCAGAACTATTAGAACCACTATTTGCACAAGTCTAGAAAACAGGGACAACACCAACGGAGTGGAACAAAGGAATAATTGTCAAATTGCACAAGAAGGGAGATCTTGCAGATTGCAATAATTGAAGAGAAATCACTCTTCTCTCGGTTCCCAGCAAAATACTAGGCAGGATAATCATACAGAGAATTTCAAAAGCAGCAGACCACAAACTGAGGAAAGAACAAGCCGGATTTAGAAAACAGAAGTGTAGATCATATATTTACCCTCAGGAACATTATAGAGCAGTGCTCAGAATGGCAAAGACAGAAGCCTCTATGCCAACTTTACGTGCAGCGTTGGGCAGAGAAACCTAACATCTGAGGTGAAGACAGGAGTATGACAGGTATGCCCCTTATCAATCACTCTATTTTTAACTGTCATAGACTCGGTTATGCGCCAGACAACAGAGGGGAGTCGAAGAAGAATAAGATGGACTACATTTTCTACATTGGAAGATCTGGAATATGCAGATGACATTGCACTACTTGCACATTCACATCAACACATCCAGGAAAAAACGGATAGACTTAATAAGTATAGCCAGCAGGTGGGCTTGAACATCAATCTAAAGAAAACAGAGGTCATGACGCTCAATGTCAGCAGCCCTGAGCCCATATCAGTAAGGAATCAGCAACTGGAACAGACAGAGACCTTCGCATACCTAGGATGCATAGTAACTCCAGACGGCGGAGCAAGCAAAGACATCAACAACAGAATGAACAAAGCAAGAACAACCTTTTTTAGTCTAAACAACATCTGGAAGTCCTCTCAGTACAGCACACGCACAAAATTAAGATTATATCAGAGCGGTGTGCTTTCTGTGCTTTTCTATGGTGCGGAATGCTGGAGAGTTATAGAGAAGGAAATGTCGAAATTGTCCTCTTTTCACACAACATGCCTAAGAAAAATTCACCGAATCTTTTGGCCGAAGATCTGCTTACTAGGAGCAGGCAAGAGGACATGCACACCATCATAGCTGGCAGACGCTGGAGCTGAGTTGGCCATGTCCTCAGAAGAGACCCCGATGCCATTACAAGAACAGCTTTGCTATATACACCTGAAGGAAAACGAAAGAGAGGCCGACCAAAAACAACTTGGCAGAGGACTATGGAGGCTGAGATGCAAAGAATGAACCAGAGTTGGGGCACTGTACGAAGGATGGCCACCGACCGAGCAAAGTGGAATCAATTTGTTGTTGCCCTACAAGACGCCACCAGGTGTGATGGCCACTGACTGCTGTGACGTTCGGCGGTTAAGGATCAATGAAGAAGAAGTATTTCTTTACATATTTATGCATCTACAATAAAATGCCACATAAATTATGTTTGATCTGAATCTACTTTTACTGATGTACAGTTGTCTTTTCCATTAAGGAAGATACTATTTGTCTTCAAACAACTTAAGTGCTATTTGTAAAGATTTCTCGTGAAATGAAAATATATTATGAGAACACACGCGCCAATACTGTATTCTTTTTTAGGTTGTCACTTTATAAAATTGTCACCTGGTAAATTTGACATTGAAATTTGTATATTTTAATAGCGCGTTCGTTTGCCATACTTAAACCTTTTCCATTTGACCATTAAAGCCGGGATGGTGTAGAGAAGAGGGTTAACAGCAGAGTTTATAGGAAGGATGAGCACTGTTGTCCAAGAGTAAACATCATTGCTGATCTTGTGACCACTAAGTGACAATAATCCCATGACCCCTACAGGAAACCAGCAGACAAATTCTGATAGAACCACAAGAGACAGCTGTTTGGCCACGAGTATGTCTTCTACCTGCCGTAAGGTTGAAGCGGTTGTAGCTGTCATAGTAATTCTATTCTGTGACATGGCACGAAAGATCGCTATTTGACCACACGCAATGATGAGAAACATGAAGAAATTAAGCACGATGAACACGCCAATAGAGTACTCCCTGCCTTTGAGTTGCTGATTTGTCAAAGGTAGGCCAAGACACATGGCATTTGAAGAACATATTTCAAACATAGACACAGTTGGAATTAGTGAAAGTGTGAAACCTAAACACCAGGATAAAAGTATGGCGATACGTGTGCTGACTTTAGACAACTTTATTTGACCAAATGGAAACTTGATGACTAAAAATCTATCGAGAGTGATGAGCAGAATAAAAAGTTTTGATGATTCACTGGACAGAGTCGACAGAAAGCCAGCAACTTTACATGCAACACTTTCTCTCCAGTTTTTGTGATAAAAAACATAATTGTCGCGGTAGTAATAATCAGCTCCGGCAATAATAAACAAATAGACTCCCACAATTAGGTCAGATATACCCAGATTTGTCACAAATAGGCCATATCCTGTTTTGAGAACTGACCTGTCCCAAATTACACGATACACAATAACCGTAATGTTATCCAGAACGGTGAGAACTGCCACCACCCAGAGAAAGAAACGTTGAACATTAACCCCTACCAGATCAAAACATGACGAAATGGCATCATCAGGGGCGTGACATGTGTAGAGTGGTATTTGTGTAGCAAGGACTTGTGGACAGCACATTTCATATTTATCAGTGTACAGATCTTGATAGATTGTAAGACCGCCAAATAAATCTTCATAGAAATTCTCAATAGGTATTCCACGTAAATCTAATTTCTGGAGTGTGAAGTGAGCAGGGAAACTATTGTCACTCAAATCAGAGATAAAGGTGTAGCTTAAATTTAAATGTCTCAAGTTTGGCAACTTTCGAAACAACGAGTCATCTAAATATGACATACCTGTATGTGAGAGATCGATTATTTCAAGAAATGAGAAATGCAAATTCTTCACATAAACCAGATTGTTATTGTAAGACAAGTTCAAGTGACGAATATTTGCTAGTGCAAAAATCAAAGCATCAGTTGCAGAGAAGGTCTGTATTAAGTTGTAGCTAATGTCCAGTGTTTGAAGCATATGTATAGAACGATTTATGGAAGGAAAGTTTCTAATGTTACAGTTAGACCACTTAATCTCTAATGCTTTATCAGGTACAGGAACGTAATTATCTAATTTAAACAGTCTGGATAAATCCAGACCTGACAAGTCCAAATATTTAGTTCTTAAGTCAATTAGATCGAGATTTTCTAAAGGAATAGAAATGTTATAATCCGATACTGTAACTGTCCCTGAGACACAGCGAAAACCTTCAGGACACGATACGTCACAGTTCAGTTCGTCATCTTTATGTGGACAATCAGGATAACCGTTACACACTAGGTCAGGATGTAGACAAACTTTACTGTCCCAGCAAGCGAAATTTCCAGAACATGAACCAGTGTTATAATCGTTTTCCTCCTCTCCTGTAGGGCAATCTGCTTGTCCGTCAAGGACATAATTTTGAGGAATACAGTAAGACTTATAACTTTTAACATATCCCTCTACGCACTGGTAGTCCAGACAGTTCTGAAGATGAGACACATCTCTACAACCTAGAACAGCCCCGTACCTGTCTTTGATATAGACACACTTGGGAGCCCAGATTACGTCCCCTAATAAATTGTAACAAGTGTTTGCTGGTTCTAGTTTTCCTATTGTCTCATCCAAGGGACCCTCGGATTTAAAACAATCTTTATATCCATCATTAAGCTGAGATAAATGCACACAAGTTCCACCATTATTACAGATAAAGGCACATGTCTCGTTTTTCTCTAAATACATGTTATAAATGATACTCTCATCGTTGACATCCTGGCAAAAGGTGCAATCGATTTCACCATCATTAAGCCACTGTATCTGCAAACAGAAACCATCATTGCAATATTTACCTGTTCACTTGCCAATGCAATTTTTCTCGTCGCTTCCATCTTGACAGTCGTTCATACCGTCGCATTGTCCAAAATCGTACAGTATAACTTCACCAGAGTCACACGTACGATAAGTACTCTCTATTTGTTTCAAACAAGATGTTTCATCGCGTCTGTTGGTACAGTGGTCGACGTAGTCACAGACAAAGATATAAGAAATATATCGGGGCTGACCTGCAACCTCCCCACAGTCAAAGACAGGAAAGTCACTTTTTGTCTCTTTCAGAAATTGGAGAAAACTTGTGCTGGCAACTTGAGCAGAGACAGATACAATATTGTCACCAAATTTCATGAACACTGCCTTTGTTAAAGCTTTTTTGACACTGTCCGTGTTGGCCAGATTTATTCTAACGGTATACATGTCATCTGACCTTCGAGGAAGAACAATCTCGCATAACACGAATATTGGTAGCTTGGAATAAAATGGAACATCCACCCATCCTTCATCTTTATAACGAGAGAAGTTCTGGAATATGTCGCTTTTATTATTGTCATCATTCCAGATTTCTGAAAACTGCCACATACCAAATTTATTGTGTACCCGCCGGAAGGTTTACCAGGCAACCAGTGATTGATTACTAACGGGCGATTTAGAAAAGACCTGTCTTTAGTCCATTTAAATCGTCTTGTGGCGCTATAGATATCTCGAATCAGACCAATTTCTATGTAAGCCGAAAAGTTAGAATAATCATTTGTGAAGAAAAGGCTTTTTTTTCACTTCCGAATATAATGTGATCTGCAAAAAGTGCAGCTCATCTAGAGTTTCGATAGCTGCTGCATCCCCACCGTTGTTGCGATTGCAAGAATCTAGACCCACACCGAAGAATGCGCGCCCCAGTAACTTATAGCATGAGAGAAAGTGCATAGAGTTGTCGTGTTCAAACAGAAACCAACCTAAGCTACATTGTTTACAAATGACTGAAAGCTGGTTAAGTAAATTTTGGATTAAATTACATTTGTAATAGTTGCATTAAAAGTTTTAACCACTGATGATTTAATATTGATCAAATAGTTAACTGTAGCGCTAATTATGCCTAAAACATGAAATCATTCGGGAAATCATCAGATCTCACGGACGGCCAGATAGAGTGTTGCACTCCTGTCACAGATTTCACTCCCCTGCTTTGCAGTAGTGGTCCAACAGTGGCCAAAACTCAAAAGTATCTAATATGGGCTTTCAAAGGTGTCTACCTTAGCACAATATTACTCTTGGCAGAATTGTAGAAAGAAGAATAATGATGTTTCTATCTGAAGGGAGTATCCATAAGATATTTCCGAAGTCAAGAACAATGCTGCATTGGCAGGGCAATTGTTAACTTACATCGGTCCGCCGCCTTTTATGAAGAATCAAGCAATTATTAATTGTAGCTCGTTCAAGCCCCCACCCTGATTTACTCAATGGAAGTCTTATTGTACAGGTATCGCTCTGTTTAGAATGTATTTAGTAACTTGACTGAGACAAACATGCAGTACATCCAAAAAGATTAAATCGACGTTAAATGTGTATATTTACAAATAACAGATTTAATAGTCATTTAAGTTTTAACAAGGTTTTAAAGAAATGAATAATTATTTATAAAAAAAAAAGTTTATCATCACTGTTGTGATGGGATAAAAATGTGTAAAGGAGGTTACTTGGCAGCTTTTATGTGTTACTTAGCTGTCAGTGACGGTTATGCTCCTTCTGGTGGTTTAGTTCTTGGTAGATTGATCACGCTCGACAAGGTTGTAGGTCACAGCACGTTCCCAGAAATGTCGGAGTTTCTACGAAGTTGGTCCCTCGTCTTTAAGCTCAGGCCACTTTTCCCTTCTTATTCCAGTGATAGTACCCTAGACTAGTACCACCACCAACTATGGTAAAAGAATATGAACAAAACGCTCTCCTGAGTATTGCGTTTTCCAACCCATAGTTATTGGTTCCCTTCTCCCTATTCCACCATCCCATCTACCTCAGACTATACCCTCGATGAGAATTAAACTTAATCCCTCTAGAGAAAACTTTTTTTTACATTTAAATTGAATAGCTTTATCTTTAATTTACATTCAAATGAAAAGATTAATAGTATATATAGAATATGTTTACGTTAACATCTACACTGATTGAAAAGTATTCACAATATAGATTGAATATGTTTTCATTTACATCTACACTGATCGAAAAGCTTTGAAACTTCCATTTATTTTAAAGTGTATATGTTTACAAAGACATTTACACGGGTTTAAAAATGTAGATATCATAATTAGAATGTGAATCATTTCTTTCATCTTTCCCCTTCCCTGATCCATATGGAACTTGGCACTACTTATAAAAGTAGTTTTAGTTCTCTGTAAGAAACTGGCAATAAAGCAGTCACCAGCCCTTGCAGTGGTGGTTCATGAAATCATCATTCTATATGATGAGGTTGCCAGCCTCAAATGACTTGGACATCTACTAGCACATCCCACATATTAAAATTCACTTGGCAATATATGCATATTAATTCACATGTTAGTAATGAAAAATATAAAATGTAAAAAGTACAACTTACGCCAATCTTGGCTCACAGACTATTTGCTCAGGGGAATAAAGGCACCTGATTAGGCCTCTTACACGTGTTATTTAGGGTTGTTAATTTAGCAATACGTTCCCACTTTGACTCCTTGTGTTTCAGTTTCCCCAGATCTTTTTTACCTGCTTGGCAAAGAACGCGCGCTGGCCTTATCAGCGATAAAACAAAAAGGCTGGGCGATTTTAGTGTTAATTTGTAAACCGATGTCGGCCACACCCGAGATGAACCAACATGGTTGTCAATTAATTATTATCTCAGCATTTCCTTGCAAAGCAGGGATAGAAGGGTAACCAAACAGACATGATGACTCATCAGAAAGAGGAGTGTAAGAATGTTGAAAATACAAAATATCTATCACATAGCAGAGAAAGAAAAAGGTGGCGATCATGAAATTCAAGGTAATCAGTCCTCACTTCAATTTAAAATGAGTACTGCCGTAGTGAATGAGAAATCGAGAAGAAGTCGCCCCAAATCCATCTTTTTACAACACATTTTCGTCGAACCAGATTATAATGATTGAGCTAACATTGTTCTTTGAGTTCAGATTAGACAAGCAGCGCTCATTTGAATGGCCAAGTGTAATGATGGCTCGACTCATGGCAGGTTCATAGCAAACTTTATATCTGTAGAGGTATGTCTAGAGCTCTAGTGTCTGCCTCATCGTATGTTCTCCTGTGCGTTACAGGACAGTCAAGAACAATGGCACTTAAGAGGCTCGGTGAAACTTCGAAAAGGGATTCATTTTGGTTTTTTGAGCAATCACAATGAGCAATCCAATGAAATATTGGAATTCAAGACATCAGTTTATAAAATACATAGTGGTTACTTTCACAATAACCTTTAGCTGTCAGCATAGGCTGACAGTAGAGTAATGTGACCCAAGTGAGCCCGCTGCCCATAGTGCAAATGTGATGAAATGGCTGAAATATTGCTTCCTGTTTTAAATAGTGCCTATAGCTGTCTGTCAAATCTACATGATTAGACATTGGCTATCTGGAAACAACGAATGGACTTCTGGAAAGATAGAAAGGCCCCGCAACAGACTAGAACACTATTTCTGGGTTCAGTGCAGAGCGCGGAGAATATTCGAGCTTATATGCCTGATGATAATCTCAGACACTTCTTGGACGGGAAAAGTAATGCTATTAAGTTTCCATCTGCCAGTGCAAAAGTGATTTGGGTACAACGAGGAAGCACTGTAGAAGGAATTGAGTAAGAGCCTGAAGTTAGATAACCCTGGGGGAAAAAGTTCGAAAACTGTGGCAACATAATATACCATTATCGCCGCAAAGACATTGAAGTCAAGGAAGCAAATAAAAGAAATACCTACAAACGGATAAAAGACAAATGAATGTTTTAGAAATCAGGAAAGTGAAGAATCGTGTGTAAAAACAGTTCAAAAAAGCAATGAACACAGAAATGGACGGATTACAACAGGTACGCCAGCCCCTGAAAGACTAACATAACGCTCTGTATAGAGCAAAAGTGTGGGGTAGGAAAATAAGGAAACGTTCAAAGGACAGGGAACAATTTGTTAGGCAACCCTTCAAGTTTACTAAAGATTTGTTTGAACAGTTACGGAAGGAAACACTAAACACTGGGACAGAAGAACTGGAAAAACACATTAGACGATTTATTGTTGTAAAGACAAGCTTCTCAACAGCTTGGCAAGCCTCATATGGCATAATAAACGAGGAGCTGAATTCAACTTCAACCCCCAACAATGCAAGAAATAGCAAGCATTTTTTTAAAAACACGATCCATGTCAGTTCTAGGTCCTAATTTTGTCATGGATGTTGCATATAAGTCCTGAAATTCCTAAACGGCTGCTCTGATTTCTGAAAACACGCATGGAAAAACCAGTTGATATGTGTGACGAAATTTCATTCGACCTTTTGTTTTCTTCTTTATTACTTACTTACTTACTTAGTCATTCCCCTTCTACCGTGAGGTGTAGAGATTTGGAAGAGAGAGCGCCAGACTATCCTATCGGCTGTCTTCCTTTTGGCATGGTTCCATTCTAGTCCTCGGTCCTTCAAAGATTGTCTAATGTTGTCCTCCCAGCGGACTCTGGGTCGTCCTGGGGGTCTGGATACCTGGCTCTTTGTTTCCCATGCTTGTCGTGGTAGCCGATCTTCTCCCATTCTGCAGACATGGCCAAACCATTTTTTTCCTTATACCTTCTTCAATCTTCCTTTTGCCTTTACCTGCCTGTCAATTTTTTTTTGTCATCGTTGTTGTTGCGTGATAAATTCTCGCAACATCGTTTTTACAATATCTATTTTATAACGCAAGGGCAACAACTGCTTGAAATTTATAGTCACTTTTCTCGGTAAGCATTTGTCTTCTCGCGTTGGTATCGAATGCAGTTAAGTTTCTCCGCTATTTTTTGTTCTGTCAGGGATGTGTAGTCCTCTTAATGGATATTTCGTTTATTCGAGATAATACCTCTAGTGTTTCCCACATGTCGGGAGGCGTGATATTTCTGTGTATTTCATGAAAGCAAGGTAAATTGACTTTTTCATTAACTCTATCGATTTTTGATCGTGAGCGATTTCTGGTTCATAGCCTGTCTTCGAAAGTCGTCGTCACGAGATGTTTTCCTAGCTCACATGTCGCTGTATTGTGCTGCATCGGTTGATGCAGGTCCCAAGGACTATTACTTGCTACTTGGTTACCTGAACTAGGTTTGAAAAACCTTTGTTATCTAGAGGATATTTTTGAGAACATTATTTACACTTCGGCAGACGTGTCTGTCTTGCTGAAGTCAGATTACGGAGAGTGAACTGATTTCATACATCTGGTTATCTCCTGGCTGTTATAGAAAAGGATGGAGTTTTTCACCTGACTACATTTACAGCACTATGAAATATAACATGCATCTGACTCATCATTGTAATGCTGTCTACCGTCTATTGCTGTATTGAATGTTGCTGTGATAATGACTGTTTGATGTGTCTACATATTCGCGTAACCATTTTGTCACTGTGGCGTCCACAATAAATAATGAAGAAAAACGTCAACGGCTGTTTCAAGAATCATTGACTTTATACGTCGTGAGTTTACTGACGTCCTATGTGGATTGCCCTGTTATTTTTGTATGAACATTGTTTGACTGAACACATCTGCACACTACACAAAACCAGACATGCGGATACCATCCATCATCATATGGCATCACGCATCATTTGGTGGCCATAAGCTGGTTTGATTCTGGTACCAGCAAACACGGGGCCCCTTACCCACTTCATTTTCAACAAGAATTCATCAACATCCTTCAAGAAATTAACATTCTTCAAGACAGTCAACATCTTCAAAATTTTCAAAGTACTCGGCGTTGCCCGGTAAAAGTCAAAATTTCAATTTTTTGACGGAAACAAGAATTTGACAGTACCCGGCGTTGTTACATGTTGCCGGATAACTCGGACTGCTGTTATCTTTTACGCAAGTCAAGCAAGTTGCTGCTGTCAAGGTTCCAGTGCTGTCGTTTTTTGTGAAGGTCAAGTGCCGGTTGAAACGGGTTGTTTTCTGAAGAAGGCCAAGTACCGATTTCCATCAACTTACTTTTGGATTAGAAGGTCAAGTGCCGAAACAACTCAACACACAGTATTTCAGAAGCTCAAGTACCATCGTGTTAGCAGTGGAAGCAGTTCAGATGTGCCATCATCGTTGGAGCTTCGCTCTTTAGGACGTTGATTGACATCCGTTTTTTCTGCTGTTCTACGATTGGAAGCCTATAAGTTAAGTGGCCTGTTTGTATGTAAACTGTGCCCTTATACTTCTGCTGAGTCTTCTGTGTATCATCTCATTCTTTATGTTATATGTTTATATGTTATTCGTATATTTATATGTTTATATTTCAGCGGGTTCTCGGTTGGGTGGTGTCTCCGTTAGATTATGCCACGTCATAGAGGTCGTCTATTGTGAGCGTTTTCTGTAGGGTTTGCAAATTTCCGATACTGGAATTTGCTAAGCGACTTCTGTTGCTATTTATGTTAGCTGTGATGACATGTTTTAATATTGTTTTCGTTATTATTTCGCATTCTTTAGTTTTGTTTTGATTTGTTTGTATTTGTTAGCCTACTCTTGTCTATAATTTAGTTTCATACAACATTTTTGTTTATACACTGTGGTGTCATGTATTTTGTTTAATTATAGCGCAGATATCGTCACATTTTTTGTGATATTTCATTAATTTCTGCTTTATTTTTAGTTGATTTCTGCGAACGTTTTTGTATTGTTGCTGATCTTTGTTATTGTTTACATTGTTATTGTTTACATTGTTTGCATTGTTTACATTTTCAATGTTTACATTCTGCATGTGTTTACATAGTCATTGTTTACAGTTATAGTAATTAGTTAATGGGCTATGCTAATGCACTGTTACTACTACACTGATGATAAATGAATGATGAATAGTGTCGTGCACTATTGAATGAGAAGTGCACTTATGATCAAGAATTGATTGGTGATATTTCATATACAAGTTCTTTGATTGGAGACTTGTTTTCCCACAGAGACTGGGATAATATAAGGTGATGTGAATATACAAGTGCTTAATTAAGACTTGTTACACTTAGGTTTGAAATAAATTAGTTAATTATTTCAGGTTTTGGACTCATATGTTAGACAACATGTCTACATTTGAGCACTTTATTGAGCAGGGTAAATTGCTTGGGAAGACTGGTGATAAGTTAGAAGAATTTGCAACTGCTCGATATGATAAAGCAATGGAAGCTGAACAAAAGAAACTGCATATGGAAGCTGAACAAAAGAAACTGCAGATGCAGGTGGATGAAAAAAGATTCCAAATGGAAATGGAAAAACAAAAAAGGGAATCAGAAGCTGAGGAAAGAAAACTCCAGCTAGAGGCTGAAAATAAAAGACTTGAAAAAGAGGCTGAAAATAAAAGACTTGAAAAAGAAGCTGAGAATAAAAGACTTGAAAAAGAGGCTGAGAATAAAAGACTTGAAAAAGAGGCTGAAAATAAAAGACTTGAAAAAGAAGCTGAAAGACTTCAAATAGAGGCTCAGGCTGAGGAGAGAAGATTACAGAGAGAATCTGATGAGAGGAAAGAGAAAGCAAAAATGGAACATGAAGAAAAGGTCTTAGCTTTAGAGTTGGAAAAATTGAAATTGATGAAGATGAGTAATGGTAATGATTCAAACAAGGGTTCATCTTCTGGTAAGGCTAATAATGATACTTTTAAGATTAAGTTACCAACTTTTAGTCCTTCCAGTGATGACATAATGTTCTATCTGGACAGATTTGAACAAGCATGTACAGCTCATAACATAGACAAAGCAAAATATGTTTATCAGTTATCAGGGATACTGACAGGTAAAGCTCTAAGTATATTAAATATGGTGGATGAACCTGACAAGAACAATTATGAGGTTGTCAGGGCCGCTCTGTTAAAGAAATATCAGCTTAACGAAGACGGCTATCGTCTACAATTTAAAAACATGTTACCTGAAAATGGAGTTGAATTCTCCGAGTTTATTGCAAGAATACGCATTACTTTCTCACGATGGGTTGAACTATCTAAGACGGAAAAAACTTATGAAGGACTTATGGACTTAATACTTAGAGACAAAGTCATGTCGTCTGTCAATGAGTCTTTCCTTGCTTTCCTTCATGAACGTAAACCTAAAACAATAAAAGAAATGGAAGATTTCTGTTGCCAATACGTAACTGCACACCCACACATAACCATGGGTAACTCTAAGGTGAAAGAAGGTTTACCAGTTGCTTCGGCAGCTCCGTATGGTCAAAACTTTGCTCGTAGATTCCAACAAAATTTTGATAGAAAGAGCAGCGGTAATTTCTGTCAAAATCATGGAAACCAATTTCATGGTGATTCTTCTTCGAAGAATTGGAGACAACCTGATAGTGGTCGTTACTATCACCCTAATAATTATAGGCATTTCAAAAGAGGATATGGTAATAGAGGTTATTCCTGCCGAAGACCTCAGAACCAAACAAATAGATGTTCGCATCAATGTGAACATGATAGTAATCGTGGAAACTGGAATTCGAACCAGGATAACAATTACAATAGAGACAATAATAACTGCAGAGATAATAATAACTCTGATAACTTCAGAGGTAATAATAGTCGGGGTAGATCTCAACACAAAAAAAAGAGATATCAGCAGGCTAATGCTGTACAACAGGAAACTGAGGGAGCCTGTAATCATGTTGTTGATAGTAAAAACTTTGACGCTGTCACTGGTTCTGCTTTTGACTTTGAGAGAGCAAACAAATGCCCCCAATGCAGTACTTTATTCGAACCGGGTACCATAACTACTTTGAGTTGTGGTCACCCACTTCCCGCTCTTCCTGCTGCTGTTGCGCATGACGGGAGGGGTTCTTTAATTCTACATAAGGGTCTTGTTAATGATACTCCGGTCTCACTACTTTTCGATTCCGGATGCACCACAATTGGTGTTAGACAATCGCTTGTAGATCCATCTTGTGCTACAGGAAGGGTTATTAAATGTGTCACATTTGGCGGCACTCTAGAAAAATATCCTACTGCTGTAATTCGCATTGCCACTCCTTTCTTTACTGGAGATGTGCATGCTTGTCTCTTACCTAATCCTATTGCGGACCTTATTATTGGTCGTATTCACGGAGTTAGGGAGTGTACCCCACAGCAGATTGCTGCTTGGGAAGATAATAACATGCAAGCTACAAATGCAGTAGTTACAAGAGCACAAGCTCTACAAACACCCGAAACTTCACTGAATAGTGATAATGAAGTTGATAGCCAAGATAGTCACTTAGTAATCACTCGTGACTCTTTCATAAAATTGCAAGAAGAAGATCCTTCTTTAAAAAAATTCTTCGTTCTTGCGAAGAAAGGTGATCCGAATCAGGATACAAATAGAAAATCTTGGATTGCAATGAGAAACGGCGTACTTGTACGTATGGTACAAGATTCGACTACGTCGGCACATTCGCAAATTCTTGTTCCCAAGAGCATGAGAGTGCAAATATTGCAACATGCTCATGACTCGCAATGTGCTGGACATATGGGTTTTGCCCGTACGAAGTCGAGAGTCCTTGCGGCTTTCTTTTGGCCTTTTGTCAATAAGGACATTCGTATTTACTGCCGATCATGCAAGGTATGTCAGGAGGTCAAATCTAGAGGACCACGACATGCTGCGCCTATCCAGGCTGCTGACATTCCTATTCGGCCGTTTCAGAAAATGGCCATAGATATTATTGGCCCTTTTAAGGTCAAGTCGGCCAGAGGACATCAGTTTATCCTTACATGTGTCGATATGTGCACACGTTGGCCAGAGGCTATTCCTCTTAAGAGCATATCTACTACAGATATCGCAGATGCTCTTTGGTTGATATTTTCTCGCTTGGGGTTCCGCAGAGAAATATTGTCAGACCATGGCACTCAACTCATATCTGACACTATGTCACAGGTAATGTCTACCTTACATATTGAACGATCTCTCAGTAGTATCTACCATCCTATGTCTAATGGTTAGTTGAGCGTCTGAATAGAACGCTCAAGACTTTGCTTGGTAAGATAACTGAAGATCATCCTCAAGATTGGGACAGGGTTTTACCCGCGGCTCTCTTTGCCTATAGAGAAGTCCCTAATGAACACACAGGATTTTCTCCCTTCGAACTTGTCTTTGGCGCGCGTCCACGCGGCCCTATGTCTTTATTACACGATCTCATCACTGCCGATGATATTAGCGATGAAACTCAATCCTCATATGAGTATGTCATTGCTCTTAGACAAAAAATCATTGAGGCATGTAAGCTAGCAACTGCTTCATCAGAAATTGCTAAAGAGAAGGCAAGACAGTTTGCTAACAAGAATAGATGTCTACGACAACTTTGTCCAGGTGACAAAGCATTCGTCCTACTCCCCAGTAGGGAAAATAGACTTTTATATTGCATGGAAAGGTCCGTATGCAATAGTCTCTCGGATTTCCGATGTTGACTATGTGGTCGATATTGATGGAAAGCATAAAACTTTCCACATAAACATGCTTTCGGAATTTCACGAACGTCCGGACTATTTGCTGCCTATTTTCCAGGCAACGGATGATGCTCCTGCACCTCACGGTCATTATTCATCCCTGTCTGTCATACAGGATGAGGAAGCTACCTTCTCTGATGTCAATCTTCCCCTTCCGGTGGTTCCATTACATTCCACGGAATCTTGGAAAAACGTTTCTGTTTCTCCTAATCTTTCTGGTGACGAACATCGACAAGTCTCGTCGATGTTACAAACATTTCAGGATGTTCTCACTGACATTCCTGGACACACAGATGTCATAGAACATGACATAATTCTTACCGACAATAATCCAATTAGGGTTAGGCCGTATCCTATTCCTATACACTTTCAGTCGCAAGTGGAAAAGGAATTGGATGAAATGATTCAATTAAATATAATTGAACCATCGACTTCACCATATTCTTCTTCCATGGTTATTGTCCGGAAGAAGGATAAGAACATACGAATTTGCGTTGATTATCGCAAATTGAATCAGGTCACAAAGTTCGACGCGAACCGATGCCTTTGTTAGAAGATCTACTGATTAGACTTTCTAATTCTAGATTCTTCACTAAACTTGACTTGTCTAAAGGTTATTGGCAAGTGCCTTTAGCAGAGCATGCCAAACCTCTTACTGCTTTTTCTACACCTAGGGGTCTATTTCAATGGAATGTTATGCCTTTTGGTCTCATGAACGCCCCTGCCACTTTCGTTCGCATGATGCGTCGAATTCTGTCACATCGTTCGGATGTCATCGCGTACTTAGATGACATCTGTCTCTTCAGTGATACCTGGGAAGATCACTATTTAGGGTTATATGACTTACTGTCCACTCTACGTGAGAATAATTTGACAGCAAAACCTTCTAAAGCTTTTGTTGGTTTTGGTGAAATCTCTTTCCTGGGTCATCGTGTTGGTCATGGTCTCTTGAAGACAGAAGACCACAATACTTCCAAAATACTGAACATCTCTGTTCCTAAAACGAAGAAACAAGTTAGGAGTCTCTTAGGTTTAATTCAATTTTATGGGAGATTTATTCCAAATTTATCTTCGATCATGGCACCTCTCTCAACATTGTTGAAGAAAGGTTCGCCTAATCTGGTCCGTTGGTCTGAAGAATGCCAATCTTCATTAGACCAAATCAAGAATATATTTTCTTCTCCTCCCATCCTAAGATTACCTACTCTTGATAGGACTTTTGTTCTTCGGAGTGATGCTTCATCCACTGGGATTGGAGCAGCACTGATGCAAGAATATGCAAATACTCTGCATCCTGTTATGTACATTTCTAGAAAACTAAATGCGGCAGAGCGGAACTACTCGGTTTTAGACCGTGAGTTGTTAGCGATGGTTTGGTCAATTCTAAAGCTACAAAGATTCCTCCTGGGCGCACATTTCATTCTAGAGACTGATCAGAAAGCTCTTACAGCTATTCAGACTAAGAATTTGAAGAGTTCGAGATCCACTCGATATGCTATAGCTCTTCAACCTTTTCACTTCACGGTACGAGCTATCCGTGGTGCGGATAATGTGATGGCTGACATTTTGTCTAGATGCCCACATGACTCTAACTAATACTTCTGTCCTATATTCCTATATATTACAGAGTCATAACACACCTATATTACTACAATAGATTAGCACATCTGTACTCACTTTATATGTACACACTATCGTGCTTTGTTGTCATCTTCTTCTGTTCGTTTTTAAGATGATAGAGGAGGACTGAGTTGTTAATATAAGGGCCGTTAGTTTACTAAACAGCCACAATTATTAATAATGTATTGTACCTTATGAAGCATATTAGTTATTAATTAGCATTATATTGCTTGTACTTTCTCAGAATGTCATTGTTGAGCTGAGGACTTACCTTACTAGTATCAAGCATGACGAGTTCTAGATTGTGTACTTACCCTCGGAATACCAGAGCATATGTCCTGGATCGTCATGTAGTTTAACTTTACTATGTACTTATGTCATTACATGTCAAATAATGTACTAATTAAATTTTCCTATCAGATTTGTACATCCATTTTTAAAGACAATATTAGAGTATGCTGTTTAATGATGATTATGGTAACTTGCATACGTATATTGTGTTTACATGCTAACGTGATGTGTGTTGGTGACACCTCCCCGATGTGAATATTTTTTGAGACATATTTATTTTTCTGTTGAGGTATATCCTCACCAGACACTCTATATTTAGCCTCATGTTAGGCAATTTAATTAATTATCAGCGCATAATTCGTGCGTTTTGAGCCGCTTATCGCATGCTCTTTGATATTTAAAAAAAAAATATGTTCCACATTTTTTTTTATCGGGAGGAGGTGGTGATATGTTGCGTGATAAATTCTCGCAACATCATTTTATTACAATATCTATTTTATAACGCAAGGGCAACAACTGCTTGAAATTTATAGTTACTTTTCTCGGTAAGCATTTGTCTTCTCGCGTTGGTATTGAATGCAGTTGAGTTTTTGAGCTGTGGTCATTTTTCGCGCCGGACTGCGCATGACTGGTCTTGCTTTTTGGTCGATCGGTTTCCGCCCACCACTAGTGGAGTGAGCGATTTGAATGGCGAAAGAGATGCCTCGTTGAAGAGGGGATCTCCGCTATTTTTTGTTCGGTCAGCGATGTGTAGTCCTGTTAATGGATATTTCGTTTATTCGAGATAATACCTCTAGTGTTTCCCACATGTCGGGAGGCGTGATATTTCTGTGTATTCCATGAAAGCAAGGTAAATTGACTTTTTTCATTAACTCTATCGATTTTGGGTCGTGAGCGATTTCGATTCATAGCCTGTCTTCGAAAGTCGTCGTCACGAGATGTTTTCCCAGCTCACATGTCGCTGTATTGTACTGCATCGGTTGATGCATGTTCCAAGGACCATTTCTTGCTACTTTGATAAATGAACTAGGTTTGGAAAACCTTTATTATCTAGAGGATATTTTTGAGGACATTATTTATACTTCGGCAGACGTGTCTGTCTTGCTGAAGTCAGACTAAGGAGAGTGAACTGATCTCATATATCTGGTTATCTCCTGGCTGTTATAGAAAAGGATGGAGTTTTTCACCTGACTACATTTACAGCACTATGAAATATAACATGCATCTGACTCATCATTGTAATGCTGTCTACCGTCTATTGCTGTATTGAATGTTGCTGTGATAATGACTGTTTGATGTGTCTACATATTCGCGTAACCATTTTGTCACTGTGGCGTCCACAATAAATAATGAAGAAAAACGTCAACGGCTGTTTCAAGAATCATTGACTTTATACGTCGTGAGTTTACTGACGTCCTATGTGGATTGCCCTGTTATTTTTGTATGAACATTGTTTTGACTGAACACATCTGCACACTACACAAAACCAGACATGCGGATACCATCCATCATCATATGGCATCACGCATCAGTAGCTAAAGGTCAGAGAAGAAGAAGAAGATAACTTGTACAGGTATTATTAATAATATGCGTTTACCTTTAATTTCTTTGAACATTACAGAGATTCCTGGAAGTGACTGCTCAAGCTTTCCATTAGATAACTGTACCACTGCAGAAATGGACATAGTGGAGCTGTATTTGATGGATTTTACTAGTGACTCGGATTTCTTAAAAAATAATTTGTGGGACGATACTTTCGGCTATGGCTATTCCAAGCTCTCTGACAAGAATAACATGTCAAGAGTACGATACGTTAAGATATCTGATGGATTCGACTACCACAATAACGAAGTAAATGTAAACTCTTGGAGTTTTGATTCAGTAGGAGAACATCCAAATCCACGCGTAATCGAAGCCAAACCAAATATGTATCTGTCATCTAAAAGTGCACTAGAAGTAATGGATATAAAAATGAAGTTTGTTCAACGTTTGTTTTCTGAGATACCTGGAGTCAGAGAGAATGCAACCCATATCGCTGTTATATTTTTTATGGATACTTATTTTTCAGAAGATGAAATAAAAAATATATCACATATTGGACAACAAGTAAATACAAACATAAAATCGTTTTTTGCGATATTCTCACAAAGATACAAACAGGATATTATATATCATAAAGATTCAATTATTTTAACCCCTATAGAAGGTTTTGCCACAGTCCCCATTGGAGCATATCATTATCTGTACATGGCGATGTGTAAACTATGTATTCCAAAATGGTTTCCTTATGAACATAACGACAGTGTGCATTTTCTCTCTTGCTATAGTCTCTTTCCTAATACTGTGCATTTAAGTGTCGAATTTATAGTTCGAAACTATTGGGCATCAGTTGAAACTCTAGGTGAGCTGCACTTTTTGCAGACCAAATTATATTCGTATATTACAACTCACAGAGACACAGTTCCTTACATGAACGATTCTGCTCATGTTTGTATTCGTCTTCATCGAGAAACACGTAGCGCTGCTAGACGATTTAAATGGTCTGATACAGAAACTGAAATCTTAGGATTAGCTCGTCCTGTGGTAGTGAATCACTGGATGTCTGGTAAACCTGATGGCGGGTTCAACTTTGGCTGTGCTGTCTGGCAGTTTACAGATATCAGAAAAGATGACAATAATGACAGCGACATGGCCCAGGCCTTCTCTCATTACAAAGATCGTTTTGATGAAGGATGGGTGGATGTTCCATGTCATATTAAGTTTGAAGCATTAAGTTTGTCTGAGATAGTTCTTTATCGAACGCTTGATGACGACAATATTATTAATATAAAACCAGCGAACACGAAAAGTTACAATAAAGCTTTGAAAAATGGAGATTTTATGGAATTTGATGGCAATATTGTATCTGCCTCTACCTATGTTGAGAGCACACATTTTTTAACTTATCTAAAAACAACAAAAATCGAGTTTCCTGTCTTTGACTGTGGTGAGGATGGAGATCAACCGCGATATATTTCCTATGCCTTAGTCTGCGACAAGATGGACCACTGTACCAACAGACGAGATGAAATGTCGTGTTTGGAGACTCCTGGGAACGATGTACTTGATGGCGAGTGCACAGGTGGACATTGCAGTGATGGTTCATGATTGAATGTGCAGTGGCTTAACGATGGTGAAATAGATTGTACAATTTCTCCAGGTGTCAATGATGAAAATGTTATTCATAACAAATATTTGGAGAGAAACGAAACTTGCGCCTTTATCTGTAATCGTGGTCAAACGTGTGTCCATTTCGTTCAGCTTAATGATAGTCATAAAGACTGCGATGGAGCAGAGGGTCCACTGGATGAGACCATTGGAAAACTGGAAAAGGCGAACACTTGCTACAATTCAAAGGGAGGTCTAATCTGGGCTCCCAAGTGTGTCTATATCAAAGACAGGTACGGGGCTGTTCTAGGATGTAGAGATATGTCCCATCTTCAGAACTGTCTGGACTACCAGTGCGTAGAGGGATATGTTAAATGTTATAAGTCTTACTGTATTCCTCAACATTATGTCTTTGACGGACAAGCAGATTGCCCTACAGGAGAGGAGGAAGTAGATTTTAATATTGGCTCATGTTCTGGAAATTTCGCTTGCTGGGATAGTAAAGTTTGTCTACATCCTGACCTAGTGTGTAACGGTTATCCTGACTGTCCACATAAAGATGACGAACTGAACTGTTACGTGTGGTGTCCTTACGGTTTACGCTGTGTCTCAGGGACAGCTACAGTGAGTGATTATAACATTTCTATTTTACGTTTCGTTCTCTTGGACGAAAGAATTAAGTATGTAGACTTATCCGGACTGAATTTATCTGGAAAATTCCCACGTCCTTTTAATGATTTGTTGGCATACAATGGATTCATCTTCCTATTTAATTTGTCTAAATGTAACATTGACCACATAGGTTCTGAATATTTCAATGGAGTACAAATAACGCACACGCTAGATCTTAGTCACAATCTGCTGCAGAACTTCACGGAGATGCATTATCCACTTAGAAATATTCGCCACTTAAACTTGTCATATAACACAAATCTGGTTTTAGTGAAGAAATTGCACTTCTCAAAACTTGAAGTCCTCGATCTTTCCCATACAGGTCTGACATTTCTATATAGCTCATTGTTTCGATTGATGTCAAACTTAAGGCATTTATATTTAAGCTTCACCTTTGTCTCTGATGTCTATAAAAACATTCAACCCCCCCACTTCACTCTAGAGACTTTAGATTTACGTGGAATACCCATTGAGAATTTCTATGAAGATTTGTTTGGCGATCTTACTATCGATCAACATCTGTACACGGACAAATTTGAAATTTGCTGTCCTCAAATACGAAGTACAAAAATCCCATACCACACATGTCACGCCCCGGAAGACGCCATTTCGTCATGTTTTGATCTTGTACGAGTTGATGTTCAACGTGTCCTTCTCTGGGTGGTCGCAGTTCTTGCCGTTCTGGGGAACATGACGGTTATTGCGTATCGGCTAATTTGGGATAAGTCAGTTCTCAAAACAGGATATGGTCTGTTTGTGACAAACCTGGGTATATCTGACCTAATTATGGGAGTCTATTTGTTCATCATTGCTGGAGCTGATTATTACTACCGCGGTAATTATGTTCTGTATCACAAAAACTGGAGAGAAAGCGTTGTCTGCAAAATTGCTGGCTTTCTGGCTACTCTGTCAGGCGAAACATCAAAACTTTTTATTCTTCTCATTACTCTCGACAGATTTTTAGTCATCAAGTTTCCATTTGGTCAAATCAAGTTTTCAAAATTGAGCACACGTATCGCCATTCTTTTATCTTGGTTTACAGGTTTTATACTTTCATTAATTCCGACTGTGTTCATGTTTGACATATATTCTTCTAATGCCATGTGCCTTGGCTTACCTTTGACAAATCAACGACTCAAAGGCTGGGAGTACTCATTTGGCGTGTTCATCGTGCTTAATTTTCTTATGTGCCTCATCATTGCTTATGGTCAAATTGCGATCTTTCGTGCTATGTCAGATAACAGAATTACAAAGACAGCTTCAAACATGTCTCCCTCGCGGAGGATAGAGGATATAATAGTGGCCAAACGGCTGTTTCTTGTAGTCATGTCTGATTTCCTGTGTTGGTTTCCTGTAGGGGTCATGGGGTTATTGTCATTTGGCGGCTACGAGATCAATAATGATGTTTACGCTTGGACAGTGGTGCTTGTACTTCCTATAAACTCTGCTGTTAATCCTTGTCTCTACACGATGTCAGCTCTAATAGCGAGATGGGAAAAGTTCAAGAATGGGCAAGGAAAGTCCCGTTAAAAATGTGCACAGTTTAGTGTTAAATTCATCAGGTGATACCTGTGTAATGTGACCTACATAGTGTTAATACTGCCAGAGGAAATTGTCATGTCAGCAAAAATCTGAACCATATTTAGATAGTAGGAAGACATAGTGATCTCCCTTGAAGTGACGGACAACTTTACATATATCAAAGTGAGTCAAAAGCAAGTTAAGTAAGTCGTCCTTCTGCAAACACAAAAATTAACAAAGTGGGAACCCCGATGCCTGTAAGTTGTAAATAAAAATGAAAACTCCTATCAATTATTGGCTGCCGTGAGACACAAGTGAATACTATTCCACAAAGATAACAGATCAAGTGGCACTCCGAAGACTCGCACAAAGTCAGTCAAAACGGTGCTGTCATTCTAGATCAGTGTTTCTCAAAAAATAGATACATGAAGAGAAGAAACAAACGTCGACAACTGAGTTAATACACGTAAAGAAATTATCATAATCTGAAAATGCAAGTCAGTTCGGCTATAACAGAATGTAAAAACTTGCACTAAAGTTATATAGATTTGGGTCTTACGACTCGATTTCTTAACATTATTTAACTTAACATGTTAAAAACGATAGACCACGTGAAGCAGACGTGATCATTGATTCCACCAGTTTAATTCTGTAGTCAGATTCAGATATTTTCCTGATAACAGACTTGATGAATTAACAAGGTAGACAAACTTTTAAATACAATAATAACTTCTTTTGTCTCTCCCTTGGTATCCTGAGCCTAGCATTAAGTTTCTGTGTTGATATAGAGTAACAATAAAAGTAACATGCCCTGACGAAATTGAACAAATAATTCACAACGGTTCAATTTATTAACTGTACAGAATGTTAAATTGTATTGACTGTTTGATATTTCTATTTATTTTTTCAAATAAACTTTTAAAGTTTTCAACATTTTCTGAATAATTTCTCTTCAGTGTCGTCACCATTTGTCAGATAACATATTAAAATTTTATTCATTCACCAGCTGATCGTGGTTATAGTTTCTTGTTAATTCTCTGTATAGGACAAACATGTTCAGGACATAATGTTGTTTCATACAACTACGTTTTATAATGTTTTATAAAATTATTCACAAACTTCTTTTTTTTTTAAAGACTGCGTTTGTAACTGCTACTTACAGTATTTGTTACCATTACATTACTGAAGTTTTCGTTTTGTACAACAAGAGAATGTTGATTTCTGACAAAGACTTTTAACGCTACAATTTAAAGCTGCTTAAAATTAATGCTTGTAGTTTGATTGTCTAGCAGATGACATTTTAGGAACGTGAACATTATAGACAGAGCTGAGGAAGACAGCACAGAATATAACTCGGTGATGAGCAACTATTATGGCTCATATGCTCTATGCGGAACGATAAATAGATATAGATAATGATGATACTGAACTGTCTTAATGTTGTACCGGTATGTTTAATTATGTGTCCTTTGTGTGCACGGTTTTTATAAGCTGGCTATGTATTGAACTCTCCACATTAACAATTTGTAACTTATTGAGGGCTATATTTCCTCTGTTCTGCAGTAGTAGGCCGATGATGGCCAATCTCCGAGTAAAAGAATAAAGGTTATCAAAAGTATTAACCGTCCATCAAGATTACTGTTGGCAGAGTTGTACATAGAATAATCGTGGTTGTATTCTAGGGAGTCTCGCAGGAATTTATAGAATGACGTTTATACTAATTCAGTCATCTAAACAGCTATGAACTTATTACTGTCCGCTAATTCTGTGAGAAAATGTTTTGACTCGTATTTTATGAGTCACCAGATCAAGATGATTCAGCAAAATACTAATTAAATAGCTCAGTCTCTATATGCATTTAAAAAAAATCTGTCATACGGTCGCAGACATAAAATCCCGTCAATAGTGATTAATTCAACTCTAGATTTACATAAAACAGGTTTTAAAATGAGTTAATCATTTAACAAGTTTATGAATAAAGTTAGCTTAAAAAACAAATACAGAACAGTGCATTTTGTCATCATAGGTTGATATTGTGGTTTGCAACAAAATTTAAAAAAGGAGTCAAGAGCTGAGTTTCTACTGCGTCTTCTTTTTCTTTCTTGATCCTTAGCTGCCGCCTGTAAAAGCAGTCAGTGACCATCACGCCTGCTTCTACTTTGCTCAGTCGGCGGCCATCCTTTGTGTAGAGTCTAAGCTCTGGTTTATTATTTGCACTCGGCCTCCACAGTTCTCTGCCAAGTTGTTTTTGGTCGGTCTCTCTTTCGCTTTACTTCCATAGCATATCTGTTCTTGTGATAGCATCAGGGTCTCTTGTGAGGACGAGGCCAACCTTAGTCCAACGTCTGCATGCTGTATGCATATCCTCTTGTTTGCTCCTAGTAAGCAGTTCTTGGTTGGTGATGGTATTCAGCCAAAAGATTCGGAGAATTTGTATTATGCAGATTGCTCGAAAAGAGGACTATTCCAACACTTCATTCTCTGTTACTCGTCAGTATTCCGCATCATGGAGAAGCAAACAAAGTACACAGCTCTCATATAATCTTAATTTTGTGTTTGTGCTGGACTGAGAGGACTTCCAGGATTTGTTTAGGCTAACAAAGACTGTTCTTACTTTATTCATTTTGTTATTGATGTCTTTGCCTGTTCCTCGTCTTATGTTACTATGCATCCTAGGTATGTAAATGGGTCTGTCTGTTCCAGCTTCTGGTTTCTTATTGTTATGGGCTCAGGATTTCCCACATTAAGTGGAATAACCTCTGTCTTCGTTAGGCTGATATTCACACCCATCTGTTAGATATATTTATTCAGTCTATCTGTTTTTTTCTTAGATGTATCCCAGGTACACCAGTGTGTCTAGAGCATGCCACAATGGTATCGGGAGCAATTCAAAAGGCAAAGTCTGACAGCGCACACCTCCATGTAATCGTGTTGAATCTAGCAAATGTCTAAGGATCCGTTCCACACCAGATGTTGTGGCAGGCCGTAGATATGTATCATGTTCCACAAGAAATTGCAGCAATGCTGAAGCTGTATTTCGTATGGTTCCCTGTCAGATTTTCAGCCAGAGAGTACACAACAAAGTGGATTGACCTTCACGTTGGAATTGCGATGGGATGTACCATCTCTCCGATACTATTTTTGTTGGCTATGCAGGTAATCCTCAATGCGGCTGAAGTAGTGGCTATAGGTCTAAAGCTCAGTGGAAAGTGTCACATGCCACCGCTCATAGCATTCATGGATGACACAACAATTCTGACAACAGATGAACACCAGGCCTGGAAAATGTTAGCACGCCTGGATGAACTAGACAGCTGGTGCAGGATGAGCTTCAGACCTAAGAAGTCGAGAAGCCTATCAGTCAGGAAATGGAAGATAGTGGAGGTCATAGTCATGGTTTACAACCAAAGAATCCCTATTGTCATTGATGAACCTGTTAAAAGTCTTGGAAGGGGTACGATGCCTCATTGAAATACTTGAAGCAGTGCAACAGACAATAGAAATGGCAGACAGATGGCTACAGATCATAGACCAAAGCAAACTCCTATAAAAGTTTAAACTGTGGTGCCTCCAGTTCATGTGATACCCAAATTGCTGTGGCCATTGCTTATATATGAAATAAGCACAAATACAGTGGGAGTTATAGGACAGAAGGTCAACAAGTTCACGAAGAAATGGCTAAGGGTACCCCCAGGTCTGTCAGAAGTAGCACTGTACCGCACAAAGTCACAACATGCGCTTCCTTTCCAGTCAGTTGTTGAAGAGTACAAAGTAGGAAAGGCAAGGCTCACAATGATGCTGCTCGAGTCAGCAGATGACGTAGTTAAGTTCATTCAGCCCACACTGAAGACGGGAAGGAAGTGAAAAGTAGAAGAAGCAGATTGATGCTGCCTAAGGGTCGCTCAAGCTAAGGGGGATGATCGGATACATACAGACGAATAGACGAGGATTTGACCATGGACACATCCACTGGTGGTCGAACGCATCAAGCAGTGAAAGCAGAGACATGTCAGTTCAGGAGATACGAGGATCTGAGAATGGTAAGAGGTTGCAAAAATCGGTGCATCAGGCCCAACGATGCTAATGGACTACATGGGAAGGAGCCCTACATAGGTCCTTGACATGGAATGAGAAATGGCATATGGCACCTCTTATGCTCAGCTTCATTATTAGATCAATGTACGACATCCTGCAATCGGCCACAAACTTGTGTGAGATGTGGAAAGTCGGATGATGAGCAGAGCCCCCTGTGTCATGAGAGTCAGACACATGAGCCCGTGCTCTCAGCTTGCAAAGTGTCATTGGGGCAAAGGCGATACACATGGCGCCACAACAAAGTGCTAAGTGAGCAGACTGTGATAAAAGACCTGGCAAGGATGAAGACAAATAGCAAAGTCAGGCTGAGCACCGTAAATACATACTTTCTGAGAGCAGGAAAGACAGCACACCCCAAACTGAGTAAATCAGGAAGTAGTTTACCATCTCTTCTTGACTGTGCAAATGACTGGGAGATGGCGTAGACCTGCCTGAACGAGGGGCATATCCAGAGAGTAACGGACAATCTCGAAGACGGCCGGATATAGTGTTGCTTTCTTCATAATCGCAGCAAGTTATATTGATTGAACTGACCATCCTTTTTAATCCAGTTTGGACGAGCAATATTCGTTTAAAGCAGCAAAGTAAAATGATATGGCCGTGGTTCTGAGACACGATGGGTTCACTGCAAGGGTCATGGCTGTTGAGGTGGATGCAAGAGGTCTCGTGGCTGATTCAGTGTATAAATCTATTTAAACTGTTGGGGTTGGGGGGACATTCAAGAACAAGGGCCCTGAAGAGGCTTATTGAAACTTAGAAAAAAGTCATAATGCTGGCTGTAGAACAACCGCAATGGGCTATGGAACTACTAACAGAAAAATCTAGCTCCACCTGCAGTATAGGAAATACACTGATATTGAAATTTTTCTAAGCCCACAATACACTGAGTTTGTATTGGTGAAAGGGCGACAGCTCTACAGGTAACACGCGGTGTATTATATGAGGTGTCGGGTGCAGTTATATTTCAATTTCCAGCTCATAAAGGCTTCATGCTTCGTCAGGCTTCACGCAGGTGTGTCAGTGGTGTGCTGTGGAACAACCACAATAATTTGTCTTTACTTTGTTACTTTCACAAATTCCTCTGGCTGGCGGAATTGTGGATTTTAAAGCTGCAAATAAGGTGGAATAGGTTCATTTTCTATACAAGACAACAGGAGGTTGAGACAATTGGGAGTCATTACCCAGGTGGGTCCGTCCTCTTCAGAGTGTAAAGGAGAATAAGGGGCCGAAACACTTTATCGACGGCGGGAAAGCTTCTGATGATCACATTGCCTCCTGTTGTATCGCTGTGTATAGAGTTTCCTATCAGCTGGGAATTCCATAAGCCCTCAGTATTTTCTATAGGCTGTCCCTGTATATGCTGTCCTAAACCTTTTCAAAATAAACAAAGTAAATGTATAGCGGTCTATGTCATTTTGAGCAAAGATCTGTAATGTTCCTGAGCGTGAATATATGATCTACACATATTCTGTTCTTTCTGAATCCTGCTTGTTCTATCCTCAGTTTATAGTCTACTGATTTTGAAATTCTCTGGATAATTATCCTACCTAGTTTTTTACTGGGAATAGACAGAAGAGTAATTCATCTCCAGTTGTTGCGTTTGCAAGGCTGTCCATCTTGAACATTTTGGCAATTATTCCTTTATTCCACTACGTAGGTGTTGTCTCTGTTTTCCAGACTTGTGCATATAGTGGTTCTAATCGTTTTGATGCTAGTTCAGAGTCTGTCTTAAATAACTCAGCATTTAAATTGTCGTGACCAGGAGCTTTTCCAATCTGTAATCTTTTGATAGCTGTTAAGATTTATTTTCTTTGAGGAATGTCTGTATTTACGTCTAGATCATTTTAAGCCTTAGGAACATCAACTGCATCTCTGGTGGTTCCTTATTCGGTGTTTCTCTGAAGTGATCTGCCCATCTCGTTTTCTGCCTTTTACTGTGGTACTGAGATTTCTGTGCTTGTCTCTTACTAACGTAACAATGCACCCGGTTTTCCACTGACAGTTTTAGTTATTTTATATACTCTGTTTATTTCTCAGTGCTGCCCCTTCTGTCTCCTTCTGTCTGTCGTTCAAGATCTTCTAGGAATTTGCTTTTGTTTGACGTTTTACTTCCTTGTTTAACTGACTGTACTGTTTACTATATTTCCTTTAAACTGGGAAACTTTGCTTCTGTTTTCTTTCTTTTCATTTCTTTTCTCATCGCTATGTTTTTTAAAGTTTCTTGTGTTATCCTATGTTGTCTCTTCCTTTCCTGGAATTCAAAACATAATTTGTTGCTTTCCTTATATATTGTTGAAAAGGTGTTGATTTTCTGGTCAACATCATCAGACGCTGTCTTTTTTCTGACTCTTGGAAATTTGATATCGTCTCTTTACATCAACCACAAATGTTTTTCTGGTAAGGAGTTCTTCAGTTTGATGATGTCATATCTTTTCTGTTTAGTTGCAATAGGTTCGGCAGCTCTGAGTTGTACTGAGTACTTAGCTCGAAATGGGGTGATCAAGAATGTCGCTAGTTACTGGATTAACTCAATGCATGTTCCTTACGGCAAGGCCTGGGTAATTACTCATGTTGCCTAATCAACTGTCTGTAATACCGGTCTGGTGTAGGTGTCAAGCGTACCAAAAACTAAGAGAAACAAATGCCTCTTTTAAGTATCGCGTCACCTGATATAAACATCTGGAAACCTCCACTTCATTCTCCAAATACATTTTCCTCAGAATTTTGCAAAATATTCCTGAGAGTTAAATCCGAATCCATCGAGTACGATGAAGATGCTTAAGGAGAGCGGAAGGCGATAACTGTATTATGTTCATATATAATATACATATAAAACTTATTTCAAAAGGTAGGCATAAAATATATATACACTATGATGTTATCATCATCCACCCCCTAAAACCCTACGTAGCTTGATTCTACCTTTTATTTTGGTTCCTTGAGAGAAACCCGCACACAGCAGTCATCAGCTTTTGCAGTGGTGGTTTATGGGACAGTTCTTTTATATGATGAGGCTGCTAACCACATGTTCAACTATACATCCACAAGCAATTTATACATGTCAAAAGCAAATATAAAATGATAAAATGTACATGTTACTACTTACCCCAATTCGAATGATTTAATACACACATTTGATGCGCATAAATCCATAATATGGCGGGCAGCTGTTTAAGTTGCCATCGTCCTCATATGAGGTAGTTTTCTAACTTGGTACACTTGAATATGGTTTCTAGGACCTGGAGCATTAAGTAGTAATGCTGGAGTTTACTCCTTTTTTTTTAATTTTAAAAGTTCTTTCGCCTGTTCTGTAGTGGAATTCTAAATATTACTTGTTATTCTGGCTGTCTATGATTTCTCCTTGACCAAGATGGAATAAAATGTAGAACTGTTAAAATGTTTTACGTTTTAAGTGGAATTTCCGCCCCCTCATACATTGCTCACCGGAGCTTCTATTGGATTAGATCCAGTCATACTAATGTACAAATGTTGCTCTATGAGGTTCTTGGTGGGTAAAACCCGATGTAATTTGTTTTAATTTCTAATCTAAACTAACCCTCACGGTAAGGAGTTTGATTTTGGTAAGGGTTTCCCCGTCTTTTTCATCTGAACATTATTACCTAACTATATAAGGTATTGCCCCTCCAAGAGTCATAATTACCAAAATCCTGTCATGATTATTGCTACTGATAATGTCTTTCAAGGTTGTACTAATTACATCGTTGTTTATTAGAACGAATAATCTTGGCGGAAGTGTTATATCATTTATCTGCCTTAATTTTTATTAAGATTGTTAATCTCCGACCAACATCCCTGGCCCGGAAATATTTTCCATTTTCCAAACTTTTCCACTTGTCATATCTAGGCAGATCAGAAGAATAGGCCGCGTATTTGTGCAGTCATGCTTGCAAAATTAATTCATTCTTTTAAAATGTCATCTGTTGTCCTATTATCAAACTCATTCCCCAAGTGTTTTTTCAATCAAGCTACTCAGACAATCAGCCACATTGCGATCTGTCAGAAAGGCGTTACGTGATCTGACAGGCGATAGCCCTCCTAATACGTCCTCTCCTGGTGTTCAAAGTAAACAAACTTCACAGTGAACAAACAGAGGCCAATGTGTCATTGTCCAATCGCCTTCGCATAAGCAACGATTACGGTATCGCATAAGCAACGATTACGGTAACCAGGGCGGGAGTGTCCTTACAAATTTTAAGGACATTATCAGTCAATATTGATGTAGAAGTAAAGAAGTCACTGGATGCTGTGAAAAAAGGATGCTCACATGAATAATGGCAGAGAGAAGTGGAGTGGAGACAGGAACATTGGAATACAGGATGGGACGTTCTTTAAGTTACATAAATGTACACTTCAATATTACAAAATAATATAGTTAAATAGTTGTACGTCTATTCATAGTTGTTGTATTATTACGTATAGATCAGTTGGTGAATCTTGTATGAACCTTGCATGTAAATGTTGGAAATGGCACACTTTAACATCGAATATTTCTATACTTAATGTGTTTAAATATCTGAGTATTGTAATGTTTAAGTCGTGTATTCTTCTATAATCTTTTTGATAGCAGTGTATGTATTGACCTATTGATGATTTCTGAAAAGGTAAAAACACAAAGGAAACTTACTATTCATATTAGAAGGAAACAATCTGTATTCTTTGTGCATGTTATGAGAAGAAGAAAGTTGGTATACATGGTGACAACAGAAAAGATTGAGAAATAGAGAAACAGGACGACAAATAGAAAAGATACAGGACAATTAGACATCATGTCATGGCAAGAAGTCAACATCAGAGTTGATAGAGAGTACTAGAGGCCACAAGTTATGGAGAAACAACATCAGAGTTGATAGAGAGTACTAGAGGCCACAAGTTATGGAGAAACAACATCAGAGTTGATAAAGCGTACTAGAGGCCACAAGTTATGGAGAAACAACATCACTTACGACATCAAGCATAATGCTTGAAGAAGAAGAACTATTTGACCAACGTGTACACACGTTTGCACTGTCATATTAAATGTTTGAAATGTTTAAGCTTAATTATCGGATTAGTGTCTACTTAATCATTTGTATATATTTCTGCTTAACTAAAATATTCAAATATTGTACGTTAAGGCGTATTTTTGTAATTCTTTGCTTGAAGTGTATAATGCATTTTATGAGACGCCAATTGAAATGGGATAAGTGTGAAGTTATTTTATAAGACGCCAATTAAAATGAAAAAAGTGGCAGGTTTTATTTGTTTTGAGACGTCGATCAAATAGGACATAAGTCATAAGATATTTTATGAGACGCCAATTAAAATGAGATAAGTGGAAAGTTATTTAATGAGACGCCAATTAAAATGAGACAAGTGTAAAGTTATTTAATGAGACACCAATTAAAATGAGATAAGTGGCAGTTTTTGGTTTTTTAAGACCCTTTTAAATAGGAATGTAGCCGCGGTAGCATAGTGGTTAGTGCACTGGCTTCCTAGCGCAGTGGTCTATGGTTCGATCCCCAGATGAGGTGGGTTTTTTTTAGGCCACAAACGGCTCCTGGGTCGACCCAGCCCCACAAGGGTACCAGAGCAACTCTTTGAAGGTTAAGTCAGCCGGAGTGATGCCGACCACATCACCCCTAGTGTGCCGACGGTCAAGATAATATGGGCCTAACACCATATTCCCAATATGCCTCAATGGCGTGTAACGGGTTCCTTTACCTTTTACCTTTAAATAGGATATAAGTGTTAAGTTCTTTTATGAGACGTCAATGAAATATGAGATTAATAGACAGGAATTTTACGAGACAACGATTAAATATGAGATAAGTGGGAAGATATTGTATGAGACACCGTTTAAGTATGAAATAAGTTGGAAGACATTTTCTGAAAGCTGGTGAGATAAAAAAAAAACTGTGGCTCGTAACAGAGAATGAGAAAAAGTATGTTTTGTTCTAAATCAAGTAAGCTGAGTCTGGGTAATCATACTAACGAACAAATATCTAACAGTATAAATGAAAAAAGAGATCCTATAATGTTATACAGAACCAATGCTGTTTTGTGGATGGTGATAATTGTCAACAAATAACCAACGAAAGCAACATCAGCGATAGAACGGCCTCGCCTGAAAAAAAACTTGACGTTAAGAAATTAAATTAGCTATTTAGAAGAATGAAGCACGAATACTGTATCAATACAAATAAGATTGGGGGATGAAAACTGGCTGACAAGTGGGGAGACATGAAAACTGGCTGACAAGTGGGGAGACATGAAAACTGGTTGACAAGTGGGGAGACATGAAAACTGGCTGACAAGTGGGGAGACATGAAAACTGGCTGACAAGTGGGGAGACATGAAAACTGGCTGACAAGTGGGGAGACATGAAAACTGGCTGACAAGTGGGGATACATGAAAACTGGCTGACAAGTGGGGAGACATGAAAACTGGCTGACAAGTGGGGAGACATGAAAACTGGCTGACAAGTGGGGAGACATGAAAACTGGCTGACAAGTGGGGAGACATGAAAACTGGCTGACAAGTGGGGAGACATGAAAACTGGCTGACAAGTGGGGAGACATGAAAACTGACTGACAAGTGGGGAGACATGAAAACTGGCTGACAAGTGGGGAGACATGAAAACTGGCTGACAAGTGGGGGGACATGAAAACTGGCTGACAAGTGGGGATACATGAAAACTGGCTGACAAGTGGGGAGACATGAAAACTGGCTGACAAGTGGGGAGACATGAAAACTGGCTGACAAGTGGGGAGACATGAAAACTGGCTGACAAGTGGGGAGACATGAAAACTGGCTGACAAGTGGGGAGACATGAAAACTGGCTGACAAGTGGGGAGACATGAAAACTGGCTGACGAGTGGGGAGACATGAAAACTGGCTGACAAGTGGGGAGACATGAAAACTGACTGACAAGTGGGGAGACATGAAAACTGGCTGACAAGTGGGGAAACATGAAAACTGGCTGACAAGTGGGGGGACATGAAAACTGGCTGACAAGTGGGAAGACATGAAAACTGGCTGACAAGTGGGGAGACATGAAAACTGGCTGACAAGTGGGGAGACATGAAAACTGGCTGACAAGTGGGGAGACATGAAAACCGGCTGACAAGTGGGGAGACATGAAAACTGGCTGACAAGTGGGGAGACGTGAAAACTGGCTGACAAGTGGGGAGACGTGAAATTGGCTGACAAGTGGGGAGACGTGAAAACTGGCTAACAAGTGGGGAGACGTGAAAACTGGCTGACAAGTGGGGATACATGAAAACCGGCAGACAAGTGGGGAGACATGAAAACTGGCTGACAAGTGGGGAGACGTGAAAACTGGCTGACAAGTGGGGAGACGTGAAATTGGCTGACAAGTGGGGAGACGTGAAAACTGGCTAACAAGTGGGGAGACGTGAAAACTGGCTGACAAGTGGGGAGACATGAAAACCGGCTGACAAGTGGGGAGACATGAAAACTGGCTGACAAGTGGGGAGACATGAAAACTGGCTGACAAGTGGGGAGACATGAAAACTGACTGACATGTGGGGAGACATGAAAACTGACTGACAAGTGGGGAGACATGAAAACCGGCTGACAAGTGGGGAGACATGAAAACCGGCCGACAAGTGGGGAGACATGAAAACTGACAAGTGGGGAGACATGAAAACCGGCTGACAAGTGGGGAGACATGAAAACTGGCTGACAAGTGAGGAGACATGAAAACTGACTGACAAGTGGGGAGACATGAAAACTGGCTGACAAGTGGGGAGACATGAAAACCGACTGACAAGTGGAGAGACATGAAAACCTGCTGACAAGTGGGGAGACATGAAAACTGACTGACAAGTGGGGAGACATGAAAACTGGCTGACAAGTGGGGAGACATGAAAACCGGCTGACAAGTGGGGGGACATGAAACATGGCTGACAAGTGGGGAGACATGAAAACCGGCTGACAAGTGGGGAGACATGAAAACCGACTGACAAGTCGGGAGACATGAAAACTGGCTGACAAGTGGGGAGACATGAAATCACACGAATACAAAGTAGTACAGAGGTTGAAGATCTTGTCAAAATTATTAAAAATAACAATCACCGCGTATTTAAAGACATTTTTCTAAAATCTTGTATGCGTGAGCGGTGAATACGTAATTGAGCGTCAATGCAGGAATTCAAGACACAGGACAATATATTTAAATTGTTCTACCATTGTGTAGTGTTTGAGTGTTTCACATTTAATTTTGTTCGGATAACACATTTCCGTATTAAACTTGGAAAAATAAACATATGAATGTTTTATATTTAACTGTTTTTTTTCAGTTTGTATATCTATTTGCTTTGACTTGGAATAATAAACATATGAATGTTTTTTTATATTTAAGTTTTTTTCAGTTTGTATTTCTATTTGCTTTGACTTGGCAGACTCAACTTTCTATTTGCTTTGACTTGACAGACTTAACTTTCTATTTGCTTTGACTTGACAGACTCAACTTTCTGTTAGGTTTGGTTTTAAGGGCCATCTTCATTGTACACGGACAACTTCTTCAGTGTTCCGATCTCCTCCCTTACATCACACAAGGTGGATCTCAGCATAGTGCACGAACTCCGCAGCACCGCCAAGGATCCCAATATTTGTATATAGAAATCAGGCATTTTATAAATATTTGTAGTGGTGGGGAGGTTTCCTAATTTTTAAAGTTTGCTTGGGTAGTGGCCGTATGGTCTTCTCTTTACGGCTTAAAACTGACGAGAGATTTTTAACGTGCGCAACTTGCATATAGTACCTCCTGTTTTTCGCCCTTATCCGAGAAGGCCAGACATTCAACATCCCTACTCAGTAGATAAGGGAGGAGTATGCCATTGTTAGGAATCACTAGTTCTGAAAAAAAAAATTCCATCAAATACATTCCCTGTACAGAAAGTGAACCCGGGACCTTTAGAATGAGATGCGTATAGCATACCTATTGCCACTCCCCTCCGCTCTGATATATTAAAAAGCTGGAACTAGTTACAATAAAATGTTTGAAAGTTAACATAACATTTCCTGACAATATGTAGTTCTACAATATTTGATAATGTCCACATATTATTGTGCTGTAATCGCCTATAATTAATTAATACAATGAAATCAATACAGATGGGAAAGAGCAGCCAGAAAATTCAAAGAAATGACAAGTCACGCAAAATATACGAGTCACACTCGCTTTAAATTCTGTTTTTTTTTTAATCGTACGCCCGCTATTACTCGAGGCGAAATCTCCTGTTAATATGTCTAACCTGAGACTGATTTTACGTGAGTATCCTTTTTTCATTGAACAATGACAGGTGTTTTCTCGCTATTCAGGAATATACTTGCCAATTTTGGAAGTGCTCGGTTTTTTCATAAATGAGATTTCTAACTATACAATTATCCCCAATTCTTTTCTTTCCTTTTTCTTTGATCCTTAACCGCCGACCGTCAAAGCAGTCAGTGGACATCACACCTGGTGGCGTCTTGTAGTTCAGCAACAAACTGCTTCCACTTTATTCAGTCGGCGGCTGTCCTTCGTACAGTGTCCCAACAGAATCCGAATGTCTTGCGCATCAAAGTTGTTTTCATTTGTTGCTGTTTCCGTAACGGTTCACATTTTTAACATAGAAAAGGGGTGTCGGCCCTGTGCTTTAAACCCTCAAGCTGACGGATAAGGGTACCAGCTTTTGTCAGACCCCTTACCACGCAGACCTGTCCAGCTTGATTGGACCTACCAGGATTAAAACTCCCGCTGGCTCTTAGGGTTGTCAGTGTACGCAAGGTGTCATACCGCTACAAGATATAGGTACCATTGATGGAGTTACAATTTGTCCGCAATAGTTCACGTTTTTCTGCAATTGTTAATAACTCCCTCGTGGACGACATATATTAACTCATTCTCTCCCACCCCCCCCCCAGGCTCCCCCCCCCCCCCCCCCCCCTTTCCAGGCTGTTTTTTGGGTTTTACCCAGAAAATACATAAGGATGCTTGTAACATTTTTTCATGTGTGAAATTGACTGAAGAATCTTATGAATTGCTTCATATAATTAATTAATATGAATAGGTGTGTGTTATGTCTTGGGAAGTGCAGACTTGATTTAAAAAGTGTTAAAAAATTTTTTTTTAAATTGTATACTTAAAATTAAATACATTTAAATGTGTTGAAAAATGTTGACTGTCAGTGCACATTTAGTTTGAAACTTCTAGAATTTTTATTACTATCACTTCATAGATTTAATTTTAATTAAAATGAATAGGTTTGTTAAAAACAACCAGTCAAAATGTGTGCAATTTTTCTTGGTTATATTTTAAAAAAACAGGTTTGTAGATACACATTTTATTTAACTAGGTGTTTATGTTATACATTTAAATGTGTGAAATTGACTTAAAATCTTATGAATTTTTCATATAATTAATTGATATGAATAGGTGTGTGTTATGTCTTGTGAAGTTAACTTGATTTTATTTCAATAAAATAAAATTATATACTTAAATTTAAATTTCAGCTCCCAATTAATGTATGGCACTAAAAAATTAAGAATATCAGTGCACATTTAGTTTGAAACATATCTAGAAACTTTTATCACTATCACTTCATAGATGTAATTTTTATGATTTTTTTTCTCAGAACCACATATGTTTGTAAAAACAACCGCTCAAAATGTGTGCAATTTTTCTCTTCAGGTTATATTAAAAAAACAGGCAGTAGATACACATATTATTTAACTAGGTGTTTATGTTATACATTTAAATGTGTGAAATTGACTGGAAAATCTTATGAATTGCTTCATATAATTAATTAATATGAATAGGTGTGTGTTATGTCTTGGGAAGTGCAGACTTGATTTAAAAAGTGTTAAAATTTTTTTTTTTTAATTGTATACTTAAACTTAAATATTTCAGCTCCCAATTAATGTATGGCAATAAAATGTTCAGAATGTCAGTGCACATTTAGTTTGAAACATATCTAGAAACTTTTATTACTATCACTTCATAGATTTAATTTTTATGATTTTTTTCTCAAAACCACATATGTTTGTAAACACAACCAGTCAAAATGTGTGCAATTTTTCTCTTCAGGTTATATTTTAAAAAAACAGGTTGTAGATACACATTTTATTTAACTAGGTGTTTATGTTATACATTTAAATGTGTGAAATTGACTGGAGAATCTTATGAATTGATTCATATAATTAATTGATATGAATAGGTGTGTGTTATGTCTTGTGAAGTGTAGACTTGATTTTAAAAATGTTTAAAAAATAAAATAAAATTGCATACTTAAACTTAAATATTTCAGCTCCCAATTAATATATGGCAATAAAATATTAAGAATATCAGTGCACATTTAGTTTGAAACATATCTAGAAACTTTTATCACTATCACTTCATAGATGTAATTTTTTTTTATTTTTGTTCTCAAAACCACATATGTTTGTAAAAAACAACCGCTCAAAATATGTGCAATTTTTCTCTTCAGGTTATATTTTAAAAACAGGCAGTAGATACACATTTTATTTAACTAGGTATTGATGTTATACATCAACATGTGGGAAATTGACTGAAGAATCTTGTGAAATGCTGTAGATAATTATTTGATGTAGGAAAAGAGTCTGTCATGTTATGTGAAGTGTAGACCTAATCAAAAATAACTGGAAAAAAGATAAATAAACTGTACTCACAAATGTCAGCTCCAGTTTAATCCATAGCAGAAAAATCTCAGAATATCAGTGCACATCCATTTTGAAACACAACACATTTTACCACAATCACTTCAAATATATAATTTATATGATTTTTTTCCTACACCACAAATTTCTGTAAATACCAAACAACTATGACTAAAATTATTTACACCAACTATATTCTATCATTTTTGGTTTGACAATGTGCTTCCACTTTGGCCCGAGAAGATACAAGGAAAACCTTGGATTATACTGCTTATATTGCCATCTGCCTTTATACCCTATTACCATTTCATTCAAACTGAGATTTTGGAATGGGTAAAAGGCACTCTGAAATTTTTGCAACAACATGTTCATAAAAGGTTCAATCTTTTCTTTTCCTTGTGAATTTTCATCAGAGGCATGAAGCATTGTATGATATAATGCTTCAAATCTACTTCTTGAAAACATTTGAAGAAACCAAGGAGTATAAAATTCTGCAGATGTAGACCAGTAGTCGCGAATGCATGGTCTCATCTGAATCCCAATATTTATTAGGACAGCAATAAACTTATCAAGTTCATGGCGTGTGACTTTGGTCCACCGAGAATACAATGAATATTGTTTCGCAGGGTTATTTTGAATACATTTGAGTCTGGTATAATTATTGATGCACTGACACATGAAATCTTGAACCTCATCTGTAAACAAAACACTGAAACATTTCAATGGGGTTGACAGGTCAAACCCCTCAGTCACACCTGGTGTTCTCTTTGGACAAAATCGAAATGCATTTTGTGTCATCCCCTCAGCAATTTCTAACCACTCTGGGACATCTTGTGAGGATGCACCTGCCTCTAGACTTGTGGCAGTTCTCATAGCTTTACTTTTGGTCACAATGGTGTTTTTGCCTCTTTATCCTTCTCCTTTAGTGACTGAAAGTTTTGCTCTTTTTATACCAGCCCTACCTGATGCATGTTCAATCAGCTGATCGACATCGCCCTCAGAATGATCACTTTCATGAATATTTTGACACAAAGTCTTTACAATGTCTTCACTGGAATTACTAAACCTAACTTAAATCAGTGTCGCTCGAGTTATCTTCTGTCCACTGAGAAATTAGCGTCGTGCTTGCTCAGCTGAAAGCAGGTGTTTAGAAGAAGATTCTCGATCCATTTTGTATGTAAACAAAGAAATAGAAATGGATATAAAACACACAATTTTAGCTTCACAAATTTGTTTTTCGCTCACAAACGTCCATAAACATGTCCTGGGTGTAATGAAATGATTTAAAAACCAGCTAGTTGCTAGGTATTTATAACTTTTCGTTCAAACTCGACATATATCACACTGGCGCGCCATTGGTCTGAAGATTCTCGATCCATTTTGTATGTAAACAAAGGAATAGAAATGGATATAAAACACACAATTTTAGCTCCACAAATTTGTTTTTCGCTCACAAACGTCCATAAACATGTCCTGGATGTAATGAAATGATTTAAAAACCAGCTAGTTGCTAGGTATTTTATAACTTTCCGTTCAAATTCGACATATATCACATTGGCGCAAGGTACGCCAATGGTCCGACCGGAAGTCCTATCTGGCGCGTGGCGCGCCCGTTTGGACGGAATGAGTTAATATTATTACCTTAGCTTAAATATCTGATAATTTATGTGATAATAACCTTTAAGGGGAGGTTAAATCCCCAAAATGAAAAAAACACAGAATTATAAGTTAATATCTATATCTGGTCATTTATACAAGCAAAATGACTGAAAAAAAAATACAAAACATTGAGGTATATACTAAAAACTTGCAATCTATGGCGGAAAAACAGTGAAAAAAAAGGCAAATTTTAGCTTTGTTGGGTATTTTGTTGCCCAAGATATCTCAAATGTGAGTACAACTTGAGTTATGAAATTTGGCTGTTTCATTTGTTAATTTATGATAATGATTGTATACTAAAATAATTTTTATTGGTTTGATATTTGAGTTTTTTTTTTTTTTTTGGATTTTAACATACCAATCGAAAAATAGTTGAAATTTTTAAGGGGGTATCTTAGCTATTTCTTAACAGTTTTGTAGTTTGTTAACATATATCCTTTATTTTAGTTTATTTTAATGAGCACTATCTGTACAGCATGTGGCCCAAATTTATTGCTGTATCACTTATAGTTTTTGAAAAATCATGGGCAACGTGCCCACATTTGTGTGAAAAATGAGGTTTTGAGAAAATTAAGAAAAAAAGGGAGGAATTACACTTTTACGCAAAATTTACTCCCCTCGGTATCCTCCTGCTATGTAGGAATCATCTCTGATATTTTCCTTTATTGATTCCATGTTCTGTGTCATACTTTGCAGCTTACTTTTCATTAAATTCTTCATTTCAGCAGACTGTATGCGCTTTTCGTCAGTTTCCGGAAAAATGCATCCTTTCTCTGGTAGACATGTACTATGTGGGGGGAAGCGATTGCTCTACCCTTAGCAGACTCAGTACATGTAGGAGAGGCTTTGCTCTCAATATATTCAAGATTAGGATACCCTTATCAGATATTAACTGACAATGGTTCACAGTTCAGAGGGAAACTGATGGAGGAAGTTTTTAAGATTTTTCAAAATATTCTCGTCCGCACATTTTATCATCCACAATCGATTGGACAAGTGGAAAGATATAACGGAACTCTACTTACATTTTTACGTAAGCTCGCATAGGAGGAACCAGAATCCTGTGATTCGTTCTTACCTGCAGCTTTATTTGCGTATAAGGAGGTAACCTACCACTCTACTGGAATACCTCCAGCCACGTTATTATTTCGATGACCCATCAAAGGACCTCATGGTTAATAAAAATCAGCCAGTCAAAATTATTTTTACACATGAAACTATGTTTGAAAAACTTGAATTCTGTTTGCTTCAGGGAAATGAATACGGTACCGAAAATTAAAATCCATGCATTAGAAGCAATATAGCATCACAAATATACCAATTGTATATTTTACATATATAATTAGGTAAAAATACACTTACCTGACATACTTTAAAAATTTATATAAAATCATCCACAAAGGATTTAGTGAAAATAAACATACAATGAAATGTGGGCAAATGAATGTACTTTCCAGTGCAATATGTATCTAAAATTTGATATGTTCAATGAAATTCTTCATTTTTGGGGGTTAAACCTCCCCTTAAATGGTTTAAAATGTTCTTAATTACATTTTTTCGTAAATAATATAATATGCACATAAAAAAAACAAAGTGCAGACTAAATTAACTGTCATAATTCATAACACGCCGCTCCCCAAAAAGCATAGGCCTTCAACAAACACATGCCACATCCACCTGTCACTTGCCATCATCTCTAGTAGTTTCCACGTTCTCTTCAACATTTTCACCTCTGTTTCCAGCTCTCTTCTACGTGTGCTTCGTGGTCTACCTCTGCCGATTGATTCAATATAATACCGTGTTGTCCATCTGAGAAATCAGTCTGGGGCATTCACACACAGGCGATAATGAGATAATCGTTTCCTCTGTCCCGTCTCGGTATCAATACTTCCGATAACCTGTCTGGGGAAGACAGTATTTGAAGGTAGCATCTGGATATCAAATATGTTCACAGATTTGATTGTGAGATGGCGGAAATATTACGTCTTATTATAAAGAGGTCACGCGTTGGAATATTAAATCTAATACTTTAAAACACGCGAGGGAGATTATGAATTATAACACCCCAACCCAGATAGTGCTAAAGAACTAACCATTGGTTTGGTTTGAGAGCCGGAATAAACACAGAATTTCTCTGGAAAATTCGGCACAACCTAAATCTGTGATTTGAAATGGAAACGCAAAATAAAATCTAGCGAAATCAGAGACACAGATCAGACTGCATTGCAACTTAAAACTAGCGACTCTCAGAAGCCAGAGAGAGAAGAATTGGACTAAGAATGCCTATATTATAAGCGACAGACTGAAGTATTTGGGAAACTGTAAACCTTAAAAACGTAAGCCCGCCTTTAAAAATACCAATACTTGGAACATAAAAGGATCATGACAGCTCGAAGTATTTGGGAAACTTTCAAACTTAAAAAGGTAAGCTCACATTTATAAATACAAAGACTGGAGTCCTTAAGGAATCAGATCACCCGTCATAAGAGGAATCATAATATTGCCAGACCAAGTGAATTGCAGAACGCCCGTCATAAGAGGATTACTACCATTTTCCCAGATCAAGTGATTCGCAGAACACCCGTCATATGAGGAATAAATAAAATTTCCAGGCCAAGTGATTCGAAATCATACAACCTAATTTGCTTGAATCCATTCTAAACTTAGCAGTAATGAGTGATGACTACATCACATGTGCCTCAAGTGTATCATATCATTTTGTGAAATAAATGTAAAATATTGATGTTAGTTCAGGCACAAATCATTATCGCGCTGTCCAGACACATTTTCCCAGTTTAATACCCAGAAGAATACTGGCGATTTTTAATCATCTTCCTTGAGCTACTCTGTGTACTCAAGAAGTTAATTATTCTAATGGAATTAACAATAGTGGGTGGACACCAAAGAATGTGAATGTTAAGCTTCCAGCTCAGTGTACTTAGTAGAGGTATTTGTCCTTTCTATTTTTTCAAAAAAAGAGATCGTGGTTACAAGTTATCAGACGGTTTGAAGTACTAACTTTCCTACGCCTCTAGTGTGAGAAGCGCATCAACAGTGACCGTCTACATTGGACGAGTTATTTGGAGAAGTGTACTCATAACCAAAAAAAGGGCAAAAACCACGGCTGCAGGACTCACCTAGATCAGTTAAGTCCTGATTAAAAGGCATCAGCAAAACGGACTTTTATCACTCCCATATTAAGTCTCATTGAAGACGCTTTCATCTAAAATTTCATAAATCATTCCATATTTATTTTAACCTGTTAAATCTGCTACATGTTATTTTAAAACTAAACAAACGTAGCTGGAAGATTGGAAATGATCACTACCTGCTTACAATCAAAAGAACAACTGAAACAGCTGCTCAGCCTAGGAACTGCCCAACATCACGCAAGAAACTAAGTAAACGAACGGGAGAAATGAGCATTAAGACCTACAAGCTGAGAGAGCCAGAAATTAAGACCAGATATCAGGGGCTTATTGTCGCAGCGGTGAGCAATACAGATGAACAACCTGATGACTAGGAAACCCTCTGGCTTAAATTCAAGGACATCATAAAGACAGCTGCTGCAGAAGCATGTGGTGAAGTCCGACTTGGGAACAAGAGAAAGATGATACCTTGGTGGACAGAGGAAATCAAAGAGAAAATAAGAGAAAGAAGAAAAAGGCATGGAAACAATACTTAGGAGCAAAAACACAACAGGACAAATGGAGAAATATAATGTGACACTCAGAACAGAAGCAAAGAACAAGGTGCTAGCAGCAAAACAGAAGTCCTGGGAAGAATTTGGAGAAAAGCGAGAAAAAGATGCGCAAGAAAACCAGAAATTGTTCTATAAGACCCTAAAGAATATGTTTAAGGAAAAACAATGCCCTCTCAAATTTATAAAGGAAAAGCAAGGCAAATTGCTTACTGCACCGAAGAAAGTAATTAAAATATGGAAAGAATATTTCTCCGAACTCCTTCATGGTGAGCATGGTAAAGCATCAGAAGTAATAACCACAAGCACAGAAGAGAAAACCAGTGGTGATGAAGATGACATAAAGATGGAAGAACTGAAGGCAGCACTGGAGAAAATCGAAACTAGCAAAGCCGCAGGCCATGATTGTATAACACCAGAAATGGTTAAGTACATGGGAGCATCAGGCAACCTGTTACTCTTAAGGGTCCTACAGGCAGCGTGGTGCAACAAGACCATACCAAAGAATTAGGAGATTGTCATCATACCACCAATTTTTAAAAAGGGTGAATATCGACAGTTTTGAAACCATAGAGGCATATCCCTTCTCAGTGTCCCTGGTAAAATCTACTCTAGAATCCTAGAGCAGAGACTCCGACGCCTAGCTGAGCCACAATTGGATGAGGTCCAGTGCGGATTCCGAGCAAACCGAAGTACTCAAGACCTAATCTTTACTCTCAGACAGCTGAGTGAAAAAGGCCCTTAAGTATAAAAGTGAGATCCATCTTTGTTTTATAGATCTGAAAAAGGCGTTTGACAGGGTCCCCTGGAGCAGACTTTGGGACTGTTTGGCAAGGAAGAATATTCCAGCACCTCTGATTCATGCTATACAGAGCTTTTACAAGTCTTGCAGAAATTATGTGAGGACAACAAACCATAAGTCAGAGGAGTTCAGGACCACCACTGGTGTAACACAAGGTGATATCATGTCACCTTATCTTTTCACACTCCTCATGGACGATGTCATCAAAGCATGTAAGAAGAGAACAAAAAAGTATACAGTGGGGTACTGGAAGATGAGACAGGTCTGTATTTCAGAGCTGGCGTTGCTGATGATGTTGCCCTGATTGCTAAATCATAGGCACATCTACAATCCAACCTCCATGTCTGGAAGGAAGAGCTGGAAAAGAGAGGGATGGTCATAAGCAGCTCTAAAACTAAATCCATGTTGATATCATTAGAAGAAAGAAGACATCAGATTAGGGTGGGAGAACAGGTCCTTGAGACGTCGACCACTTTAAATACCTCAGAGCTATTATAGACCGAAAGGGAGGCATCAAAGAAGAGTTGGCAACTCGAAAAGCAGCAGCTGGGAGACTTTTTCAGGCCATAAATCGAGGATTCCTCAGCAAGAGATAGGTTGGTAAGAAAACGAAGATGGCTGTATACCGCTCCACCTATGTCCCAGTCTTGACATATGAATGTGAATCATGGGCAATGACTACAACCCACACAAGCCAGATCCAAACCTCAGAAATGAGGTATCTGAGGAAGGTGGTTGAAGTAACAAGAAGAGACATGGTCCGCGACCAGACGATATGTCAAGACCTAAAATCCCACCCACTGCAGACCCAAGTAGAACAGTCCCAACTAAGATAATTTGGCCATGTCTGCAGAATGGGAGACGATCGGCTACCACGACAAGCATGGGAAACAATGGGCCAGGGATCCAGACCCACAGGACGACCCAGAGTCCGTTGGGAGGACAACATTAGACAATCTTTGAAGGACCGAGGACTAGAATGGAACCAGGCCAGGAGGAAGACAGCCGATAAGATAATCTGGCGCTTTCTCTTCCAAACCTCTGCACCTCACGATAGAAGGGGAACGACTAAGTAAGTAAGTAATGTTACAAGCTATCAGACGGTTTGAAGTACTAACGTTCCTACGCCACTAGTGTGAGAGAAGAGCATCAACACTGATAGCCTGCATTCGACGAGTTATGTGGAGAAGTGCACTTATAACCAAAAAGAAGGGCAAATACCACAGCTGCAGGACTCACCTAGATCAGTTATGTCCTGATTTAAAGGCATCAGCAAAACGGACTTCTATCACTCCCATATTAAGTTTCTATGAAGACGCTTTCGTCTAAAATTTCGTCAATCTTTCCATATTTATTTTAACCTGTTAAATTTGTTACATGTTATTTTAAAACTAAACAAACATAGCTGATTCGATTATTACATGTATACATGCAAACGTAAGAGCACGACTATTTAATATATACATCTAGACATATATTTACCTCCAAACAGAGCTATGCCATTATAAGAGGAAATTCGCTAAATTAACTCAGCTGGGGGCTTGAACAGGCTAAAACCATTGCTTAAATTCTTCACAAAAGGCGACGGATCAGATATAAGTTAACAATTGTTCAGCCCAATGCAACATTGGTCTTGATTTCTGAAAATATCTTGTGAAAATTCCGTTAAGGTAGAAGCGTCATTACCCTACTCTGTCTACATCTATGCCAAGAGCAATCTTGTGTGAAGGTAGATATTTAGCTGGCAGATAATAAGTTAGCTTTGCTAAGACACATTCAGCGTTGTTCTTGATTTCTGAATATCTTGTGAAGACTCTTTCAATGTAGAAACACCATCATCCTTCTATTTGCATATCTTCCAAGAGTAATCTTGTGCGAAGGTAGATAACTTTGATGACCCACATTAGATACTCTGAGATTTGGTCATTGTTGGACTATCACTGTAGAGCAAAGGGAGGTAACCCGTAACGCTTGGCGGACCTTGTCCCGGACAAAATAACCTGACAGAACTCCTAGACGCCACTGACATAAATTTCAGATTTACTGAAAGAGTATTGTTAGTTATATTTTAGATAGATTTGATTTTGATCATACATGTTTCCATAAATTATTAAATAAGTAAATAATTCGGTGAAACAAAATTAAATAGAATAATTTAATAAGTGATAAAAATTAAATTTTCTCTAAAGTAATTTAAAGGTGGAAAAAGAGTTCACTTGCTGAGGCTTAATTTTGTTGTTGTTGTTGTTGTTGTTGTTGTTGATTTGATAATTGTAGTCAGCTAGTATTTATACCTCAAAGCTTCTAATTTTATATTAGTTAAGTAGCTATTGCAATTTTCATGTAGCCTGTAATGAGTTTTCTGGCACAAGAACGGCCGAACTATATAATCTCCACACATTTTTACTTAAATGTTGCTAAAGATATGAGTTTGACCGGCCGAGATTTAGTTGACTTTGTCGATAGGTCTAGAATAGGACCAGACCAAGACAGGGCGCAGAAAGAAAATTAGAAAGAGAAGAGAAGAAAAATCACAGGGCGCACGAAACCGAAGAAGAAAAGGAGAGCGCATTCGTAAAGGAACAGGTCGAAAGGGCAGAAAAGAAGGAACAGGCCGATAGAGCCCACGCCATCAGAATGAAAGAGAACGATGGTAGAAGAACAGATTGTGGTTCCAATGCTAGTGGGTCGGGAAGCTTCCACGGTAGTAATAGGGAAAATAGCTCATGCGGTGGCGCCTAGTGCGGTCTCTTTTAAGTTAGAGGCTTCAGAGGAAAGACATCTATATCTCTAGGTTTGAATCCTTAGCTGCTACCTATGGCTGCAGAGAGAGAAATACAACATGAAGATATTCCAGAGTCTAAGGGGTTCCGCTTATGATCAATTTCTGAAAATGTTCAGCAAAGAACAGAACTACTATGACATGTTGAAGAAGGCTTTGCTTCAGCGGTTTCAGCTGATTGCAGAGACGTTTCGTAGCAAGCTCCATGAGGCTAAGAGGCGGAAGGATGAGTCGCTTAGGCTATTTGCTGCACGACTAGAAACGTACTTGGAGAAGTGGGGATCCCTCAGATCCTTCGATGAATTTTATGAAGGGCTGCAGGAGATGATTATCGTGGACCATTTCAAGGGCTCACTTACCCCTGACATGAGACAGCTCCTGGCGGAGAATGGGCCGAAACTCTTGAACAGGTGGTGTTTTTTGCTGATAGATACCAGAACGCCCAGGCTGAAGTGAATCCGGCTGAAATGCTCTTACACGATAATCACCCTAAAGGAAAGGATCACCCTAACCCTGAATCCAAGAGTACGATCAACTCAGCACACAAAACGGCCAACAACCCCAGGACAGCACCATGCAGAAACAGAGCAATTCAGCTCTGGGAAGTGGAAGGCGATGATGTAAATTCTGTAGAAACAATACACATTTCATATGAGACTGTAAGAGGTCGAAAACAGGCTCTTATAACGTTGCATGTCTTTTAACTAGATCGATGGGGAAATGATTGCAGCAACGCATCTGGAACAGAGACTAATTTTTCTCCTGTTTCATCACTAGTCATGTCAGTCATTTAGTATGGTCTGGGAATATTCACGCTGTCAATATCACATTGTAAACTAATGGAACGCATTCAAAATGAAGGAATGCGTGTAGTATTGGGCTGTACTCGAGATATTCCCATCGGGGTGATGCGGTACATGCTTGGATTACTATTGGTTAGATCCAGATATGCGATGGCCCAGTCAAAAGCCTATATACGAGTAACCACAGACAAAAGGCACCCCGTGCATGGAAACATAGCTGACATAACTAAGGTGTTGCTGTCATTTTCGACGGAGTCATCTGTCAAGTTATTTGCTTATGTTTGTATCATAAGTATAATTGTGTCTTTACCTGCGATGTCAGGTTGATTAGGGGTTGTCTTCCCTTGTTTATTCATTCATTGTGTTTGACCTTTAGGGTCAGAGGTTGTCAGTTCGGGCGTAGGCCTATGGGAAGGTTTTTTAAGCGGGAGTGAGATATACTTCCGGGAAGCCGGGAGGTCCTGTTTTTCTGAAGGGACCAAGAGTCCATTGTTTTTCGGGGAGAATCTTCGAAGTAACTGCTATGGCAGTTTTCCCCAGTGAATCTCTGTGCGTCGGGATGACGACAGAATTCCTTGTGTAGTTCTGAGGATTCATTTACCAGGTAATACCGACCTTTATGCATTATTACGCTTTTCGGTGGCAGAACATGTAAAGGATTACCTAGGGTGAACAGCAGTTCACGGATCCGCCATTTCAGAACTTATATATTTGTGCTCGAGGTAGCCATCCAAGACTGTTAGTCTTATATTGTCCAGAAATCCAGTGACGAAGATATATTGTGGGAGCCGCAGATTGGCGGAACTTCTATCTACAATAAGTATTACTGCAGGGTTGATGATAACCTATTTAACAGAAGTACACGGCCGACGTTAGGACGAGGCCTGTGCTTCCGGCTATTATACTACAGCCTGATATGTGCAATTGGCAGGGAGTGCCAAGTTGCACCTGTGTGTCAAGGTAACTAAGGCATCTGACGCGTTTAGTCAGAGACGCCAAGGGCGACGCTACGAACTGTCATTATTGAAGAACTTTGCTATTGACCATGCACGTCTATTCTGATGTTTACCTTTTTGAATGCCAAATGTATACCTATCGATGTCAGGTCAGCATGACCTTGTTACACTGACTGTTCCTGTTGATATTATGTGTGTTCCCGTCAATAAATGTCTTGAAACATGCCTGCAGTGTCAAAGCATCCTTGATTACTGCATGTGAGAGTATGGGTTGCAGGATCTACATCTATACGAGCCTAAACACATTCGCGTCTTCATTCGCACCCACACTCAACTCATCATACGCTCGCACTACACATCTAACAACATGTAAACTGTCTTGGGCCAGTGATCACCTCAACAAGAAAAAAAAGACAGTTACATAAGGGAGTGTGATTAAAGCCGGGGATGTCATAGCTGGCAGAGGCAGAAGTAACGATTAAGCAGGTGATCATAGTTGAAAATGTGCTTAAAGGGGAAAAGTGGAGTGAGTCATATGAGAACTGACTAATTACAAACAGGTCATAATCAGCCTTTGTATTAAGGGTAGAGCTTGGGCCAAATTGAGTGCAGAGCTGGAAATTAATCAACTGATAATTGATTAAAAAGAAACAGCCATTGTAAAAACCCTATCTTCAACATCAGAAACATTTTAGAGCAGTATTCAGAATGGCAGAGGCAGCTGTATCTCGTACATTTCGTTGACCTTAAAAAGGCATTTGACAGCATACACAGGAGCGGTCTGTGACAATACTGAGGGCTAATGGAATCTCTAGGTACATGGCCTCCATGATTAATAACATGTATGTTAATTTCACACACTCGCATCAACACATCCAAGAACAAACATCACCAAAACTGCCATGCTATGGACAACAGAAGGAAAACGAAGGCCAAAATGGGGAAGAACTGAGTCAGAGATGCTAAGCTTCAACCACAGCTTGGGCACGACACGACCGAGGAAAGTGGAGACAGTTTGTTGCTGCCCTACAATAAAGCCACAAGAAAATGCAAATCAGTAAAATGTCCTCTGAAAAAGAGGCGCATGATACAACACAAAAAATCTGTGTTGCTGACTAACCTACTTTCGTCAAGGGAAACCTTTAGAATGCTGTGGCGGAATAATCAGGAATGTCATATTTCCTGTGCCATCCTGTAATTGATTCTGTGTTCGTCACTTTATTTTGTCCCCACCTCTGACAGTATTTGGTATTTTCGATTCATTGTTTATACTCCCTTTCCTTAATTAATGTCATGTCGAAACTATAGCGACAATCTTTGTTGATTAGGGTAATCAATCACTTTCGGTTGAACCCATATTGACACCTTTGATCTGTAGAGAGAAATGTGGTTTACTAAGCCATAACCCATATCCGACCAGACAGTGTGTAGGAGCAACCGGATTAGTGAGTAAACAACCTTGGGATGGCCACATGAGATTATCATGTCACTGAAAATAGTTTATGTCGGACGAAACTGGTGATAGTATTGGCTGGACCGGGTAATTGACATAACCATTTCCGCAGACTTGGGGTAGGCAATGGTTATGATAAGTGTCCATGTTGAAAGAGATTACATGAGATATATTACGAAGTCGTGAGTGTAAGTATGATTGATAATAGACGGAAGATTACATACCTTATAGGTAAAGGATCCCGTTACACGCCCATTGAGGCATATTGGAAAAATTGTGTTAGGCCCATATTTTCTTGATCATCGGGACACAAGGGGTGATGTGGTCAGCATCACGCCAGTCGCCTTAACCTTCCCAGAATTGCTCTGGTACTTAGTTGGGATTGCGTCGACACAGGAGCCGTTTGCGACCTAATATTCCCACATCAGCTGGGGATCGAAACATAGACCACTGAGCTAGGAAGCCAGTGCGCTAATCACTAAGCTACTGCGGCTCCCCATACATACCTTATTCGAGAAGTTAATTGTAAACATCACAATTTTGTGCGTCACGCATACATTTTTCATGAAAGAAGTGGAAATATACCCTTACTAAAATATACGCAAATTGCATGCTAGTGGTTTGGCATTTGATATGTTGAAGTACAACATTTCTGATTGGAGCCTTGTCATATAGTAGCAATCTGGATGCGTGCCGAATGTTGCCTTATAATCTAGCGCAAGTTGAATTTACAGCACTGTGAAATGAAACTCGTCAAGAAGACAGCCAGATAAGCCAGAATAAGGAATAAGATCAGAATTTCACTTTAAAGGATGGGACAGCGTGTTTGAGCATCTTGTAGATTTACGCAACGACAACTCTACCTTTATTAATACGGAAAACCCGGAATCCTAGCAACCTGAACACTAAGTCATACTGGGCGTCTATTGTAAAGCAACACTCCAGACCACGTGCTAGAGGCATATTAAACAAGTTAATTCAATTATTTCCCTGAGCCAGTATTTCCAAAGATATTTTGGGGTAATTTGTACATTTTATAATTCTTTATTTTGTATATAGTGACATGTAAAAACTGTCAGTGGTTGTCCAAGTCATACGAGATTGGCATCCTCGGATTATAGAATTATGGTTTTAAGAACCACCACTGCAAGAGCTGGTGACTGCTTCATACGGCTACTTCAAAGAGATCCAAATGCAGAGGTAGTCGCATGTTCCATATGGAGCAGGGAGTGGAATATGACAGAAGTGATTACATACTTATTATATTAACTTTCTCAACCAGTGCATATGTAAATGAAAACGTGCAATGAATGTTTCTTGCTCACTAGGATTACCATTGATGCTCAGAGAGGTTAAAGTTCTGAGACAGGGGATTGAAAAGGAGGGACACATGATTTTCGTGGCAAGAAACCCAACACTCAGGAGGGTATTTGCTCTCTCTTATTTCCCGATACTAGTCGGTGGTACAAACTTGTGGTACTAGTGTGTGTGGAACAAGTATGCGGTATAAGTGGCCCTCAGTCAAAGCTAGACACCAACAGCAGACAGGTCTTTACAATGGCTAGACCGTCTTCAAAATTACCCTACAATATTACGAAGGACGTGTTGCAGCCACCATACTTGACCAGTGACGAGAGTGTACAAGTCAACAGTCTGAAAAGAACAAGCATCAGCTGGAGCAGAAACCAACCGACATTTTACTGGCAGCTAAGTACACATTCAGAGCTGCCAGGTGAACTCTTTTTCCTTAAGAACTTTGTTTCAAACACCTTATCCAGATCATCACTTTATGAAATTTTAAAGAACATTCGTATTACAACCCACCCATTTTTATTTTACATTGTTAACTGTCACAGCGTGATTAACACAGCTGTGGACTGGCGGTGCTCCACTGGGAGCAGGTACGTAATGTCAGTCGTGTATGAGAGGTAGTCAGTAGAGTGGTCGGAACTTAACAACACGAAACTGCGAGGTCAGCAGGTCAGGGGTGAATGCAAGGAGAGTTCTGATTGGGGCAGGGAAGAAACAGGGGTCAGGAGAGCGACGAGGTTTCTGGTGGTGATTGTGGACTTGGATTGTCGAGTGTGAGTAGATATTTATTTGTGAGAATATAATGCATTTTGTGATCTGGGATTTTCATGAATGTGATACACCTTGCCGACTCTACATTGTTGTAATTTTGTGGATGCAGTTATTCGAATACATTGGACAGAGTTAGAAATATGGCTTGTGTTGGTTATTACTTGAATGTGTTCCACTCCATTCCTCGCTCTCTTGTTTAGTATTTCGAGAACTAAGACATATGTGTTTAATATAAAACACGCTGTGTCATTAACGATAATACACATGTATAGTTGATTACGATATTTTGAGTGAACTGCGCCTGTTTGTCTTAGTCATTTTAAATACCTATAACAGAGCTTTGCAAGTCAGTAATATTTTACTGACTTAAATAAGTTCGGGACTCATCAAAAAGAGAAAAAAATTTTACTTCTCATAGAAAGTTATGGAAGATAAAAAGTTTACACGGCCTTGATCTTATCAGCCGTAGTACTTATTTTCTGAAATTCCCATGAGGCCTCGTAGAATTGAAACACCATTCTTCAACTCACATCTCTGCCAAGAGTTATCTTGAGCTAACGGTAGGTACCTTTGAAGATCCACAGTAGATGATCTGAAGTTTGACCACTGGTGAACCATAACTGCAGAGCAATGGGAGTAAATCCCATGACAACTGAGCACCTGGAATGCAGATATATATATATATATATATATATATATATATATATATATATATATATATATATATATATATATATATATATATATATATATATATATATATATATATATATATATATATATATATATATATATATATATATATATATATATATATATATGTAGATGTACCTCAAAACGTCCCTCGTATCTCCGTGTGAAGCACGGTCCCGCCAATAATGTTGGCCCCTTTTCAAACAGACCACAGGAGGAATGGCTTGTTAGTCTTATTTCTTTTACAAAGGTTACACGGAGCTGTTATTTTATTCACAGCGTTCATTAGGACAATTTATGATGAGAATGTGTTATTTTCTGGAAGTATGATGGCATTCAATGTAAGATTAGGGATACATTACACCCGAAAGGACAAATAAAGCTAAACAAGTGTTTGACCAGGAAAATTTAGCTGTCTAGTTCAAATAAAATACATGATGTTTGATGGAGCTGTGGACGACATCCATCCAGTTCAACTCGGGGATCGGTAACTAAAACCGAGAAAAGAGGAAATGGTGCAGCACAGGGATAGGTTAGATGAAGGCAAAACAAAGTTTTTGAAAACAATGAAAAGAAAAATGTTACGATTGTTGTCCAATTACTTCAATCTACACTGATGAAAATTGTATCTCGTGAATAACGAGTAATTGACGCTCTGGTTTAGATAACATATAAATATTTTAAACTTTCCGTTCCAGTCAACCAATGAATGAACATTCCAGTGTTTGATGTTCCCACTATAGATTGATTTATTCCTGTTACACTTTGAAGTTAATGCTGCTTTTGTTATGACAACCGTAATATCTAAATCGGAACAATCTACTACATGTTTTATACTTTCTGAATCAACGTTCCCGTTGTATCAGCAGCACACTGACTTGTGTTGTTTTATTTTGTAGCAGAGAAGTAGGTAATGGAATGGCTTCAATAGGTCTTGTGAATAATAGATCATGTATCAGGACAATTGTAGGTGAGATGTAGTCTGTCCTTTACTGTCTACAGCTCGAGCTAAAATCTGACTTTGTTGTCATATCTGCACTATTTTACATAGGGTTAGTTCAATGACACGTTTTGCAACATTCATAATCTGTGGTTGCTAACATGTCACCAAGGGATCACTTTGTTTTGCGTCATTTTGTCCAACCCTCATTATTATAGAATATCTTAACAGTTGGAAACATGGCTCAATGTCTGTTCGATAAAATGATCTTTGAAAATGCTTGAATAGTTCTTGTGAATTACTCTGTTCTATTTATTATTCACGATGTGACCATCAAGTCTCTAGACGATCTGTTTTGCCAACAACAACGAAACTTGCGTGAATGAGGACCTTCTTCCATCGTGAACGTTGACATGAATTATCTCAGTTACTTGCTATGGATGACATGTTCATATTTATAAACGTTGACATGAATTATCTCAATGACTTGCTATAGATGACATGTTCATATTTATAAAGGTTGACATGAATTATCTCAATGACTTGCTATAGATGACATGTTCATATTTATAAAGGTTGACATGAATTATCTCAATGACTTGCTATAGATGACATGTTCATATTTATAAAGGTTGACATGAATTATCTCAATGACTTGTTATAGATGACATGTTCATATTTATAAAGGTTGACATGAATTATCTCAATGACTTGCTATAGATGACATGTTCATATTTATAAAGGTTGACATGAATTATCTCAATGACTTCCTATAGATGACATGTTAATATTTATAAAGGCTGACATGAATTATCTCAATGACTTGCTATAGATGACATGTTCATATTTATAAAGGTTGACATGAATTATCTCAATGACTTGCTATAGATGTGTGAACGGTGGTTTGGTTTTGATGGAGAGAAAGAAGGTAGAAAAAATGGTTTGAGAGATATGGATAGGTTTGGTTACAGATTGTTTGTCGTTGATGAATGGAGATGGGATGTGTAAGGTTCGGCTTTGTCTTAAGGGAAGTAACTTAGAATTAAGTCCCTTACAGGTTTGAGTGAGTGAAAAAAAAGTATTGCACGAGAAAGTCGAGATGCGTAAACACATGTTAGGCGTGAACGAAGAATGTTAGAACGGGGTTTTGACGGAGTCTGGTTTGAGACGCGCTAGGTGTAAGCAGGGGAAAGGTGTTGCTCTCAAGTGTGTAGTTAGATATTGAACGTGCAGCGTAAGATTTTATATTGTTGTATAAGATATATTCGGAGCACCAAAGTGTGTGTGTAAGAAAAAGTGTAATTCAAATAAAGAAACAAAACAGGTACGTTTTGACATTTTGATTATTTACTGCGTATGTGGCTCAGCAGACCAGGTCTGAGCAGAGGACAGTAAACAGATGAAATCTTGGTAAAAGTGACAGCCCTGGCGGTTAAGGCCAGTTTCTCGTATAGAGATATAACAAGAAACATGGGAAAAGAAACATTTAACAGAAGAACGACAGGAAGTTCTGTCTGAATAAATATATGACATGTTTTATAGCTGGGACAAGTAATAGTAAGAAGACAAGCAAATGTATGTGAAAAATGGATACTGAGATTGTTTGAAACTGAAGATTGTATTTTGCAAGACTGCCAACCTTGAAGAGAAAGGTTGGGCATACCATTTTTACTCAGTTATCAACGTATGTTAATAAAGTTCTACCATTGATATTTTCACTGCTGTTTTGAGTGGAATCGATTGATCAACAGTGGGTATGAAGAAAAAGTAGAGTCAGTCTGAGTGAAGGAAGTTTCTAGTATTTACTTTACAAAACACTATCTACTGAAAGGGCAGTGGTCCGAATCTTCTAATACGATCCCCGTCGACAGACATTCATGGTGCCCGTGACCAGCCCTACAGTAGGCAGTAGCAAAGACAACAGATGACAGGGTCATTAATGGTGCGAGTAACCAGCCCTACAATAGAATAGCTCAAGAAACTTTTATAACTCAATGATAGTTCAAGAAACTTTTATAAAGCAAGACAGACTCCACTCAGATGTCAGTTTCGGCATCACATATTAGGTACGGTTGCATCAGATATTTTCGTATCTAGCACTACAACGGTCACAGACTATTTTGGTGCACCTGACCAGCCCTATACAAGATAGAGATTTAAAAGACTACAGACAGAAAGAAGGTCAAGTTCACTAAGAAGAGATTACACAGAAAGAAAGAATCCTGCGAGCGAAAAAACAAATCAAGACAAAACAGAAGTCAAGTAAAGTGAAGCGACATCAAAAACAACGAAGTCTATCCAAAGCATCACGAAGGTCAAGTTCATTAAGAAGATACAAATCGAAGGAATCCTGCGAGCTGAAGAAATAAAGCAAGACAACACAGAAGTCAAGACATCACGAAGGACAAGTGCACAAGAAGAATATAAAGAACAAAACAGTCTACATCAACCGACAACCGTCAGAATACAGGTACATGCATGAGATAACAATCTGAATGATTAACAGGCCAAAGGCGTAAAAATAATAATATACAGCTGTATAAGACAAAAATTGTGTTGATTAATTCTGAAATACTGGAGGAGCAAGTGTGTATCCCAATCCAGGAAAACAGATTATGTAACACATAAACATTTAGAAACAAATTAAGTTAATTATTAGTGTAGTCAGTTAAATTATTAGAATTAGATTGATAATTGTTTTGTAACTCATAAGAATTATAAGTATTGTACACAGATATTGGTTAATAATTCTCTTACAGGTCAACCAAGAGATTTATATTAATTTTTTTACAGGTGTTTCTATTAACACTAACACTTACAGGTCAAGACAAGATGCAACAACAACAACAACAACTTACGGTGGGTTTAGATCCCAATGTGGCTGCTCTTGAGCTGGTAGCCAAGGCTATGACTGCCATAAGAAATGAAAGTATGTTCCAGAATATCCGGAACAGCATAACACCATATTCAGGGAATCCTACTTTATGTAGAAAATGGTTGCTCGAGATACAAAGATATTGCACTTCGGTCAATATGGACCAAGGTGAGTACAAACAAGTTGCATATCTTTCCTCATGCGGGTTAGTAGTAGATTTTATAAGACGCAGGTTTGACACTGTCCCAGATGAGACATGGGAAGATTTTAAGAAAGAACTAATAAGAAGGTATGCACAAATTACGGATGCATCGTATGCGTGGACGATGCTGAGGAGCATACAACAACAAGCAGAGGAACCCGTTCAAATGTTCAGCGACAGGTTGTTAAACCTAGCTGAAGAGGTTTTCTTGGGGCAACAAATTAACCAGCAAGAGGTGGAAAAACAGTTGGTGGGCATATTCGTAGATGGGTTGAATGGGGTACCAATTAAATTACATCTCCTCAGGAAGGACCCACAAAACTTGTCACAGGCCATTGCACTGGCTGCAGCTGAAGAGAACCTCAGAAGAAGATTGGACCTCAGGCTTGGTAGAGTGGTTCCATGTGAAGAAACACAAGAAGAACCTATGGAGATAGGACATTGTCAACAAAGAAGGATAGAAAGACGAGGGAGAGGAATGGAAACGTTTTATAGGTCAAGACAGGTAGACCGCGAGCCAATCGTGTGTTATGCTTGCAATAGGCTGGGACATAAAGCCTTTGCGTGTAATTATAGGCCACTAGAGCCACAACACTCAGTAAGGAGAGTTGAGACCTTTAACCCGAGACGTAGTAGACAACACAATAGACAACAATATTACAACCAGTCCGAAAAGAATAGACAAGAGAATGAAGTAAACACCAACAGAGGGAGACTCATCAGAGAGATAGTACAACCACATGACAAGACGGAGAAAGGATATATTGATACAATAAGTGGAAGGCAACCACAAGTGAACATGATAGGAAGGGCACATGTTAGGTATAACCAACAACCATACCATAGACAATGGGCCAGAGTACACCATCCTGCAAGTTGGTTTGACAAGAAAGGATGGCTACAAAAGACATGTCAAGAATACAGGAATAGTAAGATGAATTGGGATGGTTCAGTTATAAACAGGAACAAATATGAAAGGAGAAATATATGTACAGATCGCGAAATTGGGAAATGGAAATGTAACCAATATCAATATAAACAGGGACATAATAGAACATGGAATAACAGGGACAGGACACTCCCGACTTTCAACAGCAACTATGGATCAGGACATTGGGACAGCGTGAATAGGAGAAGAACTAGAATAGATTTGAGGAATTTTGTTGGAGACATCAGGAGAGGAGTCAAAGACAAGAAAATACAAATAAATGAAATTGAAAAACAAGAAAGAAAACAACGTATCCCTAAAAGAAGACAAGTAGCAACAGCAATCGAGCTAGCTCATAAACCAGACCCTTGCTCATGTATTGTCGAAATACACGGAAGGAGATATAGAGCATTGGTAGACTCAGGGGCTACTGTAAGCCTTATTAGGTTTGGACTTTATAAACAGATACGAGGCGTAGCTCAATACAGAAAGTCACAAAATACACTTACCTCGGTGTCAGGAGAAAACCTGAAAGTGATGGGAACAGCTATGGTGCAAATGAGAATTGGCAATATGATCGTGGAGCACACGTTCACCATTGTGAAGGGGATGACGAGAAATATCATACTAGGACGTGATTTTCTGCCAGAACATAAGGCTCAAGTACATTTTGATACTCACCAACTGAAGATACATGGCGAATGCATCAGGTTACAGGACGACGTATACATAGCGTCCATAATCCGAAACAGAACAACAGTTACGCTGCGACCGAATGAAGTCGGTATTGTTCAAGGCAAGTTGAAAAGATCCCCATATTTCAACCAAGGACAAACGGTCTTAACACTCGACTGGGAAGATGGAGATATACTAGATGAACCCGGACTAGAAATGGTAGAAGGAATAGTACAAATTGGAAAAAGACAACAATTTCCAACGATGATTATAAACACCACGGGAAAAACAGTTAGAATACCAAGAGGATTTGTATTAGGAAGGGTACAACTTATAGAAGGTCAGGAAGAAAATACGGAACACCAAGAAAAGCACCAAATACAAGAAACTATGAACAATAACAACGCGCGTCAGAGACAAAATCGGAAACCACAAACAGTGGTGGTACCACAACATAGAGTTAACAACAAGATATACAGAGAGCAGAAGAAAGTGGAAACAAGGAAGCAGGACAAGGTAGGAATCAAGGAAGATGTATGCACACCATTCAGACTCAATGCAGTGTTAGGAGAGAAAAAGCACACAAAAGAGAATGGAATACAGAGAGTTAACGGTGTAACAGAAAAGATGGAAAGGATCAAAATACCTCAACCAAGTATAGAGCAGTTGAGGAAAGAAATAAAAGCCATCCTTGGAAGAACTAAACCAGACATCGTGGTACTAAAGGAGGTGCAGAAAATTCTGGAAGAAAAGTTTGATATAGACTTATCACAAAGAAAGGAAGAAATCTACAAGCTTGTCGTAGACGAAATAGAGGAAGATAGACCGATGGATATAAGAGGCTATATAAGGAGCCATAGTATGTATAGTATGAGAGACAGTGTTCAAGAAAGAGGTACACGGATTCCCAATAACACACCACACTACACGGAAGGACATAAACAACATAACAATACACATGATAGGATAGGAACACGTAGAACTGAAGCAACACAAAAGGATAGTGACTGGAAGGAGTCTAACAGGATAGGAGACAACTGGAGAGTAGGATGGGAAGATGACTATGGAGAAACATCAACAGGTAGTCAGAGTCGCACAATGGCAGGAAGAACACACGTCCAGGCAGAACCAGAAACAACATCTGATCGGTTAACCCCAACCCCCCAAATCTTAAACAGGGAACAAGAGGAGATGGGCATAAATAGGCCAGAGGAAGACAGGATACAAGTATGGCAGGATACAGAGAGTAAACAGTACAATGCGATTCTAGAAGATACGACAGGAATAAGGAAACAATCGAATAATATTGAAACAGAAATAGATGCACCGTACAAACATACGAGAGCTGCAGAACAAAGAAACAGAGCACAGGAGCAGCAGCTATTGAAACAAAAGGAGCAACAGATAGATACTAAACAACAAAGTGGTGCAAGTCAAACTCAGAATATAGAGGACACATCAGCTAAAGATTCAGATACGCAGGAAGAGATGCAGGAAGAAAATATAAGAGGGATGAAGAGACAGCGGTCATCATCATCAGACGATTCAGAGGATTACAGAAGGCGTCTAGCAAAGTTGAGACATGTAGAAGAGGTCAGACTAAAGAGGAAGAATAAAGTAAGAAATAGTAGTGTAGCGGTGATGAAGGACATACGGGCAATTGTTCAATATATGGACAGGAAATTTGAAGAATTAGAAAAGGAGAAATATGGTCATAGAGAAGAGCAAAAGGAACTAGATAGAAAGACCAAGGGAACGGGTCAATGGGAAATAGACAGTGTCGACCAGGGAAGGTCGAAGAAAAACAAAGAGGAAGAAGGAAATAAAGATAGAACAAAAATAGAACAGTTAACTGCACTGTGTGCAGATTTAGAGAGGAAGTTGGAAGAGTTAGAAAGCAAACAGGATATGAATAGACACACATCAGAGAAAAAGGAAGATGTCACAGCACCTGGGGCAGGTGATGATATAAAGAAAGCCACAGAGAAGGCGAAGCAGAAAGAGGAAGAAGTTCAGAAACATGAAAGTAGTAGAAGTGCAGATCGACGAGAATACCGATCTAAGAGTAGAGATACTGAGGAGGCAAGTAGGGATACGGGTCGAAGAGAATACCGATCCAAGAGCAGAGAGGCTAGTAATAGGAGAGATACGAGTCGAGGAGAATACCGATTCAGGACTAGAGAGAGCGAGGAGAATAGGAGAGATAATAGTAGAGAAATAAGAAGGGATACGGATCGAAGGGATTTCCGATCCAATAGCCGAGATAGGCTGAGAAATAGAAGAGAAGATAGAAGAGATACGGGTCGACGGGAATACCTATCCAAGAGTCCAGAGGGATTAGATACACAGAGAAATAGAACACATACAGATCGAGGGAATTGCCGATCTAAGAGCCGGGAGGCTAGAAAGGAGGAAGAGAGAGGAAATACGGATCGAAGGGAGTACCGATCCAAGAGCCGAGAGGCTAGAAAGGGAGATAGAAATAGGAGTAGTAGTATGAGAGATACTAGGAGTACAAGTCAAGGTAGCGACAAATTAAAGAGTACAGGAAGTACGAGAAGGGAAGAAATGGAAGATAGAGGGAAACCAAAGCAAACGGTTGACGGAGTAAGAAGTAAGGAGGTCGAGAGAAACTCGAGAGATACACGAGATACAGAGGTGGAGAGGAAGCAAAGTGTTGACGAGGTTAGACGAGAAGAGGAGACTCAAGATTTGGATAAACAGATAGAGTTAGAAACGCTTAGAGCCAGAGAGGCTAGGATGATGGAGATGCTAAAATTGATGAATAAGTTGGCATAGGAGGAGGCTATGGGAGGAGACATAGCATATGTTATATGGAACAAGATGGCGGCGGTTGCTAGTCTTAAAAAGACAAGTATGATTGGTTAATACCGCACTTAAGAAGTAAACTGGGTACACCTGACCAATAGGGTACTGCAGTAGAGGAGACGAGGGAAGGAGATGTAAGAAGTAGATTAGAGGCCATGGTAGTATGGCGGAAATTATGTGAAACGCCGTGGTGACGACCGCAGGAATAGTGCAGACTGAGATTTTGGTGAGGCCGTGGAGGAGGACGGCAGTTATGGAGCAATATGAGGTATGGAGGTACGGAGTAATATGGGGGTGGAGATTTTGAGGAGGCCATACAAAAGGATGGCAGAAACATGGAATATTATGGTAAAATGGGAGAAATATGGAGTTATATATTTTGAGCAGTCGTAGAGGAAGACGGAAGGAATAATAGAAATTTAGAGATTTTGAGAAACCGTTGAGGAGGACGGCGGTTGTATGGGGTTTTCTGGGAGAAATATGGAGAAATAAGGGAAAATGAGATTTTGGGAAGCCGTGGAGCAGGACGGCAGAAAGATGGAGAGATATGAAGTATTATGGAGTAATATGGAGACTGAGATGTTGAAGACGTAGAGGAGGACGGCAGTGATGGTAAGAGGTGTTGGGAGATGGACGGAGTTGTGGTTGAGAAATTGGACAGCACAGTTCCAGAGAGGGAACGAGAGTAGCGGTTATGAGGGAGAGGAGAGAAGTAGAAATTGCAACGGGAGTCTAGTTGTTTGGAAACTAGATGCAATCGTTCTACACTGAACATAAAGTAAGCTGAGTAGGTCCGAACGATGGACTACTGCAGTAGTGGAAGAGAAGAGGAAAGAGGCAGGGAAGCCATAGATTAAGGGAGAGAGACGTGGAGAATGGGAAATTGAGAAGTCACAGAGAGGAGACGGAAAAGAATTACAAGATAACTAAAGGAGCATATGGAAAAACTATAGAGAATATGGCGGTAGATGAGAGCCATAGAGAAATGGCGTAGATATAGAGACGATACAAGGAGGAAAAATATGCAACTAAGTAGAACGATTAATGAGATAGGCAGAAATTCAAGATAATTCGCGTAGGCGGGATAATAAACTTGGGAGTAGAGATAAAAGGGATGGTAAATGGCTAATGAAGTTAGAAAGGTCTAGTAAGAGTCGTAAAGGAGCAAACGACAAGGTGTACTATGAAATGAGTTCCATTATGTACAAGTTGTAACACGAAAAAACTTGTATTCAGTAAAATGTATACTATGAAAACAGTTCCAGGATGGAAAAAGTATACTATGAAATGGAAATTGTAGACAGGAAGATGAGTGAGGTTGATTAGAAGTGGAGAATGGTGGGTCTCATTGGGACAGATGTTGAGGATGAGAGGGATGGAATTGGTAGTAGAAGAGGGAAGGAAGAGAGTGAGTGGAGATTTTTCTGGAAATTTTCTCTGTGAGAGAAATTTTTTTTTAAGGGGGGGGAGATGTGTGAACGGTGGTTTGGTTTTGATAGAGAGAAAGAAGGTAGAAAAAATGGTTTGAGAGATATGGATAGGTTTGGTTACAGATTGTTTGTCGTTGATGAATGGAGATGGGATGTGTAAGGTTCGGCTTTGTCTTAAGGGAAGTAACTTAGAATTAAGTCCCTTACAGGTTTGAGTGAGTGAAAAAAAAGTATTGCACGAGAAAGTCGAGATGCGTAAACACATGTTAGGCGTGAACGAAGAATGTTAGAACGGGGTTTTGACGGAGTCTGGTTTGAGACGCGCTAGGTGTAGGCAGGGGAAAGATGTTGCTCTCAAGTGTGTAGTTAGATATTGAACGTGCAGCGTAAGATTTTATATTGTTGTATAAGATATATTCGGAGCACCAAAGTGTGTGTGTAAGAAAAAGTGTATTTCAAATGAAGAAACAAAACAGGTACGTTTTGACATTTTGATTATTTACTGCGTATGTGGCTCAGCAGACCAGGTCTGAGCAGAGGACAGTAAACAGATGAAATCTTGGTAAAAGTGATAGCCCTGGCGGTTAAGGCCAGTTTCTCGTATAGAGATATAACAAGAAACATGGGAAAAGAAACATTTAACAGAAGAACGACAGGAAGTTCTGTCTGAATAAATATATGACATGTTCTATAGCTGGGACAAGTAATAGTAAGAAGACAAGCAAATGTATGTGAAAAATGGATACTGAGATTGTTTGAAACTGAAGATTGTATTTTGCAAGACTGCCAACCTTGAAGAGAAAGGTTGGGCATACCATTTTTACTCAGTTATCAACGCATGTTAATAAAGTTCTACCATTGATATTTTCACTGCTGTTTTGAGTGGAATCGATTGATCAACAGTGGGTATGAAGAAAAAGTAGAGTCAGTCTGAGTGAAGGAAGTTTCTAGTATTTACTTTACAAAACACTATCTACTGAAAGGGCAGTGGTCCGAATCTTCTAATACGATCCCCGTCGACAGATGACATGTTCATATTTATAAAGGTTGACATGAATTATCTCAATGACTTGCTATAGATGACATGTTCATATTTATAAAGGTTGACATGAATTATCTCAAGGACTTGCTATAGATGAAATGTTCATATTTATAAAGGTTGACATGAATTATCTCAATGACTTGCTATAGATGACATGTTCATATTTATAAATGTTGACATGAATTATCTCAATGACTTGCTATAGATGACATGTTCATATTTATAAATGTTGACATAAATTATATCAATGACTTGCTATAGATGACATGTTCATATTTATAAATGTTGACATGAATTATCTCAATGACTTGCTATAGATGAATTGTTCATATTTATAAATGTTGAAATAAATTATCTCAATGACTTGCTATAGATGACATGTTTATTTTTAGAAATGTTGACATGAATTATCTCAATGACTTGCTATAGATGACATGTTCATATTTATAAATGTTGACATGAATTATCTCAATGACTTGCTATAGATGACATGTTCATATTTATAAAGGTTGACATGAATTATCTCAATGACTTGCTATAGATGACATGTTCATATTTATAAAGGTTGACATGAATTATCTCAATGACTTGCTATAGATGACATGTTCATATTTATAAATGTTCACATGAGTTATCTCAATGACTTGCTATAGATGACATGTTCATATTTATAAATGTTGAACAAATTATCTCAATGACTTGCTATAGATGACATGTTCATATTTATAAAGGTTGACATGATTTATCTCAATGACTTGCTACAGATGACATGTTCATATTTATAAAGGTTGACAAGAATTATCTCAATGACTTGCTATAGATGACATGTTCATATTTGTAAAGGTTGACATGAATTATCTCAATGACTTGCTATAGATGACATGTTCATATTTATAAATGTTGACATGAATTATCTCAATGACTTGCTATAGATGACATGTTCATATTTATAAAGGTTGACATGAATTATCTCAGTGACTTGCTATAGATGACATGTTCATATTTATAAAGGTTGACATGAATTATCTCAATGACTTGCTATAGATAAAATGTTCATATTTATAAAGGTTGACATGAATTATCTCAATGACATGCTATAGATGACATGTTTCATATTTATAAATGTTGACATGAATTATCTCAATGACTTGCTATAGATGACATGTTCATATTTATAAAGGTTGACATGAATTATCTCAATGACTTGCTATAGATGACATGTTCATATTTATAAATGTTGACATGAACTATCTCAATGACTTGCTATAGATGACATGTTCATATTTATAAATGTTGACATGAATTATCTCAATGACTTGCTATAGATGACATGTTCATATTTATAAATGTTTGACTTTTTGTGGCTTGACGTTTCTACAAGATGGGGTAGCCAGCTCCCTATTGCCCAGCTATTATTAGACACCGTTTACGTAATGCTTTGTTGGTTACAGTGTTACACGGAGACAGAGAGAACAAGAGAACAGAGAGAAAAGAGAGAGAGAGAGAGAGAGAGAAGGAGAGAGAGAGATAGTGAGAGAGAGAGAGAGAGAGAAAGTAAGAATTTAAAAAAAATAATGTCAGAAAGATTGTATATTATGTCGTGAGAATTTAGAATCAGGGAGGTAAATAAACGTAAATCATCACACAATAAATAAAAGTAACAAACCACACAACAATTAAAAGTAACACAACAAATAAACTAACAAACCACATAACATAAAATTAACAGACCACACAACAAATAAACGTAAAAAACGTCACAACAAATAAACTAACAAACCACATAACATAAAATTAACACACCACACAACAAATAAACGTAAAAAAACGTCACAACAAATAAAAGTAACACACCTCACAACAAATAAAAGTAAAAAAAAACACACATCAAAAAGTAAGTAACACACCACACAACAAACAAAAGTAAGACAACAAATGAAAATAACACACGACACCACAAACAAAACCAACACAACAATTACAAGAAACACACGACACAACAAATAAAAGAAACACACCGCAAAACAAATTTAAAAAAACACAACTAATCAAAGTAACACATCACACAACAAATGAAAGTAAAACATCAAACAACAACTTAGTAACGCACCACACAACAAATAAAAGTAACACACCGCACAACAAATAAAAGTAACACACCACACAACAAATAAAAGTAACTCACCGCACAACAAATTAAAGTAACACACCACAGAAAAACTAAACGTAACACACTACAAAAAATAACAGTAACAAACCCCACAACAACTAAATGTAACACACCACACAACAACAAAAAGTAACAGACAACACAACAAGTTAAAGTAACAAATCACACAAGAAAAAAAAGTAAAAAAATACACACAATATATTAAAGTAACACATCACACAACAACAAATGTAACACACCACACAACAAATATAAAGTAAAAAATCACACAACAAACAAAGTAAAAAACCACACAACACATAAAAGTAACACACAACACACCACAAATAATCAGTGGCGTATTCTCTATGTGTGCTGCGCACACCTATGCCCGAAGGAAAATAAAAATTTAATTTATTATTCTATAAAATATTTCTCTTCTAATGTTCATGCTTTCGGACCGCACGCACCAGGATAACGGATTTTCCCGCATAGAATCTACGAGTATAATCTAGTTTCAGTTTCCCCAGACGCTTTTTATAGTGCAGTTTTTAATTGGTTGGTAGCAATCGCCCGAAGTTTCTCGGGTAATTCCGTCACAATGCGTGCGGCACCTTTCGGATTCACGTCTGGACACTGGTTTGATTGGATCGGGGTCATGGCCAGATCCGTAAATACAATGCGAACATGCGTGCGGTGGTAATGCAGCTCTCGAGTCGTACAAATCGGTTGTGTCCGTCCAGAGTGTTTTGTGATTAATTTTTGTTAGTTGCCGGGAATGCAGATTATTACAGTGACAGTGAGTTTCAAGTTGTAAGTTAATTAGTATTTCGGAGATAATTGACATATACACCTAATAACTATCGTTGCGTAATTGAATACAGTTGGTTTTTAAATTAATAGGGGAAGAAGTTAAATAGTAGGCGTACATATTCATTTTAAGTAGCAGCACGCCTAGCTCGCATTTCCAGGATACGCCACTGCAAATAATAGAAAAACAAAACACACTACAAATAAAAGTATTACATCACACAACAAATAAAAAGTAAAACATCAAACCAGAAATAAAATTAACAATCCACAAAACAAATGAAAGTAACACACCACACAACAAATAAAAGTAACACACCACACAACAACAAAAAGTAACACACCACACAACAACAAAAAGTAACACACCACACAACAAATAAAAGTATCACATCACACAACAAATAAAACAAACACACCACACAACAAATAAAAGTAACACACCACACAACAAATAAAAGTAACACACCACACAACAAATAAAAGTAACACACCACACAACAAATAAAAGTAACACACCACACAACAAATAAAAGTAACACACCACACAACAAATAAAAGTATCACATCACACAACAAATAAAACAAACACACCACACAACAAATAAAACAAACACACCACACAACAAATAAAACAAACACACCACACAACAAATAAAACAAACACACCACACAACAAATAAAACAAACACACCACACAACAAATAAAAGTATCACATCACACAACAACAAAAAGTAACACACCACACAACAAATAAAAGTATCACATCACACAACAAATAAAACAAACACACCACACAACAAATAAAAGTATCACACCACACAACAAATAAAACAAACACACCACACAACAAATAAAACAAACACACCACACAACAAATAAAAGTATCACATCACACAACAACAAAAAGTAACACACCACACAACAACAAAAAGTAACACATCACACAACAACAAAAAGTAACACATCACACAACAAATAAAACAAACACACCACACAACAAATAAAAGTATCACATCACACAACAAATAAAACAAACACACCACACAACAAATAAAAGTATCACATCACACAACAAATAAAACAAACACACCACACAACAAATAAAAGTAACACACCACACAACAAATAAAAGTAACACACCACACAACAAATAAAAGTAACACACCACACAACAAAAAAAGTAACACAACACAACAAATAAAAGTAACACGCCACACAACAAATACAAGAAAACAACTATACGTCAAATGCATGTAACACACCACACAACAAATAAAAGTAACACACCACACAACAAATAAAAGTAACACACCACACAACAAATAAAAGTAACACACCACACAACAAATAAAAGTAAAACATCTAACCATAAATAAAATTGCCCAATGGGCTGATTACCCGTTGGCTTGTCACACCGATTACGGAAACAACGGCAGATGGATCTATTTGTTGTTGCCCTAAAGACGCCGCTAGGCGTGATGGGAAACTACCACAGAGAAAATCAATCTGCTGTTGCCCTTAAGACGCCACAAGGCGTGATGGCCTCTGACTGCTTGGTCGGTCTTTGACTAAGGACGGAAGAAGAAGATAAATAAAATTAACAATCCTCACAACAAATAAAAGTAACACACCACCTAAGAAATAAAAGTAACACAGCACACAACAAATAAAAGTAACACACCACACCGCACAACATATTAAAGTAACACAGCACACAACAACTAAAAGTAGCAAAAAACACAACAACCTACATTAACACACCACACACCAAACAGAAGTAACACAAAACACAACAATTAAATTAACTAATCAAACAAAAAAAATAAAAGTAACACACCAAACAACAAATAAAAGTAACACACCACACTACAAATAAATGTAACACACCACACAACAAATCAAAGTATCACACCATACAACAAATAAAATTTAAAAAAAGAACGCCCGATAAATAAAAGTAACACATCACACAAACTCCGCCTAGGCCGCTCCCAATCCAGGCTGAAAAAGAAGGACATCGGCCTGCATGGAGGCCGTAAGGAAAAAGCCCCTCCACCATGCAAATGTACAACAGGCCAATCACCTGTTTGTCTTAAAAACCTGTTTATGTGAAATATAATAGAGACAAACGAACTGATACTAAAGGCGACGAACTGGAACGGACTACGACTTACGGAACATGGAACACAAGAAGTATGAGTGGGAAGGAAGAGGAGCTGGTGGAAGGGATGAGGAAATCCAAATTAGAAATCCTGGGTTTAACAGAAACAAAGAAAAAAGGACAAGGAGTTATGGATCTCGATGGCAACACGCTGCACTACAGCGGTGTCCCCACATCTGAAAGAGCACAAGGGGGCGTGGGTTGCATTGTGGCCAAAAACCAAAGGGATAATATCAAGGGGGGGAACTTTGTCTCAGAACGCATTATGGTCCTAAAACTACAACCATAGTCAACCTTGTCATTGTGTATATGCCAAATGAAGGTGAGCGAGCAGAGGTCAAAGAGGAATTCTTCGAGCTGCTTCAAAGGACAGTTGATGACTGACTGGATGAAGTAATCCTGCTTGGATATTTCAAATCCAGAGTTGGAAATGATCATGCTAGATGGTGTGGAGTTATTGGAAGATATGGAGAAGATCCTCTTAATGACTATGGAAAGCGACTCCTTATATTATGCATTGAGCAGAATCTGATCATTACAAACACAAAGCTCCCCCATAAACGCATACATGTATGCACTAGATGTGAACCAACACAGAATGAGAAGTCAGTGATCGACTATGAAATAGTTAGGAAGAGCTGATTCAAGTAAGTCCGGGATGCTAGAGTGTGGAGGGGGCCACAGATAGGAAGTGACCACTAATTGTAAACAATTAAAAGAACAACTGGGTGAGTTACTCGGCCTAGGAACTGCCTAACATCACGCAAGAAGCTAAGTAAACGAACAGAGGGAACAAGCATAAAGGCCTGCAAGCTGAGAGAGCCAGCAGGGAAGATAAGATACCAGGGGCATATTGCAACAGTAGTGAGAAACACAGAACAACAACCTGATGACCTGGAAACACTCTGGCTGAAATTCAAGAACATCATAAAGACAGCTGCAGCAGAAGCATATGGTGAAGGTCGACTTGGGAACAAAAGAAAGAGGACAGATGAGGTTAAAGAGAAAATAAGAGAGAAGAAAAAGGCATGGAAACAATACTTAGGAGCTACAAACACACCAGGAAAAACAGAGAAATACAGAGAATATATGATACTCAGAACAGAAGCAAAGAACAAGTTGCTAGCAGCAAAACAGAAGTCTTGGGAAGAATTTGAAGATAGCTAGAAAGCGATGCGCAAGAAAACCAGAAATTGTTCTATAATTCCCTAAAGAATATGAGGAAGGAAAAACAGTGCCCTCTTAAATTTATAAAGGATTGTTATGAGAAAAATTCATAACAAGTGTGCCTAGAATAGGTTTAGCTCAGCGGGGCTCTTTGTTTGTTTATTTTATACGGGTCACTGGAAAAGACGGGTGAGCTACGTTAAGCTGATATGCTTGGCTGGCTCACGTGAGACTGGAGGGACAGAAGTGCTGGGCAGAGAGGATTGTGTGTGATGGCGAGTGGACGTAAGTGTTTGAGCTCCTGCGTGTTACTGTGTTTAAAATGGAGTTATGTGATTACTAATAAAATATAAAACCATATTGAGAACAAAATGACAGCCTTCTTGACATAGACTGACTGTCGATTATGTGCCATTATATTGTTGGCCTAAACTGTATTACCTGTGGAGCTACATGCTGTCCAAAATAAAATGTATTTCGTCCACTTAGTCAGTTGTGAATTAAATACTTCTGTGTGGTGTTGGCTGGTTGCGGTGTCAGAAAGATTTACTACCCTAGCTGGTATCTTGGCCACAGGAACCATCCTGATATATAATATTAACATTCATGATAGAAACGACACGTAACAGCCGTAATTCTGTAGGCTTCAATCCGGGAAGTGAACATGTGATGTTTCAAGAATTTGTCAAATCTTTGAGCTACATTGTCTGCAGTAGGCAGAATATTTTTTAAGATGGCGGAGTGTATAGGCTACAAGCCGCAGTTTCTAAGTCTAACCCTGAGTGCCGCACTATATGTGTATTGTCATTCCTTAGCCATAGGCTGAAGCCAGGAGGAATGTTTTTCGTATAACAGATAAGTATATTTATTGTTACATTCAGTGTGTGGCTTGAAGAACCTCATTTGACCGGGTTTTTTTATATGTTGTATGTATATCCGTATTTTAATGTTTGTGAGATAGGCGGTTGGTTGGCGAGGGAGCCATTAGTTTACAACACCAGTCCCACGGTCGCGAATTATTGGCTGGACTTTAGGTTTGGTTGATAATTTTCTCAAATAATGGGGCCGGCATTACAAAGCTGTGAGTTTAACTGCTACTATTAAGATTACCATCACAATTAGAGTAGCTGTTTTGCTCTGTTTATGTGCGAATTTGAAGTCGTTGTCAGGTTTATTGTATTTTATTTGGTTCATTCTCCATTATTGTTTGTAAATCTGTTTATCTAATCTTGCTATAATTCAGTTATTGGATGTATTATATGTTGTGAAATCGTGCTTGTATTGTCGTAAGTATGCTAGAGCCAAAATTTATTTTTCATTTTTCTACAATTCATAAATTTCTGCCTTGGTTTATTCATTAGTATTATCTTGAGTTGGCTCTTCTACACTGTAATTTTGTTGGTATCGCTATTTGTTTTGCTCCTATAATAACATCTAGTGTTTATTGCAGTTAATTGATCTTGAGTGCTGCAATATTTGTGGCTAATATTGCTCACATATTATATATACATTATTTGAAGTATTAGTGCACAAGAGTGTGTCACTTTAATAGTGAATTATGGCTTCCTTAGAGGATTTGGTAAAGATTGGAAAAGAATTTTGTTTGGAGGGTGAAGCTTTAAAAACCTATGTAGCCAATGAACTCGGAGACCAGAGACAATTAGACAGAGAGAAGAGGGGGGAAGAATTAGAGCAAGAGAATAAAAGAAGGTAATATTAACTTGAGGACAAAAAAATTGGCACAAGCATAAGCAGAAAAAAGGCACAACAATAACTTGAGGAAAACAAATTAGCATATACTCAAAGAATGGCAGAACTTGAGTTGGAAAAATTAAAAGTTCAACATATACAGGCTAACCCAGTTCAGGAGGCTGGAAAAAACACCATGCCTCCACGTTTGAACTAAATTTACCCAAATTTAATTCTAATATTGATGACATTTCATGCTTTCTAAATAGACATGCGACATGTTGCCAGGAGTTTAAGATTGATAGAGCTACATGGCCTAGCAGGTTGATGAATTTGTTAGTGGGTGAGGCTCTTTCTGCAGTCTGCACCATGGATGAGCAACTAGAAATAAATATGAGGCTGTGAAGGCTTTGTTACTAAAAAGGTATCAACTAGATGAAAATGGGTACAGATTAAAACTGAGATCATTGTTGCCTGATTCAGCTAAAGATTTTGCTGAATTCATGTCATCAATTAAGCTTTGCTTTTCGATATGGATTGATTTGTCTAAAATTGATACAATTTTTGAAGGGCTGGCTGACTTAATTTTAAGAGACAAAGTGCTGTCTTCAGTCAGTGGTGACTTTTTATCCTTTTTACAGGAGAGAACGCCTGAGACTTTGGCTGCTGTAGAAAATCTAGGACAACAGTACCAAGTTGCACATCCTAGAAGAAATCTTGGCAAGAATAACATAAAGGATTCATTGCCAGTCGTATCAGCTAGAACTATGTTATATAATCCACCCAGACAAAGATCATATAGCATGGACAGAGATTTTCGATTTAATCGAGACAATAATACTGGATCTTTCAGAGGGAGGTATAATTTTAATAACAGGTAACAACAACCTCACAGGAACTTCTATTCATATGATGATGGAAATAGACCTTATCAATCATCTTTCAAACCTGACAGTGATTGGAACAGAGGTGAATATAATTATCAGTCAAGCAGAGGCCAAAGGTCGGGGTATAGAAACAATGACAATTTTTACAACAACATACGTTCTCAACAGAACAATAACTTTCTACGTTCTAGGAATCCTGAAAGTTCTGATGCAGTTAGACATCAAAGTGACAATAGTCATAAAAGTGACAATAATACAATCCAAAATAACATTGTCTCTCATGCAAATGCATACAGTGTAGACTTATCTAATAGTACAAAATGCTCTGAATGTAATTCGTTGTTTCAGCCAGAGGGAGTTCCTAGGCTCCGGTGTGGACACCCTTTGCTAGTAATGTCTTCTTATTATGGGACAGGATCAGTGGTATTTGACTTCGGTTTTCTGAACAACCAACGTGTTTCAGCACTCAGGGACACTGGATCCGCCACTGTGGGGTTTCGAAGTTCATTAGTGGACCCATCTGATTACACAGGCGAAGTTGTTTAGTGCATTACATTTGGGGGTACAGTTGAATATTATCCAACTGCAGAAGTATTTTTGGATACCCCGTATTTTACAGGCAGGACTCTCTTGTGCCTGTTGGACAAACCTTGTTGGAACAATGTTAGGAAATATTCCTGGACTTCATGCATGCACTAATGAGGATATTGTGAAATGGGAACAACAACATGGATATACACCGCCAGGGTTGATATTACCAGAGCACAGGTTCGTAGGCAGATGCATGCACGGTCACGTGATGGGACTCAGAGTGATACAGTTTAGAGTGATGGTGATGGTGATAGTGATTGTGATGGTGATGGTGATAGTGATAATATAAAATTTCTTCCTTCCATCATTTAGGAGTCCCTTGTTGATTTCCAAACTGGTGAGGAATCATCAGTTGTTTATTTTGACTCGAGTGAATCACTGGTTGCTGATGATATGGGACCAACCACATCCATCATTGATGATGTGATACCTGGCATTGTTCATGTCAAGGTAAATCGGTTGTCAGTTAATTTGGTTATATACTCTTCAGTCAAAACTGTATATTTGGCTGTTTGTTTTCCTTTTTTTCATTGTCTTTTTACTATATGATTTTTCCTTTTCCTTTTGGAACTTCATAGATATTAATAGTGCTTTAAATTGTGTCTTTCAGGTGCTGACAAACCATGATTTCATGTGGCATGAACTGGCCACTACAATGGGTATTGTGGCAGTTTTAACAATATTGTTTCTTTCTTCAGGTGCTACAAGTCGAGTTACACCATTTTCAAAACATAATACCTTCATTCTTGTTTCTATACAAGGACGTCAAATTTTTCTTCCCAATGATCATGTACAGAAGATCTTGTTTCCCATTGGTACTTATGATGAGACTAATAATGTTATACATTTTAAGGGTCATTGTTATGTAGAATGCAAACATCTTAAGACTATACATTTACTGTCACGTACTTAAATACTATTTTCTTAGCTGTACATCTTCCTTTGTTAGATTCTCCATTGGATAGACTCTACAGCTCTAATCTACAGCTATTTTTTTTCAATAAATTGGTGTGATTAAAAGGTTATTGACAAGTCTCCTTGTCGGACAGAGAAAAATATTTTAATGTTTTCGCTACACCTTTGAGATTATTTCAATTTAATTTGATGTCTTTTGGTCTCGGTAATGCTCCTGCAAGTTTTGTCCGGATGATGCGAAAAATGTTTTCTAATCATAATGATATAATTATATATATTGATGATTTTTGTCTATTCCATCAATCTTGGGAAGAACGAGTTCTGGGAATCCAGTCTTTGTTGAGTACTCTTCGTCTTCATCACCTTACTGCTAGACCTTTAGAAACTAAAATAGGTTTCACATAAATTTCTTTTCTGAGACATAAAATAGGAAGCGGTTGTCTTAAACCTTAACTCTTTGACTCCGGAACAACGTTCAAAGTTTTGGTCAGATTTGACACCCGTGCCTTAACAACGCTCTGAGCGTTGTTTTTAGTTTATCATGAATTAAAATTACGGCACAGGGTGGAAACAAATTGAGGAGTCAAAGAGTTAAGATTCTACTATCTGTAGGATCTTTAATCTAGAAATTCCTAAGACAAAAAAACAGATTCGCAGTCTTCTAGGTCTTGTCGGATTCTATAGGAAATTGTTGCCTAATATTTCAGAAATTACTTCAGTTCTGTATGCGATAGAAAGAAATAACTCCCCAAATAAGATTGTTTGGTCACATTCGTGGGATGTGGCATTAAATGTACTTAAATGTTATTTAAAAAATCGCCAATTTTAAGATTGCCTGATACTCGTTTTCCTTTTGACCTTAGAGTCGACGCCTCTTGATCGGTAATCAGTGGTACACTCATGCAGGAATTCGATGATTGGCTACATCCAATTCTGTGTCAGCCGAAAATTGACACCCACGGAGAAGAGATATCCAATTGTAGAGCGGGAGTTGCTCGCTGTGGTTTATTGTTTCTCAAAGCTGCAGCGCGGCAAAATTTGTCTTGGAGACAGATCAGAAAGCCTTGTCATATCTGAAAACTGCAAAGTTTCGCAATAAGAGGGCTGCCAGAGCATCACTTGCGCTTTAACCCTACGTCTACGACATTCGTGCCATCAAGGGCAGTCACAACATGGTGGCGGATGTGTTGTCACGTTGTATGAAAGACTCACTATCAGCTGACAACACGGCAGATGCAAGTACCTTGTGAGGTTACAGCTAACCTTTTTGCTAACTCCTTCGCGTGTTTACCGATGGAACATTCTACTCTTTATGAAATTGTTTGCTGACAATGCTGATGCTGACAGAAAGTTCCAGTTTTATCGTTGCTGTGCAAGGAAAGTATGTACAAACGCTCTGTGATGATGCATGCCAAAGCTGAGAACAATTATAACTTGTGCATCGGAAATTGAAAGAAATCGCTCAAGGACTCTTTTGACAGTACTGACAGATATTGATCGCTTCGCTCGGCACCTGATCATGATGAATGCTGATGTCGCTGATTTCAAGTTGGATCTTTTGTTACTCAGCTCATTACAGGGATGTTTTCGTCCTTTTAAACGGTTATCATACTTGCATTATGTGCATAAACACACAGTTGTTGGTTATTGCAGACATATGTCACATATGTTGTTCGTCCATCACGGGTGATGAAGACCACTCTGTTCATCCAATTATTAGAATTGTTAGGATAGTCTATGAGTACGAAGGTGACTGATGAGCCCGATGCTGGCCTGGAAGGATCTCGGACAGTGTGGGCAGGGAATGTTTGCATCACAAGAAGGTTTTATTACACGGTCTTTTCTAGCTTGTCTCCGCTGTTCCGCTGCTGCTCTTCTGGATGATTCGCATGCCGCTGCACCATTACGAAGAGATGTGCGCCAGGCAGTTCAGTCTTGCGCAGCAGCTTCCCATGTGTCAGGATTTATATCAAAGGTTTTTAATGAAGCCTTAAGCGTGTCTTTGAAGCGCTTTTTTTGGCCACCATGGGAGCGTCTACCCTTATGCATCTCACCATAAAAAAGTATCTTTGGCAGTCGATGGTCTGGCATGCGGACTACATGACCTGCCCAACGAATCTGTGACTGCATCAGAATAGTATCGATGCTAGGGATACCAGCTCTGTCAAGAACGGCGGTATCCGGGATCTTGTCTTGCCATTTGATGTTCATTACCTTTCTGAGACCGACTGTATGGAAGTGGTTGAGCTTCTTTACGTGATGCCTGTATACAGTCCATGTTTCACATGCATAAAGCAGCACTTGACGCACCGCAGCTCTGTACACCTTCAGCTTTGTCTGTAGACTAATGCCACTTCGATGCCAAACGTTGGTGTATAGTCTGCCAAATGTGCTGCTGGCTTTGGAGATCCTGGTGTTCACCTCATCATCAATGACGATGTTCTGGGATAGTGTGCTACCAAGGTATGTGAACCTGTTCACAACATTCAGTTTCTCACCATTTACCTTGATGATTGGCTCAGTATAAACTGTGCCAGGAGCTGGTTGGTACATGATTTCTGTTTTCCCCGTGTTGATGGTAAGCCCAAAGTTGGAACAGGCTTCGGAGAATCTATTCACGCTACGCTGCAGATCAACATCTGAGCCAGCACTGAGGGCACAATCGTCAGCAAACAGAAGATCCCTGATGGTGTGTGATTTGACCTTGGTTTTTGCTTGAAGCCTCCTAAGGTTAAACAATTTTCCATCAATACGATATATGATGTCGATTCCTGTGTCCCCATCTCTGAAAGCATCAGTCAGCATAGCAGAAAACATGATACTGAAAAGAGTCGGTGCAAGTACACACTCTTGTTTAACTCCATTTGAGACTGGGAAAGGCTCCGATAGCTCACCGTTTTCCTGAACTCTAGCCTGCATTCCATCATGCAGTTGCTGTACTATTGAGATAAATTTCTTTGGGCAGCCGTATTTCGCCATGATCTTCCATAGACCCTCTCTACTGACCGTGTCGAACGCCTTTGTCAAGACGATGAAAGCTGTGTACAGGTCATAGTGCTGTTCTTGGCATTTTTCTTGAAGCTGTCTTGCAGCGAACACCATATCGGTGGTTCCACGTTCTTTCCGGAATCCACACTGACTTTCAGGTAGAAGACCTTTGTCAAGATAAGCCGTAAGGCGATTAAGAAGGATTCTGGCGAATATCTTCCCAGCGATTGATAGTAGGGAGATGCCTCGATGGTTGTTACAGTCTTGGCGATTATCTTTACGTTTATAAAGATGTATAATTGACGCATCCTTGAGATTGTGTGGGATGGTTTAACTCTGCCACATTTGCTGGACGATCATGTGAAGTTTATGTCACATATATGGCTATTTGGAATGCAAATCTTGTTTCTTGGTATTATTGCCACGACGTCTCAAGATGAAGAGACAGTACTCAAGAATTCTTCGCTTGGTCAAGGGGATGCAACTACTAGAATCATATCGTGCTTACAGTTATATTATAATGCGACTTATACAAGAATGTAGCAGAGGATCATAGACATGAACTTGAGCGCTTAGTTTAGTATTAGTCTATTATTGTGTATAGTTCTATGACACTATTACTGTTAAGACAGTGCTTTAATTAGCGGTTAAATAGTTCTAATTCGCGATATAAGAAATTATTGAGTAAACATTTTGAGGGTTCTCAATACTATAATTAATTTGTACCATACATTAGTGTTTAATTACCAGAGTGGACACACAACTTCGTTAGGTGTAAGAATTTATTTTTTTATTGGCACTGCAACATATTTTTTCTGATAATTACAGATATACACATGACTTTAATTGCTTAGCGTAAGATGTTGCATTCATTTACCTTACTATTATGATTGTCTGCCTCATTTCATCTATTTCCGTTGGTGCACATTTGTTTATTATTTATTGCTTTGCATTTGTGAAGTTGATCATGAATTAATTAAGTGACTACTGATACTGGACTTGACTGATAGGCGTTATGTGACGGTGTGAGGTATGTGAGTGCATGTATTGCTACCATCATTTTTTAATATGTTGAGTACTATTAGTTATGGCGACCTCACATTGCGGTTAAATTGGATTTTGTCTTATAGGAGACATTGGCTTCCTGAAAGTAAACGCAAAGATATATCCTCTCGACAAATGCATACATACAGCCTCTCAACATACGCATACATCTATACTTGCAACAAACTTATACATATAACCTCGCAACAAACATATACATATATCTTCGCAACAAACGTATACATATATCCTCGCAACAAACATATACAGCTTCTATCAGATAAGCGAAAACAATTCCTTATTTTGAAAAGACAGGTCATGAGTTTAAATTTTAAAGAATATTTTTAAACACACAGGGGACAATTAGATTAATACTCAAGCACACCCAGTTCCAAGCTTACCGTTGGCTCCATTTGAGAACGGAACATAAACATTAGCTCTCATTGGCAAGTTTGTCGAAAATACCATGTGAGACTTGGAGCGGAAAATGAGAGATATAATCTAGCAAAGTCGGAGACACAAATCAGACTGCATTTTCAACAATGTCAAGTATCAACTCCCGGAGCCAGAGAAAAGGATCGGGCAAAGAACTCAAAAATTAAAAGATCGAAGTATTTGGGTGTCTTTATAACTTAAAAGAGAACCCACAATTTTAAATACAAAGACTGGAAACTTAAGGAATCAAAAGCAAAGGTCATGAGGGATTCTGAAACTACCCGAGAACAAAAGTTTGAAGCAGCTAATCAAAGTTGCTGTTTCTATTCTACTGTGTCAGGCGATTGTATATCACCATGTTTGGTGAAATATGAACATTTATTTTACAATGTGAATTTGACATGTCTTTACTTGCTAAGTGTGGATACGCAGCATAGGAGGCTGGCAACCTAAACATATGAAAATAGAATGTTCATAAACCACTAAAGCAGGCACTGATGTTTGCTTTATGCTAATTCGCTCAGGAAAGCAAAAGTAGAGGTAATCCCAGACTCCGAATGGAGCAGTTAGGAGTGATGATTACATCACAGGTTCATAAAGTGTATAGTATCATTTTGTGAGATATATGTATCTTGTTAATTGTAGTTCATGCACAAATCATTGCAATGGCGCTGTCCAAGCACATATTTTCCGAATAAAATATCCGGAAGAATATTGGTGATTTCTAATTATGTTCCCTGAGTTACGCTCTATATACTCAAAGAATCTAATTATTCACAGAGGCTAACATTGGTGGGGGGACAGCGAGAGAATGCGTATGTTAGTCATCAGATCCCAAATGTACTTAGGAGATGCATTTGTTCTTTTATTTTTCCTAACGTTCTTAGTTCGAAGCTACAAGAAGGTTCTTAGTACCATACCAGTCCGAAGTAAGACTTTTCACTATTATCTTGTGATTCAAGAGCTGGGTTCGACACCAACTACATACAGTAGACACGTTGTGAAGACACCCACATTGACATTAGGAGTGGAGTTCATCTAGACGCCTCTGGAGAAAAGCCCTCATCACGAGAGTCTCGACAACCAACCATTGAAGTACTCCGCAAGTTTTGTTAACAGGCAAAAAAAACCGACAATAGTCATCAGTCCCCAATTAAGTCTCAGTGAAGACATTTTTTTAAACCCTCTAAAGTCACTTCCATCCATATTTATTTAAATTTGTTAAAGCCTAATTGATTATTAAATTTGTTATATTTTATTTTACAAATTCATAGTTGATTCAGTTCTTATAGATATGAGAGCGCATGTATGATCTAAAATCTTTAATATGCATCTAGTTACATCTATAGAGTTGAATACTTATAAAAACTGTAGATAATAAGAAGGAATCTTCAACATGATATTGAACCTTTTTTTCACGTGACGTCGCAAATTCACTTCCGCCTCTTATTTGTCCTCCGTATTTTTTTTTAAACACTGAAAAGAAACAGCGTAATCGAATATAAACTACTTAACTAGTAATAATTAACATGACCTTTCAACTCAATAAGGAGCATATACTTTATGGGGGAGGGAACTCAACGTTTGAAAAAGTGTGACGTCACACTCTCTTTTTTTCATACATGGTTCCTATTATTACCACAACAGTTAACTAATATCCGCAATAGTTAACTTTCATACACAATAGTTAACTTTTATTCGCAATAGTTAACTACTCCCTCGTAGACGACTTATATTAATATTATAATCTCAGCTGAAATACCGGTTAATTGTTATAAACTATAACTGGTATGGTGGGATGGAAGTTAGATAGACAAAAAAATATAGTCCCCAGAAATGGAGAAGCAAAATAGTGAACTTGTGGTAGGAATGGCATAGGACATGCCAGGTGGTTAACTGCACAGTTCTCGCTGGTAGCTGTAGAAGAGAGCCAAGTGGTTAACTGCACAGTTCTCGCTGATAGCTGTAGAAGAGAGCCAGGTGGTTAACTGCACAGTTCTCGCTGATAGCTGTAGAAGAGAGCCAGGTGGTTAACTGCACAGTTCTCGCTGGTAGCTGTAGAAGAGAGCCAGGTGGTTAACTGCACAGTTCTCGCTGGTAGCTGTAGAAGAGAGCCAGGTGGTTAACTGCACAGCTCTCGCTGGTAGCTGTAGAAGAGAACGATGAAGTCATTCACCTTCTCGCTAGATCCATCTTATCCGCCATGAGTGTTTCTATTAATAGTTCGTGTGTTAGCACGTTCGTTTATTATCCCAACCGATTAAAAATAATAAATAATTGTGAATTCCACATACGAACAACAATTAAGAACTGTAACTGGAATTTTCACAAAATCAATGAATTGCAATTTATAAAAATATATCAGTACGCCTTAATAATTAATATAGAAATTTAGTAAAACTACAGATAGATATTTCAACAAATCACAAACTGGAATTTTAATAATTTGTCATTGTCTTTTTCATCATATCGGCCACTTAATGAATTCTGGAATGTGCTGCTTTAATGAGCGTGTACTTAACTCCTTCAGTTCCTGTCGCCATAGACACTTCTGTCATTGATCATGTGTATACTTCCCAAGATACTTAATTCTCCTAGACAGGAAGATGCAATACTACTTTAGGGCTATGCAGAGGAGGTAATTTACTCACACACTACAGTTTGTTATGCTTCTTACAGAAGCTTTGATGCGATACTCTCTTGGGTAGGAACCTGAAAACATATGCACCAGACTATAGTATCAGTTGTCTACAACCAAGACGATCCTCCGATGATGACGGGAAACTATTGATCACAATCCTCATTCAGACAACATAGTCCATGAGGCTGTGGTCATGTCAATCAAAGAATTACGTCATACAATCAATAACATACATTGAAAGACTATGGAGATCATTTTAACATTTTCCTGATGTTTGTCTTGATACACTCCATTTGCTCCTAAGTTATGCCAAAATGGTTTCTCTTTAAGGCATTACATCAACGAAAATTTATACTTGCATTGAAACCAAAAGAAACACGGAAAGAGAACAAGCAGTAGAAGAAGAAGAAGACGAGAAGAAGAGGAAACAGAAGAAGACGAACTATTTGGCACTCATCATTTAAAAGCTAAGCCCTGAAATACTGTAAGTTCTTATAGCTAGTATTGAGCATAATCCTGTAAGTTCTTATAGCTAGTATTGAGCATAATCCTGTAAGTTCTTATAGCTAGTATTGAGCATAATCCTGTAAGTTCTTATAGCTAGTATTGAGCATAATCCTGTATGTTCTTATAGCTAGTATTGAGCATAATCCTGTATGTTCTTATAGCTAGTATTGAGCATAATCCTGTAAGTTCTTATAGCTAGTGTTAAGGTCAAAGGGGAGTGATACGTACTATACTGATTATACAGTGTGAATTCAGGGTTGTCGCACTTGTTAGCTGGTTTAATTATGAGTTGTTTAAACATTTATATGTTAGAAAACAGAGTGTACAGAAAGCGTGTGAGCGCTGGTCATGTAGTTATTCTGTACTGGTTTCGGCCGGCTGTGAATAGCTCACGGGGAGTCCGTGAACAGCCGAGTCCGGTGTCTGTTTGTGCGGGAGATGTGTCATCCCGTGGCAGTCTAAGTTGGGCGGTTGACTGGAGTCAGCCCTGTATCTTGTGTGTGTTCCCAAGGGTAGTGTAAGGGAACGATATTTGGCCATTTTTCGAGGTGTACTAGTACTTGCCTATTTAGGAGTGTTTATCTGCAGATAAGATGTGATAAATCTGCAGATAAGATGTGATAAGGGAAGAATAAGGTGTACTTTATGTTAAGGACATGTTCTGAGGCCTTGGTGTCTACAGGCCGATGTTTTGGATCATATTTATCTCCCTGATAGATTTCTATTGTGCAGGAACGGCGCTAGGAGATAGTAAGGCCATTGTTCCTTTTGGAGGGAGAGTTATTGAAGAGATTATAAGGCCAGGAGTTGTGTAGGCCAGATTACTTATAGACTACAGAGAGGACAGTCTTTTGAGTATATATAGATTTAAGCCTGGGTGGCGTTTTGTAACTGCAGTGTCAGCAGTCGTTCTGGTGGAACATTAGAACTGCGAATATATATAGATCTAAGCCTGGGTGGCGTTTAGTAACTGCAGTGTCAGCAGTCGTTCTGGTGGAACATTAGAACTGCGAATATATATAGATCTAAGCCTGGGTGGCGTTTTGTAACTGCAGTGTCAGCAGTCGTTCTTGTGAATTTACTGATGTAACATTAGAACTGAGATGTAAACAGGGTTTACATCATACTGAACAGCTGTAACATTCTGCGCAATTGATTATTATTGATTTTTGTGTATCCTGTTGTACCTGTGTAGTGTATCGTACCGGATTGATGTTGCTGTGTGAATAAATCATGTGCTGTCAATTGGAAATGAACACCAGTCTGATTCGTTGATCTATGCTTGACAGTACAGGGTGAGTGACTGTACCCTTCATACCACTCACTACAGACTTTATACACAGGGACAATACAGAGCTAACCTATTTATCATCTGCTCTGTGTGGGCGCATGTACTACAACAGTCTAATCACATCAAGAGGGATATAATTTATCACCATTGTATATAATAGCACCTTTTTTCGACTTTAACATTTGGTGGGCCAACCTTACGGGCGTTAGACCCATGACTTCGCGTTGTAAGATTGTTTCTACGGAACTTTGACCTGTTTAAGAGTGTGCCCTGTGTGTGGCGTAAAGTACTAAGAAGTTCTCGCATTGGCCACGGTAGCTGTGGGCGTGGCTTGGATTTAGAACACCTTTTCTTACTTCTACATTGTTAAGAAACAAAGGCGAATCTTCTACAGTTTTTGTGTCGATCGTGACCTGTAATCGGCAACGCCTCTACTATACACAGACAGTGGTGTGTCACTCATGACCTGTAATCGGTGACACGATGATGCGTCTTGTGTTTACATGCCTCCATATGACATTTCCGCAACGTTTCCAGTTCTACGTTTCGGAGGGAAATTTTCAAGTAAACTTTGACATGGTTATGGCGACCTGTCCTGATTCGTCATCATCAGCGATATCTGCATTATGAGAATTGCAGTATGTTCCAGTTTTATATGCAAGTTCGAAATATCACGTAACTCTTTCCAACAAGAGTGACAGACAGTGTACCTTCGCGACGACAGAGGGAACAAGTGGGTAACTTGCACTGTTTCCAGTTTCCTGTGCTGTGTACGATCACATAGCATACTGTTTCCAGTTTCCTGTGCTGTGTACGATCACATGGCATACTATTTCCAGTTTCCTGTGCTGTCTACGACAACATAGCATGCTGTGTCAAGGTGGAGTGAGAGTTGACATGGGAGTCTGCTTGTGGTGTGTCATCTGATGCCCATCGATTGTAACGGGAAAAGAAGGACGCTTTTGCTATTTGCAAGATAAGTGGTGTTCGTTGTTGTGGAAACTGTGTTTATGTATGTATGCTATCAAGTCTTCTCATATTGCTCATTATGAATTACATTAACTGGTTAATATAGGATTTAGTGCATAATTGATTGATTGCTATGTAACATAAACTTATTAGAATTATAAGTGATCTAAAAATATAGTACATTCAACGATTGAATCACCATGGATTGTGACATTAATCCAGGCGATATGAGGCCTATGTTGAGGTTTGCATTAGTAGATGGTAGGGATAATGAACGATTGAGAGGCTCACGACTTGAAGCATGGGTGTTGGACGATTTTTTGATGAATGCGTCTAGATCCTTAGAGTTGTTTGCTGAAGATAATTTTCGGTTTGATCATAATTTGATAATGGCTAAAGATTTGGTGGAGTTGATACAGCACCTTCGTGTGTTTTTGTATCAGTATAGGAAGGTTGAACACGGACAGATTGTGCAAGGTATATCCAAAATAATCCACTACGGTGTTTCTGACGTGCAGAAAAGGGAATTGAAGAATGAGAAACAAACAAAAGTAAACAAACAGAGTGCTTTACAGGAAAGAGATAAGTTTTTACAGGATGGTGCTGAAAAGAAAAAATTACAAGAAACAGTGTCTAAGCTCACAAGTGAGTTACAGAAATCAAACTTGGAGCTTACTAGTGTAAAAACAGCATTAGACTCTGCGTGCATTAGAGAAAGTAAAGATTTGGAAGTTCAGATAGAACACAAGAATAGCGAAGTATGTAATCTCACTCGAGAAATTGAAGAAAAGAAAGACATGTGTTGCAAATTAAAAGTTCAGGCCAGGCAAGATAAGAAATCTTATCAAGAAATAATTGTGGATTTAAGAAGTGAGGTGGATTTTTTACAAAGTGTTGCTATAAAGAAGAATATTGTATCTCTGGAGGAAATTGATGAGCTTAAAAATAGCTATGATAATAAGATCAAAGTACTTCAACTGGAGTTAACACAGTTGAGAGCACAAGCTGCTCAAGTCGAAGGTCTTGAGGCCCAGGTGGCCCGACTTCAACCACAGATAGCAGAGGTGCAAAGGAAAAGATTAAGGAAATTGGCACGACAGAGGAGAGAAAGCAAAGAAAAGGATGTAGAAAAGAGAGTAGAGGAGTTATCGTTTAAGAAAGAAGAAATGACTCATATTGAGAAATTACTCATGGAGGAGAAGAGTAAGGTTTTAACATCTAATAACTTACTTAAGAAACAAACTGAAGACATCTCACTTAGAAATGCTGAGATTAGTGATCTGAGAAATAGAGTTTATGGTTTGGTAGATGTTGTTTTAGGTATTAAGGGTTTGTCTACTGTCAATGTTGACAAAGGTAGACAGAATGTTTATCACCAAATAAAACAAGCAAGAAGCCAGCCCTTTACACAAGCTGAGACGAAAGTCGAACATGATGGACGGAGATCACTACGTGGCAAATACAATTTCCCACGTACTACTTCTGGTAACATTACTGACTCGTGGCGTCAGGCCAGCAAAGATAATTCTGCTATAACAGTCAGTTCTATAGATTGCAAAAAAAATGGAGATAAATTTCAAGGCAGATCTAAAAAGACCAACCATTATTCTGATTATGGAAATACTGATAAACAGATAATAAGGGACAAAGCTATTAGTAAGACTTGTACCCAAAATAAAACTCAACATGTTGATAACCATAAGAATTTTGTTATCACTGGTACTGATCAATTTAGTAAGAATATTGTTACAAAGGAGAATAAAAACAGTTTTGGTGAAAGAAATAACTACAATAAAGGTTATCAGCCTTATAATGATGGTTCTAGAACACAACAAAATCCATCGGTTAGATATTTTTATAGAAGTAGAAATACTAATCATAATAATGTTGCACAACAAAAGAACAATCTTGGTTGTAAACAAGGTAACAGTAAGGGTATTGTTTCAAATACTACTGCTTGTTATGCATTTTGAGTTCGAGAGAATATCTCGTTGTGTAAGTAGGATTTTATTTCAGCCTACTGTTGTGATGACCTTCATTTCTGTCAGGATGTCTTATCCTTCTGTGTTATCTGCTGTGTGACGAGGAAATGATGGCATCATATAGAAACCAGACGTTTTCACTGCCACACGTTTGGGTAAATGTAAGACTAATTTTCTGTTTTACTTCAATAAATCTCACAAGTTGATTGAAATAGACATTTTCATTTATATTTTCCCACAGTATTCGGCTTGTTAAGAATCTTCGCACCGAAGTTATTTTTTACTGTGAGAGGAATGTGGGTCAACCTGTGACCAGGTGTCTAGTCAAGCGCAACCCAGCCAGCCTGTTGACCCGGTGTTGTATGACATCGCCCCGTGCGGTTTTACAGAATGCTATCGAGGACCGCGGATTTGTGACCTATTTTTTTTTTTTTTTGTTTAGGAGTTAGTTTAAGATTGCTACAGTGTTTCTTATACTTAATTTATTTTTTGGTTAATGAATTACTGTATTGTATAGTAACTTACATTACATAATGTCTTAGGTATTGTGTATGTTCATATGTATGCACTGTTATGACTCTGTCATTATTTACATGATTGTTTTGTTAATAAACATTGCATGTGTTATGATTGCAATGAAATTATGACATATCACTTTGTAGTGACTTATCTTTAGTTTTTGTAATGGGATTGTGGATTTATGATATTTTCATACGCTAGTCGGAAGACTATTCCACTTAGACCATATTATGTATGACCATAGGTGCTACGTTGTGAAGTTGAAGCAATGATAGTTGATTCATCAAACATTGATATGTTTTGCAGCGTTGGTTCTTAGGAAAATTTTGGATTTGATGAGATTGCCAGCCCTATGCACAAACTCATTAGCAACGAATATGCGTTAGTTGTTTCAGAGAGTCTTGTTATTCATTAATTTTTTTTTTTTTCTTTTATTCTGGTTTATGTCTAAATTGTGCTGGTGCTATGTCTAATTAATATATTACCATATACAGAGGTTATATGCAGTAACTATTGTGTTGTGAAATGTAATTTTGAAACTAAACTTGTATGTGTTATTTATGTTTTTGTATTTGTATTTGTAAACATATTTTGAAACATTGGTTTCTGGTATTTTTTTTTGCCATGTGCTTTTTTATGCTGAGTTCTGTTTAAACTAGTATGTGTTTATTATGAGTCTACTTAAGTATTGGAATTCTTTTTTGTTAGATGTCATTCATTTGGTTAAAGATGATTTCATTTTGGTATATTAGTTATAGATTTAATCAAGGAAACATTAACATACTATTTTTATTTAACTTAGCTTTAAGAAACTTTTTTGTATTGTAATTTTTTTAGGGAAATGTATTTTTCTTTGACATTGTTATATTTTTTCTGCGCCAAGGCGCTTAATAAGGTGTAATAATATATGTTGATAATAATATTTTTTTTTTCAGATTGTGATATTTTTATATATCGCACTTTTTTGTGTGATACCTGTGATAAATCATTTTAGTTATGAATAAGTTTTGTAATTTGACTAAATTATTTATTATGCGTTAGTTACTTGGATTGTTGTTGGGATGTATTGTTGTCGTTTTTCTATGCATTCATTATTTTGTATTTCCTTCTGCCTTTTCGGATGATTCTTCATTTCACTCCATTTCTTTGGAAGCGGTCTATACTTGGGTTATGCTTCCATGTTTCATCTGAATGTTACTTGATACTATTTGTATACATTTACTTCTTACACTTCTTATACTTCCATACTTTGTATTCTTACGTATTGTAATATGGATTAGTATATGTAATTATTAGTGACAGTTCTACGTATTTCATGCAAGGAATTGATTAGCTTAATTATTACTATTAGGTATTATGGATCTTTCTTCCTATTTCGATTTCTTTGTTGATTTTCTGTGCTGATCATGCTTCTTTTGTTTGATCTTGACTTTACTTTCTATTTATTGTGTCATGTTTGGTCTACAGTAATAATACTTAACTTTGTTTGTAAATGATTATTTCGGTGTATTTAGCAGATTATTATGGGTAATTTGTTTATTGTACACTTGCTTTATTATTTGGCGATGTATTATTTTGACCTTATCATAAAACTATTGTTGTAAGCATATTAGAGCTTAGCTGACCCCTTTTTTTCATTGATGTAGTTTTTTCAAAAAAATGATAAATCATTTTTTTCTCCGGAGCGGGTGGTAGCTGTTAAGGTCAAAGGGGAGTGATACGTACTATACTGATTATACAGTGTGAATTCAGGGTTGTCGCACTTGTTAGCTGGTTTAATTGTGAGTTGTTTAAACATTTATATGTTAGAAAACAGAGTGTACAGAAAGCGTGTGAGCGCTGGTCATGTAGTTATTCTGTACTGGTTTCGGCCGGCTGTGAATAGCTCACGGGGAGTCCGTGAACAGCCGAGTCCGGTGTCTGTTTGTGCGGGAGATGTGTCATCCCGTGGCAGTCTAAGTTGGGCGGTTGACTGGAGTCAGCCCTGTATCTTGTGTGTGTTCCCAAGGGTAGTGTAAGGGAACGATATTTGGCCATTTTTCGAGGTGTACTAGTACTTGCCTATTTAGGAGTGTTTATCTGCAGATAAGATGTGATAAATCTGCAGATAAGATGTGATAAGGGAAGAATAAGGTGTACTTTATGTTAAGGACATGTTCTGAGGCCTTGGTGTCTACAGGCCGATGTTTTGGATCATATTTATCTCCCTGATAGATTTCTATTGTGCAGGAACGGCGCTAGGAGATAGTAAGGCCATTGTTCCTTTTGGAGGGAGAGTTATTGAAGAGATTATAAGGCCAGGAGTTGTGTAGGCCAGATTACGTATAGACTACAGAGAGGACAGTCTTTTGAGTATATATAGATTTAAGCCTGGGTGGCGTTTTGTAACTGCAGTGTCAGCAGTCGTTCTGGTGGAACATTAGAACTGCGAATATATATAGATCTAAGCCTGGGTGGCGTTTAGTAACTGCAGTGTCAGCAGTCGTTCTGGTGGAACATTAGAACTGCGAATATATATAGATCTAAGCCTGGGTGGCGTTTTGTAACTGCAGTGTCAGCAGTCGTTCTGGTGAATTTACTGATGTAACATTAGAACTGAGATGTAAACAGGGTTTACATCATACTGAACAGCTGTAACATTCTGCGCAATTGATTATTATTGATTTTTGTGTATCCTGTTGTACCTGTGTAGTGTATCGTACCGGATTGATGTTGCTGTGTGAATAAATCATGTGCTGTCAATTGGAAATGAACACCAGTCTGATTCGTTGATCTATGCTTGACAGTACAGGGTGAGTGACTGTACCCTTCATACCACTCACTACAGACTTTATACACAGGGACAATACAGAGCTAACCTATTTATCATCTGCTCTGTGTGGGCGCATGTACTACAACAGTCTAATCACATCAAGAGGGATATAATTTATCACCATTGTATATACCAAGATTCCAGTCTTTAACAGCTAGTATTGAGCATAATCCTGTAAGTTCTTATAGCTAGTATTGAGCATAATCCTGAGAAGAACTCTAGCTGCGTCATGCTGTCCATGATTGTTTCTGGTTATATTTAGCTGGAGACCAACTTCAGTTATCAGCGTAGTTTTTAAGGGTACCAAAAATCAATATACCAGCAAGTAAATTAAGTCACTCAACTTCCTTAATTTAATATATACATCAAATTACATGACACCAAAATACTTTGTAACCTAACGATCAATATAAGTTTAACGTACCATTCAGACACAATATTACAGATCTGAGCTATTCACAACGCAAGTCTGCTCACAAAGCAGACTGTTCTAGAACAAGTACATCCTTGTAAATATATGAACAAATTTGTTCAGTGTGTTTGTTATCCATCTCTAGCATCTTTTTCTCATGTCTTGTTCTTCTGTCACTTGTCTGGTTCGTGTCATCAGTTTCACATGACTGATCTTGTCTGGTTCGTGTCATCAGTTTCACATGACTGATCTTGTCTGGTTCGTGTCATCAGTTTCACATGACTGATCTTGTCTGGTTCATGTCATCAGTTTCACATGACTGATCTTGTCTGGTTCGTGTCATCAGTTTCACATGACTGATATTGTCTGGTTCGTGTCATCAGTTTCACATGACTGATCTTGTCTGGTTCGTGTCATCAGTTTCACATGACTGATCTTGTCTGGTTCGTGTCATCAGTTTGCACATGACTGATCTTGTCTGGTACGTGTCATCAGTTTCACAAGACTGATCTTGTCTGGTTCGTGTCATCAGTTTCACATGACTGATCTTGTCATACCATTACAACCCTTTTATTTTAGGCAAGCACACATTTTTGATAATGTCGGTGATTAGAGGGCAGGTGTCTCGCGGCAAAGGGAGCGGTTAGGAAACACTGTGACGTCACGCTACAGTCAAACCGGCTGTAAATGGTTGCCTGACTCTGCTCTTGGATTAGGAAAGGTAAAGGCAGAGAGGAGGGGCACTGGTTACCCCACCTCTCGAAACTGAACGTAGTATTGTGAAGTCTCTAACACTTCACTCCCATACGGCAGTATCTGCTATGTGACTACCGATGTTTAACCAATTGATGAAAGTCTGAGGATTTCTGATTGTTGTTTTTGTTGTCCATGTTCAGAGCCGTACTATAGGACTGAACGACCTTTGATCTCTAACACCCGTTTCTGCTTATTGTAATAGCCTCTTTTTTGCATAATGTGAGGTGACGCCGTAAACGGTATCTCTACATGGTGCGAACAGCAGCCCGGTCCTGATGTGAACTCATTGACGTTACTCACTATTCTGTGTTCGGCACACAGCCAGACCTTGACGTTACTCACTATTCTGTGTTCGCCACACAGCCAGACCTTGACGTTACTCACTATTCTGTGTTCGCCACACAGCCAGACCTTGACGTTACTCACTATTCTGTGTTCGCCACACAGCCAGACCTTGACGTTACTCACTATTCAAAGTTCGCCACACAGCCAGACCTTGACGTTGGGAGCTCTTGTTGGTATTCTATCAGGGTTGCATTGCATTTTCCCTCATCCTCAAACGTTAATATACCGTTATGCGTGAACACATGGGACGTAATAATTTTTATTTTTACCAAGGGACGATATCAATTTATTAAGGTAATAATTGCAATTACTGCCTTAAATTATAAATTTTATATTATTTTCAAGCATATTTTTTAGTTAAGAAGAAAATTGTAAAATTATACACATTTTAGAAAAAAATATCTGTGACATGTCATAAATGTAGGAATGTGCAATTCCGCCTTTTAAGGATAATTAAAACAATAAACACTGCATTCATATTCTTGGTAGTAAATATGTATAAGGTCAGTCCCTTCCAATGAGTATGGATTTAAGTAAAACATTTGTATTTTTGACCGGCACAAAGTGCTGCCAAGATTGATACTATCCACACTTCCTTACCAAAGGGTCTTTTATATTTGGACATGCGCCCTAATATAACCGACCTTTGGCTAGGATCATGTGTCTAGACACAGGGACCAGTACAGTGACATTCATGTGTCATTAGTTCCTTTGTGTGAGAACACAGAAGATCACTACAATAGCACATGTGTCATTGGGTCTTTTTGTGTTGGGACATGGGTCTTGACCAGGGTCGGGTTTGGGGGCGTGTGCCAATGCGACCTCATGCGAGGAAAAAAAATGCGACCTCATGCGAGGAAAAACAAAGAAAAGTGCCGCCAAGATTGATACTATCCACACTTCCTGACCTAAGGGTCTTTAATATTGGTCGCTTCTCGGCCTTTTGGCCACGATCAAAGTGTCTTAGCCAGGGCCGGGATCACACACCATTAACACATTAAACTCAATAAAGTCATTAGATCTCACCTTGAACCCCAGAAGGGGCATTAAAAAAAAAAAGCAAAGTGTTGCCAAAAGTAAAGTTATTATAAACGTCTATAACGAATACCTTTTTGAGCCCGACAATGACTATAGTCCACACCAGCCCCTCGTCAATCATTATATGAGGTGGACAAAATGAGCTGTCAATATATTGTGACGTGTATGGAAATTAAAAGACATGTATTCGAACACAAAAATAACAATCATCAACTCACATGTTAAGTCTCACAGGATGGTTCTGTAATAGAGAACAACGAAAACGTAAAAGAAACAGAAGCTGTACCACGATTAACCGTACGTTGCCATCTTGTCAAAACAAAATCACATTATAGCCTAAAAATAAATCCAAACGCTGAATCCTGCTAACCATTATCTTGGTCAGGTTTTTTGTCTGTTCTAATGTTGTTTATATAATTTCAGTTCTATCAATACTCTCTAGCGCTCTAAGGAGCTTAGTCCGTCAGCAAACACACATCAAGTCCTCCTGTCACGTGACATGACGTCAATGTTTTCCTAAATCTTCCTCATCGTTGTTATTTTGTCACCAGTTCTCTTCTCCACGTGTTCTTTTGTCGACCTCTACTTCTCTTCTCCACGTGTTCTTTTGTCGACCTCTACTTCTCTTCTCCACGTGTTCTTTTGTCGGCCTCTACTTCTCTTCTCCACGTGTTCTTTTGTCTACCTCTACTTCTCTTCTCCACGTGTTCTTTTGTCGACCTCTACTTCTCTTCTCCACGTGTTCTTTTGTCGACCTCTACTTCTCTTCTGGGACCTCAAGACGCAGCAATAGACACCGCAGTCAGCGACTCATAGCTTGACTGCCTGCGTCAGGACCAGCGAACCAGAGCTGGTCAAGACCTCCACGTGGTGGTCCTGGAAACAGTCTGCAGCTGTGCAGTCTGGCTGAGCGAGTGTGGATCGAAATGGGAAGGCAAATCCGGTCCTAAAAAATGCCGTGCAGAAGTCGGATGTGTCGACCGAAAGGTGCAGATATCACAGTTTAGGCGTAAACAGACACAACGCAACCACCGTCCTTTTCAGGACGAACGAGGAAGAAGAAGAAGACTTCTCTTCTCCACGTGTTCTTTTGTCGACATCTACTTCTCTTAGCCTGGGGATTCCAGAGCAAGGACTGGTGGGAGAGGGGCGGGAGGTAATAATGTTAACAACCAGCTTTATTTAAAGTGTGTCCAATCCCTCGTCAACGTCTCTTCCCATCCCTTGTTCTACTGCCACTTGTCTGGTTCGTGTCATCAGTTCCATACTGGTGACCTTGTCTGGTTCATGTCATCAGTTCCATATTGGTGACCTTTACAACTAATTTGGTGACGTTTAATAGACATTTATTCGTATCCTGGTTTCTGAGCTGCATGATTAATTTATCAATGTTGAGCTTGAGTAGGCACTGAGGTATTGTAGATGGACACGCCTGATTCTAAACCTGAACTGGGAAACCAAAAGTATCACTGCTGTCTTCAGTAAACATCGTCAAGCGTCAAACTAAACTAAACACAGAGAAATTAACATCATGAAGAAATCGTACAACATCGTGCTTTCCCGTCATTTCTTACATCGGCAAAGGTACGAACATGGTCTTGACTTTTTATATTATTTTAATATTTTTCCTGTCTTTTAGCACAACGTTAAAATAAAAATAAAAGAAAATTTATTAAGAGGCTATGATATTATAAAATTAATATTAAAGTTCTCAGCAATTTCTTGATATGTTCGGTGCAAAGATATGTGAAAGTCAAATGACACTTAGAATGTTGGCTTCTACTAGATGATTCTAATTAGTACCCAAAATAATTGTCACTAAATGCACCAAAATAACTTTCACTAAATGCACCAAAATAACTTTCACTGAATGCACGTTGCCATTTCTGCATCTTTCCTAAAAGAAGTGCTATTGTTTGATTTGTTACAAACGGAACTAAACTTCATGTCAAGGCAATTATCATTGTTACGATTGAAGGATAGAATCCATGGTGATATCACGAGAAGAAAGAGGACATCAGATTAAACTGGGAGAACAGGTCCTGGAGCAGGTCGACCACTTTAAATACTTCGGAGCTATTATAGAACGAAAGGGAGGCATCAAAGAAGAGTTGGCCAATCGAAAAGCAGCAGCTGGGAGACTTTTTCAGGCCATAAATCAAGGATTCCTCAGCAAGAGAGAGGTTGATAAGAAAACGAAGATGGCTGTATACCGCTCCACCTATGTCCCAGTCTTGACATATGGATGCGAGTCATGGGCAATGACTACAACCCACAAAAGCCAGATCCAAATCTCAGAAATGAGGTATCTGAGGAAGGTGGTTGAAGTAACAAGAAGAGACATGGTCCGCAACCAGACGATACGTCAAGGCCTAAAATCTCACCCCCTGCAGACCCAAGTAGAACAATCCCAACTAAGATGGTTTGGCCATGTCTGCAGAATGGGAGAAGATCGGCTACCACGACAAGCATGGGAAACAAAGAGCCATGGATCCAGACCACCCAGAGTCCACTGGGAGGACAACATTAGACAATCTTTGAAGGACCGAGGACTAGAATGGAACCAGGTCAGGAGGAAGACAGCCGATAGGATAGTATGGAGCTCTCTCCTCCAAACCTCTACACCTCACGGCAGAAGGGGAACGACTAAGTAAGCTAGTAAGATTAAAGGAACAAAAGACAGAATACGACAAGGAGAGAAAGTACTGGTCAGTGTGACGTCATGGCTTGGCAAGAAAGTCAACAACATAATTTATAAATAACATTAGTGACGGAAAGTTGTGGAGAGACATGATCACATACGCCACCTGCCATGTCACTTGTAAAAGAAGAAGAAGAAGGTGTATGTATTTAGTTCGTGTTTTTCCATGTAATATTGGTCTAATGTGGAGAGTATGGCCTGCCATATTTCTGTAGTCAGAGAGTATTGGGTATAGTATATATATATATATATATATATATATATATATATATATATATATATATATATATATATATATATATATATATATATATATATATATATATATATATATATATATATATATATATTTTTTATATATATATATATATATATATATATATATATATATATATATATATATATATATATATAATATGAATTGTCTGGAGATGGTTTCATTTTGTTTTATAATCTGGAGTGTGTATAATGTTTGTTTAACTTTAAATACATTTTAGCTATCCTCAATACATTACCTAAACACTCATGTGTGAGTGATATATATTTTATTATAGACCTTGTAGAACCCGACGTCTATGAGGATAGAAAGGCAATATTACTTCATCCACAAGCATGTCCTAACAGGCAGCAAAGGTGAGGCTATTGAAAGTGCTAACAATTACATAATGCACTACACTTTGTTACAGAAACATGTGCTGCAAAGGTAGGTGAAATGTCTTACTTCAGGATATGTAGTTTAATCTAATAATGTCACTGTTCTGGTTCTAAAGTATGTAAACATGTCTTACTTCAGGATGTGTAATTTAATCTAAGAATGTCACTGTTCTGGTTCTAAAGTATGTAAACATGTCTTACTTCAGGATATTTAGTTTAATCTAAGAATGTCATTTTCTGGTTCTAGAGTATGTAAACATGGTACAGTATAGGAAAACTTTTTTTTTTTATGACAGCTCTATTAGACTTGTCTTCTAGAGATGACAATACATGTGACTTTTTTCTCTTGACGTAAACTGCTTTAATTTAGGTGGGTGAAGGGCTGTCAAAATAGCCGGTTTGGCTGTTTTTTTTCTTTCACACATCTTGTGGTATGTGGAAGCAAATCATGATTTAAAAAAAATGGGTAAACGTATAGGATCAATAGAAGTTAGCATTATCTGGCTTCTTCTTCTTCTTCCATCCTTAGCCACCGACTGACAAAGCAGTCCGTGGCCAGTGCGCCTAGTGGCGCCTTAGGGCCACAAGAAATCAACTGTTGTTCCGTTACGCCTAATGGCGTTTATTGGTACAACAGAAAATTAATTGTTGTTTCCGTAATCAGAGTGACTGGCAAGCGGATGATCAGCCCGCTGTGATTATCTGGCTTAACCGAGTAGTATTTCATATCACATGGGCATCTAAAGAAATGAAGAATTATGGCGACGGTGAAAGCCGGCGTGTAGGATAAACAATATGAGAAATAGTTGCCAGATTAAAGCTTGTAATTGAAGATAATAAATTATTAGTGTTGTAAAGTAATAGAGGGGAGTAAAGCTGGAAAAGTCATTATAAACCTGTGTTAGTGTATCAACAGCGAAACTGCCAATATGTATTGAAAGCCAGGGGTCGTAGAGGCAGGAGGTTGATAGCAGGGATTTACGGTCAGGATAGTGACACGGGATGGGACTTATTTGTGTTTACCACTAAATCAATTCTAGAGACATTTTGTGTCTGTCAAAATTAGATTCAACACTTCGTGGCGCATTCTCTATCAATGTGAAAAAAAACATATAAATACTAACTGCTGCGAAGAAAGAACGAGTTTAAAATTTAATTTAATTTATAGCATAATAACTAAACATAAACCAAAATATAAAATAACGCTACATTTCTCTTTACAAGTAAAAAGCAATATTTGCTTAACATTACTGTTATAAAGATTTTTATATTTGTAAAAAAGACAACGTTAATATAAAAATTATCTTTTATTTATTTTGTATATTTTAACCTTCTGCATTATTAATTATTTCCCCCGAGCACTATACAGAGTATGAGAATATATATATATATATATATATATATATATATATATATATATATATATATATATATATATATATATATATATATATATATATATATATATATATATATATATATATTCTTCTTCTTCTTTGATCCTTAGCGGCCGACCGTCAAAGCAGTCAGTGGCCATTACGCCTGGTGGCGTCTTGTAGGGCGACAACAAATTGATTCCACTTTGCTCGGTCGGCGGCCATCCTTCGTACAGTGCCCCAACTCTGGTTCATCCTTTGCATCTCAGCCTCCACAGTCCTACGAGAGAGTAGTATACAAGGCGCAAAACGAGGCGTTTTCTGGCGGCGCGCTGGCGGCGCGGGTGACTTTTATATAGCAAAATAATGGCGGCGCGCTGGCGGCACAAGATTGCGGGATGGGTTTTTTAGATAACAAGAAGACGATAACAAGAAGGGGGATATATTTAGACAATAGGAAGAGGTTAATAGTTAGAGTTGAGATAACAAGAAGACGATAATAGGAAGACGATATTTAGATAATAGGAAGACTTGACGATAATAGGAAGACGATAACAAGAAGACAATATATTTATAGATAACGAGAAGACGATAATAGGAAGACAATATTTAGATAATAGGAAGACTTTGAGACTTGAGATAATAGGAAGACGGTAATAGTTAGAGGTATATGTAGATAACAAGAAGACGATAACAAGAAGAGGATATTTATTGAGATATACATTTAGACATATATTTTACAACAGTTATTTTACAACAGTTAAACGAGCAGTTAGACAATATATTTAGACATACAACGGTTATACGAACAGTTATATATAGGTAGCAAAAAGAATTTTAGTTAATATATTTTTATTTTTTCAAATTGTCATATTGGTAAGATTCGTATTTTTTCAAATAACATTGTACAATTGGTAAATAATACATAGTGATATGTACAATATATTTTATATTGGAAAGATGTATGTTCAAAATATACATGATCACAGTTTTTTATACAATATTTACAATAAAAATATCACAGCTGCAGGCCAGACCTTGGGGGATATGTCACATTGTCGTCACGTCGTAAGAAATAGAGAGTTTATGTATTGTGTGTTGGAGTGGAAGACAGATTAGATGTTGAGGGGTGATGTGGTGACGTTGTCGGGATGTACCTGTCGTTTGATGTAGAAGTAAGATAGGGCATTGCGGTGTTGTTCGTAGGTGTAGATGGAGGATTTGTGTGCACGGAAATCAATATTTTTCCCGCCCTGTGCTTGTTGTGTGTTGAGGACTTCTAAGAATGTGTGTTTGTCTACTTTGTTGTGGTGTTTGTTGAGTCCTTTGGTGGTTGTTTTGTCGTAGTCCCCAAAACAGTGATACGTCTTGCTGCACAGCGAAATCATTCCGCTGCCTTCGTACTCTAATTTAAAAAGGCCCGGTGTCCGTTTGTCGTATAATTTCTGTTCGCGGCATTTGTGACAAAGGGCGCATGTCTTACCCTCGCTAGCTACAAAGTCGGGTCTATGGTCGGGGCATACCTCGGCGGGGAACCATTGGTGGTAGGTACTATAAAATTCGCGTCGCATAGCGGGCTTAACAACGTCCGCTAAGTTACTCGCGCTAAGGGCCAAGTAAAGACTGTCTGTGTCCGTCTCACATAACTGAAAATCTGACCTATCTACAAATTTATCTAAACAGTCGTAATAAAACTCTAACATGCGTAATTTAGCATATCGGTACACGAAAAAACCTATCTGGACGGGCAGGTCCCAACTAATAGTCTTTTTAAGTTTTTCTACTTCGAATATGTCGTCCGCCACTAACGTCATTTTCCTAAAGCGGGGACAGTTTTCATAGGTCAGAGGTACCCTCTCCCGTCGTGTACGAGACATCCACATGCTTCGCCTTATTGGTCAACGTTTTACCATAGGCGGCGTTACCCAACAGTTTCATAGTTTCGCTGGTAATGGCGTAGGCAGGATCAGTATCACTTTGTCGACGCGCGTTCGAAACAGTGTCCCCAAACTGCTTGAAACAGGTCACAGGTGGATATTCAATCACCTGGTAAATACAGGTGACTTCTAAGCCTTTGGTCAGGTACCACCGAAGCAAAGGTGTTGTCAACATAATCTTTTTGCCCACATGACTTCCGACCAACGTCCGCCTGGGGGTAGTCAGAAGTTTATGTTTGTCGGCGTTTTCCCGCATGAAAGGCTCAATATCTTCCCGCGTGACGTCGACATTCTTAAAAATGGGCGTCATTTCAGAGAAATGTTCTTTTAGAGAGTCGGGGACATGAATATCACACTTGACTAGACCAAACAAGGTCTCGTCTAGCACAGAGGCGAGAATATTTTCTTTTGTCAGCGGGTACTGACATTTGGTGTAAGATGGTTTCTGGGTAGGGAAGGTGGCGTTCAGAAAACGACGGATTGATGGGTCGGTTTTCTTCAATGCCTGCCACTAGCATTCCCACATTTCTACCAAGGTGACGGCGCATTCCTTCCTCAAATAAGAACTTATTGTCAGTGTCGCTGCGTACAACTCAGCCAATGGTATGTTGTTGACTGGGTTAACGTCACGACCGGTGGTTAGTGGGCAGTTAGGGTGGCCGAGGAATAGACAACCATGGAACTGGTAGGTGGTACGAGAGTCTTTATCCCAACCGTCTACCCTAATGTGCCTATCACCCAACGACATCTCACCGCCGTTAAACTGGGTTTTTAAGGTCACGTTATTTTGGTGCGAGAACCAAGCCAAATAATCGCGGCACTGTACGGTATATTTATGGAGTTTGTGGTGCTTGAAACCATCCTCCCTGTACCGTCTAACGGGAAAGTCAGTGGGCATTTTCTGCATTATCGCCCACAAATAAAGGGCGTTGGCATCAAAACCTTTAATCGATTGGGTCATCTTCCCACCTCTAATGCGGGTTTTACCTTGTTCGTGGCACCTGTGGAATATAATGGAAAATCTCCCAACTATGTTTTGGCGCAAGGTGTTATGTAAATCTGCCTCCCACTTCGAACATAAAGAAAATAAGACGTTGGACGGGAGTGTTTTGAATAGGTATTTTAACGTGACACTGGGCACGGAAATCGCATCTTTAAACATATCTACGCCTAGGTCCGCGTAAAATCAAACTTGTTGGTCTAACGCTGCTAGGAAGGGGACCACGTCTTTATTATTGTACCACGTCAGAAAGTCGCGCAACGTGGTCATGTGGTTCTCGGTCCACACCTTCTGACATTCGGCGTGCTCGTCGACTGAAATATTAGAATTTTTTAGGGCGGAAAAAAATGCCGAGTGGGGTGGTAACGCCGTTTCGTCTAACTTTGCTAAATCGGTAATATATTCGTAACAGAAAAAGCCTTTGGTTTCTTTAACGTTGTACGCGGCCAGATATTTGCTATAACTAAAACCGGGGACTAGGTAGTTGATTATATCTAAAAACTTTAACTCGCTAGTGGCAATACACATACAATTATTGTTTCTCTTCACTAAAAAGTTGAAGTCTTCCCCCATGAAATATTGGATGAGGTACGGTTTGATTACGTTAACGTCGTACTTGGCCGAATTAAAACCTAATACGGGTACCTGCCCCAAATAACCCTCTAATCTACCAAGGAGCTCCCCTGAATTACCGAGTTGCGTGCAAACATCGTCAAAATACGCACGCAGAATCTCATAAGAGGCCGCGGCAATTTTGATCAGATAACGAGCCATCCTATTTACCAATTCTTGTGGATCACCCTTTGTGATAAAACACACGGGGGCTTCAAAACCGGGGACGTTAGAAGCCACCGAACACGACAGGGGCACGTGTTTTGCCGTGTAGGTAGTGGCATTACCACTTGACTCTAGACTGTTCTCAAAATAACATTCAAAGTCAAATGTGGCTCGATATGGGAAGACGAATTTTGTGTCGACATCTATTCCCAGCTCATTGATTAATTCCCAAACCGTATCTGGTGGGGAATACATACCACCTTTAAATATTTCTCTTCTCTTAGAGCCGGTACAGGTCTTTTCGTGTTTTCCCATATCCCTAAAAATCTTCCACAACTTACCGCATTTGGGACACGAAAAAGAGTTACTGGCCTTATCGATATCTGCTAGGAACATAAAATGATTCCTAAACATTAAAAGACGCAACGTATCCTGAAAACTATCGCTACCTCTAAGTTTTTTAGGGTCAGGGTCTGCGCGTCATCAAATTCGAATACGTCAATATTTACTTTAAAACATTTTTCTAATTCGGGCATATCGATTAAACTAACCCCGGGGAAATCGATGAGGGACGTTAGTCCCTGCTGTTTTTGCCACTGTTCGACTAGCCGACGCGTGGGTTTTCTAACATCTGTAACGGCACCACCCCTAAAAACGGCTAAATATCTAAAAAAGCAAAAGTTATCACTGTATGGTTTTGAATGTGAGTCATGTTGTAGTGTATTGATGTGATGATTGTTGGTGATGAGGATGGAATATCTTGTAAGCAGCAGCCAATGGGATGATCTTGAATGTGATATATATATAGAAAGACGTGGCTGGAATTACTTCGACAAAATATTTTGTGTCTGGTCTGTTTAACTGTGCCTGTGTGACAATATCGCTGTCGTGTAATTGTGAGAGAAAAGATTTGAAATCTGTAATGTTGTTGACTAAGTGGGGTTGATCTAAGACGACTGCATTGTTATGAGAAGAATGAAAGAATCTCAATTCTCGAGTTTCTCTGTGTCTTAAGGCGATGTGGAAACTGTAGTTTGTTTTGAAGCGTTTTGTTTGTTGTGTGAAGATTTGTGTCAAGAGACGGGCCCAGTCGATATTTTCGTAATTGTGATAGAATGTGAAAGTTGATAAATATTTATGTTTGTTTGCGTGTGTTTTGATCGCCTGCCAGTTGTCAATATAGACTTGTCTTATGTCAGCCTGTAAGTCTTGCAAGCTGTCTTCCTCAGACGCCAAGCGGGGTTTTTTCAGAGGGATTTCGTTACTGGTCATGAGACGTTTCTTGGTCTGGCCTGCAGCCTTTGAAGAGGGAATTGTTGAAGAGGAGGCTGGGATGGGAATTGTTGAATATGGGTCTGTATGTCGTGTGGTAGTTTTTGTGGTGCCTGCTGCAGCAGATGATGTTGATTGGTGCGTCGATGATGATGCTGTCTGTTGGTGCGCTGATCTTGAGTCTGTTGTTGCTGTGGGGCATGATGCTGTGGGGCGTGTTTCGGCGCCTGCTGGGTTCTGTGTTGAGGTCGAAAGCTGGTTAGGGGTGGGGTGTTGTTGTTTTAAATGGACCCGTAGATTATCAACACGAGTAAATTTTTTGTCACAAATGTCACAAGACAATAGAAATGTTGCGTGAGCTGTTTTTATGTGCCGTCCTAAATTGTCAAGGCGTTTGAATTTCTTGTTGCATCGGGCACACGTCAGACTGTGCCCAGCTGCAGTGGTGGTCCCCACGAGGGTGTTTATAACAGCAATGCTTGTAGTGGCCCCCGGTGTAATGGCTTCCACTGTGGGGGATCTCGGGGCCGCTGGGCCATGAAACAACTCTATATGGAGTTGTAGTACCTCAGGTCCTGCAAAGACTTGAGGACAGACACGATGGGCGTGATGTTGGTCTGTATGGATTGTTCGCGTATGCCGAGTAAGGTCACGACTCCTTGTAAAAGAGCTATTGCACTGTGCACAACCATATCTTTGAGTTGAAGACATCTGTTGAATAGAAGAGGAACAAGAAAACATTACTCACACATAAAATTAAATATAACAACATATATGTAACAATCAGTTAAATAAGACACAGACAAGCTGAGAAAGAAAGAAAGAGAGAGAGAGAGAGAGAGAGAGAGAGAGAGAGGGAGAATGAGAAAGAAAGAGAGAGAGAGAGTGAGAGAGAGAGAAAGAGAGAGAGAAAGAGAGAAAAAGAGAAAGAGAGAGAGAGAGAATGAGAAAGAGAATAAACAGGTAAATAAAACACAGTCTTGTTTTTATTCTGTGATGTTAACGTATCAGAAATACACTGCGCGCGCTGTGGCAACAAAGATATTGATTTAAAACCCAGCCTGTGCGTGATCCAACAGGCTCGCGAGACAAGTGACGATTTTCCCTGTCGTTTAAAATAATGGCGATATAAGTTTTATTAACGTGTTTGGTCGTTTCCACCATGGTTATAGCAAGGCGTCTGTCCTTGTGTAGTTCAGTACTGTTAAAGCCAAAAATATGCTATGTTCTAAATATACTTTTTAATGTGATAAAAGTGTTTATTAATTTTTGCGTTATCAGTTTCTCTTTTTATATTTTGTTATGTTATCACACAAAAAATAAACCTCGCAAAAATAAAATGAACAAAGCACTTGTCTAACAATAGGTGAGAAACACGGATAACTTTTAAACTAAGGATAATTATTTAGTCTTTCTTCCTAGGACATAATAAATCGGTTAAGTCTTAACTTATCGAAAACACACATTTTTAAGAAATGATGTGTAAGAATTTAACATAACACACAGATAAAAATAACAAGTTAGTCTCGGAGTTAACATCTTAACAAAAAAACAGATTAAAAAATATTTTTAAATAGCGGCTAGACTAATTATAATTTGAAACAGCCTTTAGCAACACTGGTTAGTGAAAAAAAACGAGTACACAGACATATATTTTTTGTTTAAATAGAGATATTTTTAACATCCTAACACAGAGCATGCTTAACGAATACACAAGAATACAAACAACTAAAACTTTTTATAATTTTATTAAATAGAGACATGAGATATAGATATTTAACATCCTAACACAGAGTACCGAAAAAACAACCAAAACAGATATATTTAAAGTTATTTAGGGTATGTATCCTAACGAAGACACCTATATAAAATCTATATAACGTGTATGTGTAAAATATATATATTTTAACTTCCTAGTATTAATATAGGGAAAAAACCGACGAATACACACACACATATTTAGACCTTTGCGTAAGAGTTATATTGATATGAGAAGTCAAAACGGTTGGTTTTTTTCAGAAGTTTGGTCTTTCAGAGAGATGTTTCCGCTTCGAGTTCTGTTAATTGAATGATTTGTCTAGAGAGTTTGTTTCATTATATCGAGGTTTGGAAAAAGTCCACGCGCGTGTGAATACACAATCTGTTTCAGAAAATAACTGACTTCGACGGACCTAATGTATACGCACCTGGTGGCGGACGTGCACTGTAGGGTGTGAATTGTCACGTAACGATAATGGGATCGATAGAGGGTGTTTAAGAAGTATCTAATCAGCAGCAATGTTTACTCAGCATAATCTCCAGCTGTCCTGAAAGAGATTTTTTCACATTGTAATAAAATAATTAGAGAAATAACAAAATACTTCTATGGCACGCGCCTCAAACAGCCTCTGACAACCAAGTCCAGCTCCCGGCCTTCACGTGTGGCTCAATTTGAGCCCGGCGGAACTGTTTCCACTGACGGGAGAAGGGGCAAAGGCGAGCGACTGGCGCCTTAAAACCAGCAGCTTCGGGCAGATAGGGCTCGTGATCCTTGGTTGGTAGCTTATCTAAGAGAAGGAACTCTGAATTCAAACCACCGCTGCCTTGCGGGAATATCCATTTATGGAATTGGCTTCGGGAGTAAACCCTGAGGATAAATCCGGAGTCGGAGTCCCTAAGGCAGTCTAATGTCGATTCGACATTATTCTGGCAACTCCTGCGACATGGCTGGTACCAAACTGTATCGGCTACTGCCGTTCCTTTGGATCTACCGGCTGTGTGGAGAGGGGGAACATGCTGCATGGGCAACAGCTTGATCTCCATATAACTGTGCCCAAGCTCGCGCCCTGGAGAGGACACTCCAGCTTCACCCTATAGGTGTCGGCAAAACACGGGAAGTAGCAGTTACCGGTTATAAGCATTTTGCCCAATTGGCGTAGGGCATGGCGCCAGGGGCTACTTCCGACAGTGGGAGAGGTTCTAGGATCTCATTGGACAGCTACCGCCCGCTTCAAGCTGGGCAGCCCCCAGTAAATAAGGTGTTGTCCCGCCACTGTCTGCTTTCCCCATTGGGAGCATGGGGATTAGGGTCAAACCCGAACTGTGGACAGAAAATTTTGCACCAAGCAATTATCGAAAAAATAGAAATAAGCAAACTCTCAGATTGGGATGCTGGAACGTCCGGACTATGTTGACTGGACTATCCGAAAACCTACAGGATGTAAACGATGTAAGGAAGACAGCCATAATTAATGATGAGCTTAAACGACTTCAGGTAGATATAGCTGCACTTCAGGAAACGCGCCTGGCGGGCTCTGGAACGGTGAGCGAGAAGGACTACACATTTTATTGGCAAGGGAAAGATCTTAATAAAGCTAGAGAACACGGAGTAGGTTTTGCGGTCAAAAAATCGCTAACTAAAATGGTTGAACCAGGCAAGAATGGATCAGAACGCCTGTTAACGCTCCGCCTGCAAACTAGCACAGGTCCCATCACCCTTGTCAGTGTGTATGCTCCTACTCTGTACTCTGCCTCAGAAGCTAAAGATGAGTTCTATGAGAATCTAACTGCAATTATCAAAAGCATACCTAGGCAAGAACAGCTTGTTCTCCTTGGTGACTTTAACGCTAGAGTGGGTGCAGATAATGTTTCATGGCCTTCGTGTCTGGGCAGGTTTGGTATTGGCAAGATGAATGAAAATGGACAACGGCTCTTAGAGTTGTGCGTCCACCATGACCTCTGCGTGACCAACACCTACTTTCAGACAAAACCCCAGCATAAGGTGTCATGGAGACACCCACGATCCAAGCACTGGCACCAACTTGACCTGATTCTCGTCAGAAGGCCACTCCTCAGGTCTGTGCTCTCCACGCGCTCGTACCATAGTGCAGACTGTGATACAGATCACTCCTTGGTTTGCTGCAAAATCAGAGCACAACCAAGAAAACTCTATCGTGTCAGACATGAAGGGAAACCACCCATTGATACCAGCAAGATGTCAGACCCTTTCATGATCGCTCAATTCACTGCGACCTTCGAGAAAGTGCTCAGTAGCCCTCAGAATGGTGATACTATTACAGAGAACTGGGAGCATCTACGGAACACCATTCAAAGTACTGCACTTGTCACCTTTGGTAAGAAAACAGCAAAGTCAAATGACTGGTTTGATGCTTCATCAGATGTGATGGCACCTGTCATTGAAGCTAAGCGCAGTGCTATGAATGAATACAAACGTTCACCGAGTGCCAGAACCCTACAGATCCTGAGGGCTACGAGAAGCAAAGATCAACAAACTGCTCGACGCTGTGCAAATGACTACTGGCTCCAGCTCAGTGAGAGCATCCAGATCGCAGCGCAAACAGGCAACATTAGACAAATGTATGACGGTATAAAGAAAGCACTTGGCCCCCATAAAAGTAAGACGGCACCGCTAAAAACCATCAGCGGAGAGAAGCTAACCGATAAGGGTAAGCAGATGGAGAGGTGGGTCGAGCACTACTCTGAGCTCTACGCTAGAGACAATACCGTTACGCCTGCAGCCCTTGATGGTGTCAACAGTCTGCCAACTATGGAGGAGCTGGATGCCGAACCAACATTAGAGGAACTCAGCAAGGCCATTGATAGCTTGGCCTCTGGCAAAGCACCAGGCAGTGATGGGATTCCTCCTGATTTAATCAAATGCTGTAAGAGCACGCTATTACATCCCCTGCATAGGATGCTGTGCCAGTGCTGGGAAGAGACAACTATTCCTCAAGACATGCGAGATGCCAAGATTGTAACACTGTATAAAAATAAAGGAGACAGAAGTGATTGCAATAACTACAGAGGCATCTCTCTTTTTAGTATTGTTGGTAAGGTTTTTGCCAAAGTCATCTTAATGCGACTACACAAGTTAGCTGAGTGCATATATCCAGAGTCACAGTGTGGATTCCGAGCTGGCAGATCAACAACAGACATGATCTTCTCTCTCCGCCAGCTTCAGGAAAAATCAAGAGAGCAGAAAAGACCATTATATATCGCCTTTATAGACCTCACAAAAGCATTCGACCTGGTTAGTAGGGATGGACTCTTTAAAATCCTCCTGAAAATAGGCTGCCCTTCTAAAATGCTGGAAATGATAAAGTCATTCCATGACGGCATGAAGGGAACAGTCCAATATGCTGGAAGCACGTCACAGCCCTTTGATATACGAAGGCTGTGTTCTGGCTCCGACCCTCTTCGGAATCTTCTTTGCCTTACTCTTGAAACATGCATTCAGAGATGCAACTGAAGGAATATGCCTTCACACTAGGTCAGATGGCCGTCTGTTTAATCTTTCAAGGCTGAAGGCAAAAACAAAAATCAGAAGGGTCACTATAAGAGACTTGTTGTTCGCTGATGATGCTGCAGTCGTCACTCACAGCAAACAGGAGCTTCAGAGCTTGATGAATCGCTTCACTAAAGCATGCAAGGACTTTGGCTTCACAATAAGTCTAAAGAAAACGAATGTGCTGAGTCAGGATGTGGGTGCTGCACCAGTTATCACTATCGATAACTATGAATTGGCAGTGGTGCACCACTTCTCATACCTAGGGTCTACCATCAATGACAAACTCTCACTGGATACAGAAATCGACAGCCGCATTGGCAAAGCTGCAGCTACCTTTGCCCGCCTCACATCGCGTGTTTGGGGAAACTCTAAACTCACAATAAAGACCAAAGCTGCGGTATATAATGCCTGCGTCACCAGCACACTCCTATATGGCAGCGAGACCTGGACGACCTATGCTAAGCAAGAAAGAAGGCTCAATACCTTCCATTTGCGGTGTCTACGCCGCATCCTCGGCATCTCGTGGAAAGATAAAGTGACAAATGTCGAGGTGTTGTCACATGCTGGCCTTCAAAGTATGTATACGCTTCTTAGACAGCGCAGACTTCGCTGGCTTGGCCATGTTCGCCGCATGGATGATGGTCGCATCCCAAAAGATATCTTCTACGGACAGTTAGCAGATGGCAAGAGAACAGTTGGGCGACCACAGCTGAGGTTCAAAGATGTGTGCAAGAGAGATATGAGGGCACTGGACATGGATCCAGCAACATGGGAGGATGAAGCTGCCGATCGCACTAAGTGGCGATGCTATTTACGGCGCCGCCTCAGATTGGGCGAAGAGAGGCTCACACAAGAAGCAGAGGTGAGGAGAAAACGTCGAAAGGAGCACCAGGAAATTAAGCAGCTGAGGGCTGTCACCTCAGGGGCGCATTCCCATAGTCAGTTATGACTGAAGGGGCTATTATTATTATTATTATTATTATTATTATTAGAGAAATAACGCAGATGGGCACACGTATCCGCATTAGACAAATAACAGAGCTGGTCATACGTGTCCAATTGGACAGTCAGATCACGTACGGCTATTGATCCCCATCGAAAACCCGTTAGCAATCATTACCCAGTTATTTACTTATGGACAGATGTGAATAATTTGAGGTCTATTTTGGCACGTTCCACCATAAAATAGCGATCTTTATGTGTGATACCGCACGCGCAGATGTGTCGACGAGAAAAAAGGGCACAGAAGTGGACAGCATCGCTAGAATGTTTTTTGCGACCAACCATTTTAACAAAGGTTTACAAAAATAAATAGAGTATCTAACAAGTATTTGAAATAAACTTAACAATAAAGTGAGAAACACAGATAAGGTTTAAACTGTTGGATATATTCTTTAGACTTTTTCCTAGCGAAAGACACACATATTTTTTAGACTATATTCTTATCTGAACCATATACACATATATTAAAGTGAAATGTAAGAATGGTAGAAAGAGATACGAAGACATCAAAATCAACCATTCTTTAAAAATGATATGTAGGACTTTAACCAAAAAAAATCCGAAGAGATATTTATGTTAACTTTTAACACACGAATTCGGAAAACATACACTTTTATATATATACTAGTTAAATATGGATTCTCATATGGAGCAGTGGGCCTCAAGTTCTTGAAAAGGGGTTATCACATTGTTTTACACCAAAGGTTCTTACGTTGTTTTACACCGAAGGTTCTCACGTTGTGTAGGGGTTTTAGATATGAAATAACTGGATGTAAGTGAAAGCTATCATTGTTAGCACGTTGTTGAAAACACAGGGGTTCTCGTGATTATTAGCAGGATTCTTACGTTGTTGAAAAGGGGTTCTCACGTTGTGTTTTAGATATAAAATAACTGGTTGTGAGTGAAAGTTATCATTGTTACCTATGGATCCGCGTTGGGCTCATCCGTTCACGTGTTTGGTTTCAGGCCCTACTTCTAGTGGGAAAACTGTTTTTGTCCAGCGTTTCCTAACACATATTCGAGATATGGTGACAACCATACCCGATTAAATTATATGGTGTTATGGGGAATACCAACCCCTATACAATTCGATGACTGGCGTTCAGTTTATTGAAGGACAGCCCGATATTGAGTAGTGGACAGGTGATAAGAAACGTTTGGTTATTATCAATGATCTCATGACTGAGACGGATGAGCGAGTAACTAAATTATTCACAAAATCAAGTCATCACCGCAATTTAAGCGTATTTTATCTTGTGCAAAATTTATTTGGCAAGAACAAAGAACACAGAACTATTAGTTTGAATTCTCATTATATAGTACTTTTCAAAAATCCACGCGATTGATCGCAGATTGTTAATCTGGCCAAACAGATGTACCCAGGTCAAACTGCCTATGTCCAAGAGAGTTTTAAAGACACGACGTTGACCCCACATGGCTATTTGCTAATCGACCTCCGTCAAGACACACCAGACAATTTGAGACTTCGAACCCACATATTCCAACACGAACACCAAATTGTTTACGTACCCAAGTAACGAAATGGGAGAAAAGGTAAAAAGACATGGTGATATGTTAAAGTTTCTAGGTACGGTCAAACCACCAGTCATCAAGGCTGTTATGAAAACAGCGTCACCCGATCTGGTAGGAACACTCTGTGAATGTTGTCACAACGTATTAAAAGGTAACGTTACACTGACACTCCCTCAGAAGAGACGTATGCGTCGTTACAAAAACACCCTGAGAGCGCTTACCAAGAAAAAATTGTCGCTCAAAAGACGAAAACAATTTTTACAAACTGGAGGATTTTTAACTGCGTTCCTGGGACCAATACTAACTGTACTAAGAGGGCTCTTTTAGATGGCTAAGAAAATAATTTTGATGGATCCTCGTTTGTTAGAGGCTCAAAAACCTTATAGACCACCCGATGCTCTAAGAGATAACTTGGGAGAATTGGATACTCAAATGCAACTAGTCTTGGAAAGAGAAGATATGCCAGTGGGTGACAAAGCACGACTATATCAGCAAACACTACAGCGTTATTTGACTCGACTAGAACAGTACAGTCACGTTCCTCTAGGCCTCGTGGATATTAAACAACCACCACCATTACAAACCAACGAACAACCTACTGTATTTAAAGACGAGGTCGTTGACAAAACTCCTCAGTCCCCACCCGTCACACCCACTAATCGAAAAAAGGTGGTTGCCAGTAAATTGCGAGAATCATCGTCGTATTCGCTCAGAAGAAGGAAAAAGACACCAAAGTGGGAAGCATGGCCAAAGAAGTGAATAAGATTTTTAAACAACATTACTACGATCCAAAACGCCCTGGATCTTATGGGGGAGTCGGCGCCTTATAACGCAGCACCAAACTTAGTCGTAAAAAATTGAAGAGTGGTTAGGTCAAAAGGACACCTACACCCTACACAAACCGGTGCGCAGAAAATTTAAAAGGCGTACCATCATTGCGGGTGGTATCGACCAACAGTTCCAGGCTGATTTAATTGACTTGCAAGGTTTAAAGAAATTCAACGATGGGAATTCCTATCTAGTAACGTGTATCGATGTGTTTAGTAAATTCGCTTGGGCTGTTCCTCTGAAAAACAAGACTGGGACAGCTTTAGTAGCAGCGGTAAAAACAATTTTTACCAGTCGCAAACCGATACATTTTCAAACAGACAAAGGCAGTGAGTTCGTCAACAAAACATTCTTAAAGTTTCTTAAAGATGAGAGTGTCCATTTCTTCACTACGGAGAATGAGGATACCAAGGCAGCTATTGTCGAGAGGTTTAATCGAACCCTCAAAGAAAAAACGTGGCGTTACTTTACCAAAACCAACACTCTTCGCTACGTCGACGTGATACAGCAACTGGTCCACAACTACAATTATTCGTATCACCGGAGTATTAAGATGGCACCGGTTGAAGTTAACCCGAGCAATCAAGAGGAGGTGTGGCATACGTTGTATTCGACCCCTGACGTCACCGGCAGAACAGTCTATTTTAAAGCCGGTGATCGCGTGCGGATCGCCCAAGCCAGACAAACTTTTAAAAATGGTTATACGCCGGCGTGGACAGAAGAACTGTTTACGGTCAGTCGACTAAACCAAACAAGACCGGTCACGTACGTCCTTAAAGACGATTCGGGTGAGGAACTGAAAGGTTCTTTTTACCAAGAAGAGCTGCAGCGAGTCGGCGACAAGATAGTTTATCGAATCGAGTCCATTTTGCAGGAACGCCGAGGTCTCAGGGGTGTAAAAGAGTATTTAGTCAAATGGTTTGGTTATAACTCATCATTCAACAGCTGGATTTCCGCCAAACAACTAGCGACATATCGAGACTGATGGATATTGAAGAAGAAGTGAGCACCCCAGTTTTGCGGCCACCCCCTCCCAAGACCACGAGAACCTCGTTCTTGCCTTTTTTTGGGAAACTAGTCCCGCGACTAGAGATCGTTTTCATCTGTCAGATGATCGTTATATATGTCTTCATCGGGGTCTCGTTATTCAATCTGAGTCGGAGCAACGCAGAGGGACCAGACGGCAAGTTTCGGATCGCTTTAATGAGCAGTTGTCTGGGTTACATGTTACCTAACCCTAAAATAGGATGAGTTTTTACGTGACTTTACCCAGCAATGCCTCGATGAAAATATACCCAAACAATAACGCCGGTCACTTTTTCGTCAAATTGCCGCAGACTATATGCTTGACTTCGCGTTACGAGGTCGGTTTGGTTGAGATTCAATTTCCCAAAAAGTTATTTTAACGTGCTAGAGGATGATGTATGGATACATTACTTTCCCAACAAAGAAGATGAGTCTATGATACTCACGTTACCCGCCGGTCTATACACCTCACCCGACACGCTGATCGACGAGTTGAATCGTTTGCTTTTAGCCACGGATGTGGATTTTTTTTTTGTACGCCCGCTAATACTCGAAGCGAAATCTCAGGTTATTATTTATGTCTAACCTGACATTGATTTTACGTGAGTATCCCTTTATTTCTTGTACAGAGACAGGTGTCCCTCGCCATTCAGACAAATACTCGCCGATTTCGGAGGTACCCATTGCAGCTGGGTCGGCTCAGGAGCCGCCAGTCCCTGGTCAACGACACTCCTTCAAATGTCCTCGCCAGGTCTCGAGTTAATCCAGTCCAAATCCCGGTCGACGAAAAATCCTCAAATGCTGTCGCCCGGGTTTGATCCTGTATCACCCGGTCGCCAGAGCGGTGTTGTAACCACTACGCTAGCGCGGCACGGATGTGGATGAAAAAGCCCGAGTTAGATTCCATTTTAACAATAATAAGGCCACCTTGAATCTGTATGATCCGGAGGTTGATGTTAGAATTAGCGAGACGTTGAAACACATGAGAGGTTTTCCTGCCTCGCTCGCCACAGATATCGACCCAATACTACGAGGCGAGACTGAAGTACAAATGGATAGCGACATGAAAAATGTATACGTGTACTGCGATCTCGTAGCGGCGAGACCGGTTGGAGATGCCTCTGTCCCTTTGTTACGGATTGTTCCTATTTTGGATAGGACTACTGCTTCTATTTTTAGGATTTACGACAAACCACACTACGTATCCCTGAGCCGTTTTTCGTTTGACGCGGTGGAAATCCTTTTAACTAACGATCAGGGTAAGACTATCCCATTCACTAGCGGAGCTTCGGTGTTGACACTACACTTCCGAACTCACAGACGGTTTGATTTTGACTAGAAAAAAATGGTGAGACACGTACCCATCCGACGAAACCCCAAAATGTATGAGGAGTTTTATTGCAACCAAGCTGGCCACGGGATGCCAGTGTTTATCGGAGGCAGAAGTCAAAGAGGACATGGTTTGGGTAGTTTTTTCGGCGGGCTCGGTCGCATGGTTCTCCCGTGGTTAAAAACTGGAGGCAAAGCTTTACTCAGAGAAGGGCTTGGGACCGGTCTACAGGTCGCGAGCGATGCGTTAGCCGGCAGAAATGTTGGTGAGTCATTTCGCGAACGAGCCAGGAATCAGGTCAACGTTTATTACAGGGAGCGGTTGAATACCTCACCATTAACCAATCGGGTAGCGGGCTTAGAAGAAAAAGAAAAACGAGAGCTGCCCCACCTGGCGAGCCGAAACGAATAAAACGCAGTAACCGAGCTCGGCCTTCTCATTCTCACCAGAAGAAGCGAAGGTACTCTGATATATTTGAATGATGGCGCTTATTCACCCCAACTCGTGCGAGTGTCTTCACAGTGGTCTAGATTTGTTTAGCGTACCACCAACGCAGACAGCCATAGAAGAGGGACAATTTGTGGAGATACATCCATTGGCCGCCTTAGCCCCCGGAGCCCCGGTGGAATTTGTAATATCGGGAAACGGTAAAGAATATCTAGATTTGTTCAATACTTTTCTACACCTGCGCGCCAAAGTTACGTTAGCTAATGGCGGCGCATTACCCGCTGATGCGGAGGTGGCCCCGATCAACTATTACCTGCACAGTTTATTCTCACAAGTCGACGTTTCACTGAACGACACGCTGATTACACCCAGCGAGAACACCTACCCTTATAGAGCTTACCTGGAAGCCACGTTGAATTACGGGGAGGAACCCAAACGAGGGCATCTGACATCGGCTCTGTTTTACAAAGACACGCCAAATTTTATTACGGACACAATTGGTGATAATAACAACGGGTTAAGACTGCGTCGACATATAGCCGCTGGTTCTCAGGACATTGATATGATGGGTCGTTTACATTCAGATATCTTCGCTCAAGATCGTTACCTGTTAAATGGTGTGACCGTTAAAGTAAAACTCACCCCGTCTAAAGATGCCTTCAACGTGCTGGGACACGACCCCACCGCTGGTTATAAATCTATTATAACTTATGCGGCCTTGGTTGTCCGGAAAGCCAAATTAAACCCCGCCATCTCTCTAGCCCACGAGAAAGCCTTGGTGCGAGGTAATGCCAAGTACCCCTTGAAACGAGTTGTGCTAAAAACTTTCTCTTTCCCTAGAGGTATGCTATCGCACATGCAGGATAATCTATTTCTCAGTCAAACACCCACACAGATCGTGATTGGTCTAGTCACTTCGACCGCTTTTAACGGGTCGTACACGTCTAATTCGTTCAATTTCGCTACTTTTGGACTGATATATTTGAATGTCAGTGCGGACGGCAGAACAGTCAGTGGCAAACCTTTGTCCATGGATTATGAACACAACCAGTACGTGAGAGCCTTCTTCGGGACGAATCTAGCTATGGGACTGGTTGGTAAAGACGCCGGGAACGATCTCGAGTATAGACATTTTAAGAACGGTTACGCCTTATACGCCTTTGACCTCACCCCCAGTCTACTGGATGGTGACAAGTTTGAGATGGCCAAGTCGGGCCCTGTCTCAGTAGAACTTAAATTCTCCGAGGTCACACCCGAACCATTACAGGTTCTCGTCTACGCCGAGCAAGACTCGATCTTGGAGATCTCGAAATCGCGCCAAGTTTTGACAGACTACACCACTTAAACAATGAACACAGACGAGATACGGACCACCCTCCTGTCAGATATGTTTGTTAAACGAACTGGGCTCGTTAAAGTTTTAGCTCGTGACCAATTACCTCTACGCATCGATCCGACCAAGACGGCTGCTTTCGTCATCAACACTGATCCTAGCTATCGCCCCGTTGACCACTGGGTCGCTCTATATTATAACGGACTTGGCACTTTTGAATATTTTGATTCTTTCGGCCTACCCCCTACACACCCGGACCTGATTAATTTTATAGCCAGAAACTCTACTCGACCTGTTAACTGCAACGCCAGACATTTACAAGATGTAGTCACCAACGTTTGTGTGCTCTACGCCATTTATTTCATCTTGATCAAAGCTCGCGGTGGTACTATGCAGCACGTCCTACTACCATTTTCGGCTAGACAACACGCCAACGATCGATTAATTTTTCGATTAGTCAGACCCTGGCTAGCGAACCACCAGATGGCTTTCATAGACAAAGGAAGAGATCAATAGACAGGTGTGTGTATTTTTTGCTATCGGGTTTCTCCCCACGCCAATACAGCCATAAGTTATTTTTCCCACGCAACCACATCGACGAATCACGACCTGGCTAACACACGTGTCTGCTCACACGATCGATTTTCGACGAATCAAATCCTAGCTAGGGCACGCCTCAAAAAACCAGATTGAACTGGTATTCTTGCATTTAAACACTTGGAAGACCCAGACACTCATACTTTATTCAAGCGTTGGTGTGATAACGACAGATACATCTCGTTGAAAATGACTGCTCCCACCAACTGGGTCTACATCAAGAGAAGTGATGAAATGCTTAAACCTTTCGGTAGTGGTCTGAAGGCTGCGTCTGTAAGTGTTTACCGAGGTCAACCTTTACTTCAAGTGCGAAAATATTTTGGTGAATCCTACCTCAAGTTTCCTATTAAACACGGCATTACGTTAACTCGATCCGAGTTTGAAAATTTCTTGACATTACAGAGTGAAATCCTCGCCGAATTTGACCGACTACAGCCACCAAGCACGGATACCTATCTTACTACTGGTACCAGTACCACGTTTGACGACTACATCAACTCCAGCTGTTACCGGCCAATATCAACAGAAACGAGTTGGTTTCCTACGATAGACAATCACCTGGCTGATGTCACTAATCTACCATCGCAGAAGACGCCTACTTCCACCTCCACTAACCTGTTTGACGAATACATGAACTCTAGCTGTCCAGTATCCCCAGACCCGAGTTGGTTTCCTACGACCACCACCACAGACACCCACCTGACCGATGTCCCTAATCTACCACCGAAGAAGAAGAAGAATCCTACCAAGCGGCTGAGAGTTGTTCTTTAGTATTTAAGAGAATAAATTATATTAACTAAAATTCTTTTTGTTACCTATAGCGTCCGTTGTATGTCTAAATATATCGTCTAAATGTTGTAAAATAACTGTTGTAAAATAACTGTTGTAACATAACTGTTGTAAAATATATGTCCAAATGTATATCTCAATAAATATCGTCTACTTGTTATCGTCTTCTTGTTATCTAAATATACCTCTAACTATTACCGTCTTCCTATTATCTCAAGTCTCAAAGTCTTCCTATTATCTAAATATCGTCTTTCTATTATCGTCTAACTGTTATCTATAACTATATCGTCTTCTTGTTATCTAAATATACCCCCCTTTTTGTTATCTCAAAGTCTAAATATACCGTCTTCCTATTAACCTCTTCCTATTGTCTAAATATATGCTCTTCTTGTTGTCTATAAATAACGTTTTCTTGTTATCTAAAACAACAAAAAAAAGCCCCTCCTACCTCCTGCGCGCCGCCTGAATGCGCTTATATAAAAGTCACGCGCCGCCTGGCGTTTTTGCTATATAAAAGTCACGCGCCGCCTGCGCGCCGCCTGAATGCTAACCTTTTGCGCCTCCTATACTACTCCTACGCCAAGTTGTTTTTGGTCGGCCTCTCTTTCGTTTTCTTTCAGGGGTCCATAGCATAGCTGTTCTTGTGATGGCATCGGGGTCTCTTCTGAGGACATGGCCAACCCAGCTCCAGCGTCTGCCAGCTATGATGGTGTGCATGTCCTCTTGCTTGCTCCGAGTAAGCAGATCTTGGTTGGTGATGGTATTCGGCCAAAAGATTCGGTGAATTTTTCTTAGGCATGTTGTGTGAAAAGAGGACAATTTCGACATTTCCTTCTCCGCAACTCTCCAGCTCTCCGCACCACAGAGAAGCAAAGAAAGCACACAGCTCTGATATAATCCTAATTTTGTGCTTGTGCTGTACTGAGAGGACTTCCAGATGTTGTTTAGACTAAAAAAGGCTGTTCTTGCTTTGTTAATTTAGTTTTCTATGTCTTCGCTTGCTCCGCCGTCTGGTGTTACTATGCATCCTAGGTATGTGAAGGCATCTGTCTGTTCCAGTTGCTGATTCCTTACTGATATGGGCTCGGGGTTGCTCACATTGAGCATCATGACCTCTGACTTCTTTAAATTGATGTTCAAGCCCACCTGCTGGCTAAACTTATTAAGTCTATCCGTTTTTTCTTGGATGTGTTGATGTGAATGTGCTAGTAGTGCAATGTCATCTGCATATTCCAGATCTTCCAATGTAGAAAATGTAGTCCATCTTATTCCTCTTGGACTGCCCTCTGTCGTCTGGCGCATCACCCAATCTATGACTGTCAAAAATAGAGTGGTTGATAAGGGGCATCCTTGTCGTACTCCTGTCTTCACCTCAAAGGTTAGGTTACTCTGCCCAACACTACACGTAAAGTTGGCATAGAGGCTTTTTATGATTGACACTATGCAGCTTGGAATTCCATAAGCTTTCAGTATTTTCCATAAACTGTCCCTATGCATGCTGTCCAAAGCCTTTTCAAAATCAACGAAATTAATGTACAGCTGTCTTTGCCATTCTGAACACTGCTCTATAATGTTCCTGAGAGTGAATATATGATCTACACATCTTCTGTTCTTTCTAAATCCTGCTTGTTCTTTCCTCAGTTTGTGGTCTACTGCTTTTGAGATTCTCTGTATAATTATCCTGCCTAGTATTTTGTTGGGAACTGAGAGAAGAGTTATTCCTCTCCAATTATTGCAGTCTGCAAGATCTCCCTTCTTGGGCAATTTGACAATTATTCCTTTTCTCCACTCTGTTGGTGTTTTCTCTGTTTTCCAGACTTGTGCAAATAGTGGCTCTAATAGTTCTGCTGCTAGCTCTGGGTCTGTCTCAAATAGCTCTTCATTTAAGTTATCATGACCAGGAGCTTTTCCATTCTTTAACCCTTTGATTGCTGTGATGATTTCTTCTTTTCGTGGGATGTCTGTATTAACATCTAGATCATTTTCAGCCTCAGGAACATTCAGTTGTGTCTCTGGCGGTTCCTTATTCAGAGTTTCTCTGAAATGCTCTACCCATCTTGTTTCCTGTCCCTCTACTGTCGTGATGAGATTTCCGTGCTTATCTCTTACTAATGTAATATTGTTTGCACCTCGTTTTCCACTGATGATTTTAGTTATTTTGAATACTTTGCTTTGTTCATTTCTCAGTGCTGCCTCTTCTGCCTGTCTTGCAAGGTCATCCAGAAATGTCCTTTTGTTTGACGTTTAACTTCCTTGTCCAGCTGACTGTACTGTTCACTATATATTGCCTTTAACCTGGGAGACTTAGCTTCTGTTTTCTTTCTTTTCATTTCCTTTCTCTTTGCTATGGTGTTTAGTGTATCTGGTGTTATCCAGTCTTGGCTCTTTCTTTCCTGGAATCCCAAACATGACTTGCTGCTTTCCTTGTATATTGTTGAGATGGTGTTGAATCTCTGGTCAACATCATCGGTCTATGTTCTTTCCTGGCTTTTGATAATCTCATATCTTCTCTTTACATCGACCATGAAAGCTTTTCTGGTAAGGGGATTCTTCAGTTTCGTGATGTTGTATCTTTTCTGTTTGACTGCAACTGGTCCAGCAGCTCTGAGTTTCACATTCAGTCTTGCTACTATTAGGTGATGATCACTTCCCACATCTGCGCCTCTTCTTACTTTTACGTCTTGTAGTGCATGTCTCCATCTGCCATTGATCATTATGTGATCTATCTGGTTTCTGTCTCGTCCGTTTGGTGATTCCCGTGTTAACTTGTGCACTTCCTTGTGTGGAAAAAGTGTTCCTCCAATGACCAGGTTGTCAATACTGCAGAAGCTTATTAATTTGTCCCCATTCTCATTTGCTGTTCCCCTGCCGCATTTCCCCATTATTCTTTCGTTATAATTATTGTATGCTCCCACTTTCGCATTTAGATCTCCCATTACTATAATGAGATCGTACCTGGGTGTAGTTTCCATTTCTTTTTGTACCTGTTGATAGAACTCGTCCTTGATCTCTTCATCGCTGTCGTTTGTTGGTGCATAGCATTGTATAATTGTGGTGTTGGTGAACCTCCCTCTTAGTCTTGCTCTTATCAGTCTATTGTTGATGGGTTTCCATTCCAGTAAAGACCTTTCCCATCCTTTCTTCGGGATAATGGCTATACCTTCGTTGTGCAAACCATCCTCTCTGCCAGAATAAAGTACTGTTTCTCTTGTAGCTGTTTTTATTCTCCCCTTACCTGTCCATCTGCTCTCGCTTATTCCCAGGAAATGTATCTTGTAGTTCCTCATCTCTGCTGTGATTTGTCTCAGCTTTCCTGCCTCATTCATAGTTCTGACGTTCCAAAAACCAATTCTGGTTTCGTGTTTTGCGGTCGGGGCATCCGTTTTCGTGCCAGTGGCTTCCTTTCGGCTTTCACCACTGTCAGTCATACGAGCCTGAGACTCCGGATGTCCGTCCCGCAGCAAAGTTTTCCATTTACTGTTGTTTCTGTAACAAGTGCGATTTTTTACATAGACAGAGGTGTCGGCCCTGTGCTAAAACCCCTAACCTGGAGGACCAGAGTACCAGCTTTTGTCTGATCCCTACCCACGCAGACCAGTCCAGCTTGGTTGAACCTACCAGGAATATATATATATATATATATATATATATATATATATATATATATATATATATATATATATATATATATATATATATATACTACTGGACAAAAGTTAAGGGCCGCCATTCAGTTTAGACAAAGTTTATATAATTCTTCCTGAGCAGGGTCGATTTTCCAAATGTCCAGTAGCTTGAAATCTCGCAGGAAGTCTCTGAATGGTAGAGTGGTACACTGCTAAACGTCTTGCAACATGACGAACAGATTGACCATCCTGAATCCATGCCATGGCTTGACCACGGTCTACAGTGCTGAGACTTCTCCTTGGTGGCATGGCTAATGCAGTGATTATTTCGACCACTTGTCATACTGATTTATTGCATACCAACGGTGAACACTCTTTACCGATGATCATTTTATGGCGGTCCTTAACTTTTGTCCAGGCTCTAAGCTTATAGTCTCTAATTTAATTTCAAATAACCGAAGTGGATAAATAATATTCTATGTTACGCGGGGTAAGGATAGGATTGTGAATAATACTATATTATGTTAAGTTTTGTATTTTTCTCTTATACAGTATCGGGGTCATGCCCTAAAACTTACCAGCGGCTTTCATATGAACTGAGTATAACTTTACAAAAAGAAATTTCTGATATTATCGGGTTTTTTCAAGGTGACCTGTCTGGCCTCGTGTTTTACACCCAGAAAGAGACAGAGCACCAGCCCAAGAGAAATATTAAGAATAAATGATAACTGGACTCATAGAATATCCAGATTTCTGTTCTCAAGTTCATATACATTCAGAAATTGAAGTGACTTAATCAAACATTGACATTACCTGAATAACGACCACTGTGTTGTGAAGAAGATTGATCCTGAGCAGATTTATTTACCTAACATTCGATTAAACGATTGAAGATTCCAAGCTAATGTACACTGTGACCATTTGATCTCATAATTATTTTACTACCTGAACATAAATTGAAGTGACATTTGTCAGCATCCTTCGTACAGAGTGAATCAAGCGTTTCCAAACATTGTGATTAATTAGTCTTTGGAGAAACTGGGGCTTGATTCGCCAACAAACCCAACCTGGGAGGGGTTGTGTGTACCTTAACAATTGCTCCAGAGGTTGTGAACGCACCTTGTAGGTAAGAGTGAGACTGATTTGTGATCACAGGTTGTCAGAGCGAGAGAATGCAGGGATGAATAATTCGTTCATTGTATACCTATGTAATAACTCTGTATTTTTATGCTAGTTGTGTTAATGCTGTCCCTTCTCTTAGAATAGATTAACGTTTAAACTCTGTTCTTTACTGTAGTGGGAATTTTTAGACCATAGCTTAAAGACCTTTGACTCTCTTGGGGGTTAATAACTTTTCTTCTAACGGGATTGTGTCTCAGTAGAGGGATGGAGGATCAAACCTATGAGTCTAACTCTTTAATTAATTCTTTAACCTATGCTTATTGTATTTGATTTGATATTCATTAGTGTTGTTGTAAAGTTTCTTTATGATAAATAAAATTTACATAAACTTTTTAACTGTGTCGGTCAGCTCGTTCCAAAAGATCCCTATTCCATAGATACAGTGTTCACGTCTGTGCGTCTAACTGTCGTCACTTATGTGTGTGTGTATGTGAGTGGTGATATATAGATATATTAATATATATATATATATTCTAGTAGACTGTCTGACTAACTAAGTTCTGTTGTAGAGATAGACTAAACGAGAGAAGCTTCTCGATTTCAGGGACAGACTCTAACTAGTTTCCACCATCTCACTCGTAAAAATCTATTTTCTTTACATTATCTCTCACTGAGCTATCACCTGTTCTAATCTATTCAGAAGGGACCAATCTATGTCTTAATTTCCCTATCAAAAATCTACGACATTGCCTTAGCATGTAGTGTGGACTTATCCAATAGCACTAATTGTTCTGAATGCACTTCTTTGTTTCAGCTAAAGGGGGTTCCTAGGCTCCTGTGTGGCCACACTTTACAAGTTATGGCCTGTTATAATGGAACAGGGTCATTGGTGTTCAATAAATGTTTTGTTAACAACCAACTTGTTTCATTGCTCAGAGACAATGGTTGCACCACTGTGGGGGTTCGAAGATCATTAGTGGACCAAGCTGATTACACAGGCAAAGAAGTCAAGTGCATCACATTTGAGGTACAGCTGAATAATATCCAACTGCTAAAGTATTCTTAGATACCCCTTGTTTTAAAATAAAGACTCTGGTTTGTTTCTTGGAAAAACCTGTGGCTGGGATAATACTTGGAAATATCCCTAGACTACATTAATGCACTAATGATGATATCTTGAAATGGGAACAGCAACATTTGCTTATTGAAAATGCTGTTACTATTCGAGCTCAGTCTCGTGCAGAGTTGAATGAACAAGTAGAAATTTAAGAAGGGAATGATGAGGAGATGACTAATGAAGATGATTTACAAAATGAACTTATTGACAAAGAATAATTTATAAAAATGCAAAATGAAGATGATTCATTAAGAAATTTTTATTCGGGTTGCAAAATCTGATGTTCGCTCACGGACTACAAATTTGTTGAAGACGAACGGAATCTACCACAACCTCTTCAGACTACATACTATTGTTGAACAGGATGAACATTTTGGGAATAATGAGGATAAAATTTAGACAGGTGTTTTTAATTGAACAATATAAAATTTACCACAGAAAATGGCAGGACGAATTTCAAAGGGTATGGTGAAGAAACATGTGTCAGAACAAATTGAGGAGGCGCAAAGCAAAAGGGATACAACAAAACTGTTAGCGTCCAATAGTGTCGCTGGTGAGAAAAAAAGGCAAATTACCTATGCCACTATTTGTTACTATAATGATAACAAACAAAATAGTGTGGTACTTTGTTTGGCTTGGCTGCATGTTTGTTCTAATATGTGGCTTTATATTTACAGCTTTCAGATCCAAGGAAAGTAACAAAACATTTTGATTTCCAGACATTGTTGGGCAGGAGTTGGTTCGAGCGTGTGCTATTGGTGGCACTAGTAACCCTAACTGCATTTACTGGTATGATTCAGTGTGCTGTAGTAAAGAAAATTTGGACAGCACGATTAAGTTAGAATAACCGCACGAATCTTCTCATACATCAAACTGAATATTTTCTCAACCCCACTCACTCCACAGAAGACTTTATTCGCTTTTATGAGGAGAATGGTACACATAATATTGCTGACCTTGAGAATTAATCATTTTTCCATGAACCCTGACTAGATGTTAGATGGATACATAATTCAGCACTCCACAGATTTTAATGCGTTCTTGTGCGCAGTTTCTTCTGGTATAATCTTTGTTTCAGATCTTGACTATCTACCGAAACTTTCTTCAGCAAATTTGATCTATCTGGCACGTACCTCTGTTGGAGAGAGCAGAACCTTACACAGCTTTCGCTACACCTTTAAGATTGTTCCAATTCAATTTTATCTTTTGGACTAGTCAACGCTCCTGCGAATTTTGTCCGTATGATGAGGAAAATTGTTTCTAATCGTGATGACATCATCACCTACATTGATGACATTTGCCTTTTCCATGAATCTTAGGAAGATCATGTTCTTAGAACTGAGTCATTATTGAATACTCTTCGTCTCCATCATCCTACTGCGAGACCATCCAAGACTCAAATAGGATTCCCTGAAATTTATTTTCTTGGTCACAAAGTAGGGGGCGGCTATTTTAAGCCTGAAGATTCCACTATCACAAAGATACTTAATCTTGAAATTCATAAGGCAAAAATAAAACAATTTCGAAGTCTTTTAGGTCTTGTCGGATTCTACCGAAAGTTCTTTCCTAATTTTTCAGAAATTACTTCAGTTCTGACTTCGTTATTTAGGAAGAACTCTTCAAATAAGATTGTTTTTTCTAGATCACAAATTTTAAGATTGTCTGATGCTAGACTTTCTTTCATCCTTAGGGTCAAACCTCTGCTTCGGGGATAGGAGGTGCATTATTACAGAACTATGAAGATTGTCTTCATCTCATTCTTTATATTAGTCGGAAACTGACACCGACAGAAAGAAAATACCCCATCGTCGAGTGGGAACTAATCGCGGTGGTGTATTGTTTTGCAAAATTGCAGCGCTATCTTATTGGCTCGAAATTCATCTTGGAAACCGACCAGCATGCTTTGGCGTTTATCAAGACAGCGAAATTCAGGAACGAGAGAGCAGAAAGAGCAGCAATGGCACTCTAGCCATACGACTACGAAATTGAGCAGTCAAGGGAAGTCAGAACGTACTAGCTGATATATTGTCTAGGTGCGTAAAAGACACGAAATCAACGGACAACACGGCAAATGAAAATTCTGTTGTGAAGTTATGGCAAACTTGTCAACTTACTTCTCCGCAAGTTGACCAAAAGACAGTGTACCATATCTGCACAGATTTTGCTATGTTTAGTCTTGCTTGCATCTGATGAAATTTTACTGCTGCTTAAAGAAGATATGTAAACATTCCCTGTGCTGAACACCAACATTAAAATCTATCATATTGCTTCGGCAATAAAATGGAAGAAATCGCTTCGTAATCCTATTGACACTGTTTACGTGTATGAATTATGATCACTCAGCACCTGATGATGATGAATCCTGAGATCGCCGGTTGCATGTTATACCTCTTATTGCTCAGCTAAGCTCACGGATTTCATGAACCTTACGGATGTGTTCCATACAGGGCTTATGTGCATGAACCGCGCATTAATTGCTAGACTACGAATAATCTGATAGTTGAGTCATTTAAATGCGACAATGTAATTATTGCATACGTTCTGAACTTGTAACGAACGTTAGGGGATTTAACTCATTATTGCTTCTCGTGGACTACAAAGGGATATAACTTAATAAAAAGAAACGTGTGACTTTATAACTATATCGAATTAGACATGGAACAATCGTGATTAACTTTAATTCTTAAAGGAACTTGCAATATAACATGGAGGATAATCATGCAGATAGACTTTGTGCGCGAGTACGCGAGTAAAATTATTTTCGCGGAACTTTAGTTGGGTATTACTGAACCATTACGGATGACATTCACATACTAATGTTTTACATATGGTGCTTTAATTAGCTGTTAATTAGATTCAATTAGCTTAATAAGATTTTGTCTTTGACATAAGTCATTACAACACTCACACTAAGTATTTAATTGAACATTTTAATTGTTGTCACAATAGGTTCGTAAATTATACAATTCATCAGCGTAATTTTACTTCGTGTGTTAAAAAAAGTAGAAAAGTCCCAATTAAGATGGTTTGGCCATGTCTGCAGAATGGGAGAAGATCGGATACCACGACAAGCATGGGAAACAAAGAGCCAGGGATCCAGACCCCGAGGACGACCCAGAGTCCGCTGGGAGGACAACATTAGACAATCTTTGAAGGACCGAGGACTAGAATGGAACCAGGCCAGCAGGAAGACAGCCGATAGGATAGTCTGGCGCTCTCTCTTCCAAACCTCTACACCTCACGGTAAAAGGGGAACGACTAAGTAGGTAAGTAAGTGTTAAAAAAAATTGTGACACCACAGTATACCTTGTAGTGCAAGTAGTACTCAAGATGTACACATGACTATGATTTTTTTGCGTATGATGATGCATTCATTCACATTACTAATATGATTGTCTGCCTAATTTCATCTCGTTACGCTTTTAAATACTTGTATGTGCTATAACATTTTGAATTATTGCTTGTAACTTATAAGTTAGTTATTTGACAACTGAAACAGGACCTGACGGATAGGTGATATTGTCAACTTTTTTTTTTTTTTTTTTTTTTAAATTTCCTCGCATGAGGTTGCATATTTTTTCCTCGCATGAGGTTGCATTGGCCCCGCCCCAAACCCGGCCCTGGTCAAGACCCCATGTCCCAACACAAGAAGATCCAATGACAACATGTGTCATTGTAGTGGTCTTCTGTGTTCTCACACAAATGACCTAATGACATGAATGCCACTGTACTGGTCCCTGTGTCTAGACACATGATCCTTTTTTTTCCCTCGCATGAGGTCGCATATTTTTTCCTCGTATGAGGTTGCATTGGCACCCGCCCCAAACTCGGCTCTTGTCAAGACCTTTTTTTTTTTCCTCGCATGAGGTTGCATTGGCATCCGCCCAAACCCGGCTCTGGTCAAGACCACATGTCCCAACACAAGAAGACCCAATGACAACATGTGTCACTGTAGTGATCCTCTGTGTTCTCACACAAGGGACCTAATGACACATGAATGTCACTGTACCGGTCCCTGTGTCTAGAAACATGATCCTAGCCAAAGGCCAGATTTTTTTTTGTTTTTTTTTCCTCGCTTGAGGTCGCATATTTTTTCCTCGCATGAGGTCGCATTGTCCCCGCCCCAAACCCGGCTCTGGTCAAGACCACATGTCCCAACACACGAAGACCCAATGACACCATGTGTCATTGTAGTGGTCTTCTATGTTCTCACATGAAGGACCTCATGACATAAATGTCACTACTGGTCCCTGTGTGTAGACACATGATCCTAGCCTTTTTTTTTTTTTCCTCGCTTGAGGTCGCATATTTTTTCCTCGCATGAGGTCGCATTTTCCCCGCCCAAACCCGGCCCTGGTCAAGACCCCATGTCCCAACACAAGAAGACCCAGTGACAAAATGTGTCACCTAGTGATCCTCTGTGTTCTCACACAAGGGACCTAATGACACATGAATGTCACTGTACCGGTCCCCGTGTCTAGACACATGATCCTAGCCAAAGGCCAGATATTAGGGCGCTTGGTTTTCACAGCGTTGTTTGCGCTGTACATAAGGTTCAGATGAACAGTAATTTGGTGTGGATGAAATAAAAGAGTAATGAAAAATGGGTTAGAAAATATAAATAATGTAGGAAACGGGCTATTTATCTTAAAGATGGGAGATAAAAGATTGTACACCCGTGCTTGGAGAGAAAGGGAGAGAACCCTTTAATTCCAAACCTCTGAAAACAAGGCTGGTTTACACTTAGTTGGTTTTAAGAATATACAGCTATGGTGTACGAAATTTGCATAATGAGTGTTCTAATAAGCCTTAAGTAAGGGAATGTAACATTAAAGCAAAAACCTCAAAGGGAGACTACAATTAATTAGCGCCCCTTGCAGATTAAGTGAGCAGAGAGAAAAACTAACGCACGAGAAAAATGAGCAAGGCGTAAAAAGTACGGAACAAAAGCTCACTGAGTTGTTTACGTAGGAGAGGAGCGTGAGTTTTGTGATCGGTGAGTTGGAAGCGATGGACCAATCGTATTGACTGGAAAACAAAAACGGATGACGGGATGATGATTTGAAGGACAAAAGAAATTAGTCCTGGCCGAGAAGTTAACGAGGCAAGTCGTGTGTTGCCAGGCTCTCAAGAAGTGAAACAGTGAAACCTGTGGGTGACGGGAGTTTTCACAGATGAAGTAGCTAGATTTAGCATGATTAGCGGTAGCAATTCTGGATACTAGCATAAATTGTGTTCATTGAATTGTGTTAAACGTAGGATTAGCACATAGGGGTGATTTAATAGAAAATGTGATAGGTACTTGGATTCATTTTGACACGGTAAGAAAGACTCTTGCTATTTTTATAGACTTTCAGTCAACTTATAACCAGAGGTTAATGATGCTCATGTTTGAAGGGGCATACCACAAGAACTAACATTGAAACAAGTACGACTGAAGAAGGTATAAAGTGGATAACATAACTTTTTATTAGCTGATAGCCAGGATGGGCTGTTATATAAAGAAAAATGAGTACGACAATATAAAGTGTGGATAACATTTAAATATTAGCTGATAGCCAAGATGGGCTGTTGTATAAAAAGGAAGAGGTATTGTCATTAGACAAGAATAAATGTACAAGGTTCTGCAACACGGACATCCTTGAGATAAGACATGTTCTCTCTCATTGAACAGTAAATCAGAGGAAAGAAGAGATAATGGTGAATTTGATAACTGTGAGACAACTCAGGTGCTCTCTCATTTGACAATAAGTATGAGGACGCCACAACAGCTGTACCTGACATGATTTGATTTTATATATGAACCATGTATAGATATTGATGTAATGTTTATGAGTTAGGCCTGACAGGGCAGATACAAGAGATAAAGTGGAGAAATAAAGAAAAGAGAATAAATTGTGGGTAGATCACCTACGCATAAGTAAGAGTATGCAGGAGAGGCAATAAATATACCTTTTGGAACAAGTTGAATTAAGGGCTGGATAAATGAACATGAAATGGAGTTTTGAACCATACTCCTTATTGGAAAATGTCGGAACTTTAATTTTGTAAATAAATTTGTTATAAAGTTGAACCTACCACACAAGTTGACTTGATTTATAGAAGGTTATGGAGTGGGTGTGAGGAATAAGGAGTAATAGCACAACAAAAATTAATATCATGGTACGCCACAATACGATCTAGTCGCTACACAACAACAAGGAGGGAAGAACGTGACCTGGGTTGATAAAGGAACCAAACCATAACTCATCCAAGAATCATTACCTCTGGCGGTAAGGGCCAGTAAAGAGATAACATTACTTGGAAGATAAAGTCGAAGACATAGTCTGCCAGTTCGAGTAGACTACGACTAGGCCTGCCTCAGTCACCTAGTTATATAAAGAAATCCCAGCACTGTCACAATATTGGACGGTGTGAGGTATGTGAGTTGATGTATTGCTACCATCATTTTTTAAGGTGTTGTGGACACTTAGTCATGGCTACCTCACGTTGGTGGTAAATGGATTTTGTCCTGAGTAGACATTGGCGATGACTCATATACCATTGTTCACACTTATAGTGTTAAATTGCTGTCGTGAAACATTCTAAATCCACATATATAAATTAAAAGGTAAATGTAAAGCCTAACACATTATTTCTATAAAAGAAAAGAAGAATGGTAAAGAACAGTGCTGTCACAATGACTGTACTCGAGATCCCCCTTTTTTCTACTTCGTCTGAAAATTGTAACGCTTTCACGTTTGATAGTAAAGCCTACAGCAGCATACACGCCTTTCTAACAATAAAACGTGTACTGTATTTCTTAGAAAACCTTGAGATACGCAAGCTGATTAATGACCTAAATTAATACTAGCATTAATTTCATTTTATACACTGCGTAATGAAAAGACAGATGAACTTAGGGTAGAGAGAGAGAGAAGTACTGAGGGACGCATACAACACTAACACGCAGTCGCGCGATATAAAATATTGCCACCCCCAACGCGAAAAGCATGAAGCACTAACTTTTTTTCAAATAGACAGTGATAAAAAACACTACCAATACACGGTTAGGTTTAAAAAAAAACATGTTTAATGCTTATTAGGAAACATGACATTCTACTGTTTTATGTCTGAAATCCTGATATTAGTCTGACAGAACAGTCGAAAAGGCAGGACAGGTGGCGGTTCTAAATAGAAAAAAATAAAAAATACACGACTATCCTAGAAAATACATATTTTGAACGCAGCCACTTAGCTCCATTAAATTTATATATTTGGGTTCCGTAGGACTTGCTGACAAAGAATATGTTAAGTGTTTTGCAAATAGTCTAGGAATTAACAAATTATAGCCAAAAGAAAATAGTGAGGATGTCAGACAGCACCCAATCATATTTGCTCAGTGGCATGTTTTAAAACCACCATTTTACGGGAAATAGGCCAACAAGTTAAATCCTATTTGATTGGCTGGAATGATATGTAAGGCTAAACATGATTAGTCGGATTGCAAATACTATATTTGGTTGTTAGGGAAAACGTAGGAAGGGAAAACATTTTCAAAAGCTTTGTAAACATGGCCCTATTGGCTAGACCAGTTAATATACTCAATTAGGAGCGTCTGTTCAGTGCCACATTTTAAAATAAACTTACTAAGAAACAGTGCGTTGAGATCCAGATTATATTTTTCTAAATAAAAGCCTGGGACAGAGGCAGATCGGAATTTGTGCCATAATTCATCGCCAGTCAACGTATTTGTTTATTATTTCCATGAATTGTGGTAAGATTGACATAGTTGATATCTTTTTGATGAAAATTGAATGTGAATTGATAATTTATGTCTGTATATGTGTGTGGTTCAGTAGCAAACATGAGGCAAAGCCTAGATAGTGCTCCAACCTGAACAAAACTTGTCGGAGAGAAGTATAAGTGCATGGGATCACCAAATAGTACACTGGCACCTATCTTATTGACTAGAAGGAACCAATGCTGGAATTGCAGAGGCGTAGTAACCATTAAGGAGAAGAATACTGGTGTAAATTGTTTCACATGAAGCTAGCAGTTGGCCTACCGCTCTGAACTCAGTGTTTGTTATGTATTGTGTTTCAGTGTGGAAATAGATTATAAATTAGTTCTGAAGTAGGAGGTACAATCTTCTTGTTTCAGGGACCGTGGTCATAACTTATTGAAGCAGCACCTGGTCTGAGTTTTGCTGAATCCAGAGGCTGTTAGCATACCCCATTTTCAGATAGCGACTAGTGAGGTGTCTCAAGAACACGGTGAAGCAAGCGAGCAGAGGATACTGGTTCCTGCCGCCATCACAGAAGATAAGATTCTGTGGCCAGAGCAGCTCAATTTTATGTACCCCCCTCTAAAATTGACATTATATTAAAGAAAGAGGGACAATAAATTGTTTCAGTTGACAGGAACTGTGAACTTTTCCCAATACTATTTCCACCATAAGCAAACACTTGAAGTCATGATGAAAAACAACAACCAAGCTTGAACAAGCCAGTATTACCTCATAGTACCACTTCACAACTTACACACATAGGATAATAATAATAAAATATGTCAATACAAAGATCATAACTATAAATTGTTTACATATAACTGGTAATTACATTTCATTGTGATTCCTGGTTCACTGTGTAGTTGAATCAGGATATCTATTATTGAAAGGAATTAATACATATATTTTTAACCTTTAACACTTGACTCATTTAAGATAGTCTTATAGAGTGTTTTATGTGTGTGAGTGTCACAGTGTTGTAAAGTGTTGTGGAATAAATAAAATTGTTTATCTGTCTGTTGTTGTTGTGACTTACACTTCATCATTATCATAACCCTAGACATTCAACGTAGTCATCAATATTCCAGAATAATTCTGACTGAGGTATAAATGTGGTAGCAAGTAAGGTAATCTGTAATACACCACACTTATTAGATACAGATACCTTCACAGCTGATCTCAGTCAGTACACTAAGTCCCCTATAAATATTTATAACATCCCACTTTACCACAATTGCCTACCCTATGGCAGAAACCTGGATGCTATTCTAGTTCTTACTTACATTGACATTTGATGTTACCATTTTTCACTCTAGTGATTTTATACCCACACCACGGAAATAATGAAAACTTTGTGGGGGGAAAAGGAGGGGGGGGAGAGAAATGTTATGATTAAAATTCATAACGATTATGTATGTATTATTGTTAGCTCAAAAGAGCTCCATTTCTGATATTTTTATACAGAATTACTCACTAATCCAAAATCAGCAGCTGGGAGACTTTTTTCAGGCCATAAATCGAGGATTCCTCAGCAAGAGAGAGGTTGGTAAGAAAACGAAGATGGCTGTATACCGCTCCACTTATGTCCCAGTCTTGACATATGGATGCGAGTTATGGGCAATGACCACAACCCACAAAAGCCAGATCTAAACCTCAGAAATTAGGTATCTGAGGAAGGTGGTTGAAGTAACAAGAAGAGACTTGGTACGCATCCAGACGATACGTCAAGGCCTAAGATCCCACCCCCTGCAGACCCAAGTAGAACAGTCCCAACTAAGATGGTTTGGTCATGTCTGCAGAATGGGAGAAGATCGGCTACCACGACAGGCATGGGAAACAAAGAGCCAGGGATCCAGACCCCCAGGACGAAACAGAGTCCGCTGGGAGGACAACATCAGACAATCTTTGAAGGACCGAGGACTAGAATGGAACCAGGCCAGCAGGAAGACAACCGATATAATAGCCTGACGCTCTCTCTTCCAAACCTCTACACCTCACGGTAGAAGGGGAACGACTAAGTAAGTAAGTACATTTCTCACTAGTAAAGGAAATGACGTCATACAGACATGGTACGGTAGCAGACGAGAATCTGAAGCAGAAGTTTGGGTGATCGTCTGCTAGAGAGATGCAGTTTGTGTTTTAATGTGAGAGGACGCATGTGTGTGAGCTCCTGCAGTCTACTGTGTTTTTCCAGCGTGTTACTATCGCTAGCGCATCAATATACTATGTTGAGGTGTTTCTAGTTTACTCTCAGTCTGGAATTATATTATGACGACGATGTCTATTGTATAAATATGTTTAAAATTGTGATAATGCAAGGACCGCGTCTCCATAGCCTGATGACTTTATGAAGACTGCAGAATACTTCATTTGCCTTTGCGCTAGAATAAATTTCAATGAGCTGTTTTACAAATGCCATTAAATTGTGAATCGTCAATTGTTCAAGAGGTGTTGTCAACTAATTGACTTTATTTTGATCCGTGTATGTCGAGTAACCCTACGTTCACTTTGGCCACATACATTTATCCGAACAATATATTTTAATAGACGGCACGCATCAATGCTACCAACGGGCTGATCACCCGTTTGCCAGTCACTTCGATTACGGAAACAACAGCAAATGGATTGATTTGCCGTTGCCCTAAAGACGCCAATAGGCGTGATGGGAAACAATGGCAAAGAAAACCTATCTGCTGTTGCCCTAAGACGCCACTAGGCGTAATGGCCACTGACTGCTTTGACGGTCGGTGGCTAAGGACGGAAGAAGAAGAAGAAGAAGAAGACGCATCAATGCTAACATCAAAATGCTACTCTGGACATGTTCATTTTTTGAAGGACATGTTGGCATCAGTTGTCAGAAACTGACCCACTTGGCGAAAAATACAGAACAGGCGTTACATTCTTTGTACAATTTGATGGAAGATGTGTAACACATTTACTGAGGCAGCTGAGTGCATATTAGAAAACCTTTTCCAAAGTGACATGTCAAATGTATTAAAACATAAACCAATTATCATTTATAAAATCGGTTTTTATTGTCAGAAAAAAACATTATTGTAAAACTCTACCTTTTGAATCCAAACTATATTACCGTTAACGTAATTGGCTTTAAACTAAAATGCCACATTACTGACAAGGCAGAAGAAAAGGAAGGGGATATGTATACTCTTGGAGGTCATTAAGATGAAGTAAGTGCACAATATAACGTTTCGTTAACAAATTTTTCTCCTTTTTTCTTCTTTTTTTTCACTTTCACTTTCCCATTTTAGCACGACAGGGACATATTGAGATGCCATATCTCAAGAATGAATTTTCGGAATGCTCTGAAACTTTGCAGAGTGTTTCCTGACAACCTAAACCATGTTCTGAAGCAAATTGTGTTGTGCCCTCTCAGTTCGTTTTATTTTTACAGATGTTTTGCATACTAATGAGGTTCGATAAATTTCCATTTTCTTTTCTTTACAAATGGTCTCATATAGGACATGTTTTATTTCTTTATATCCCAAATATTTTTGATTTAGCACATAGTGCATTCATTTGTGGACTTGTGCACAGAATTTCAACTCTAAATGTTGAGAAATAATTATGTTATGTGGGTTTAAAAGTAACATTTTTTGCGGTGGCCATTTGGAATAGCTAATTAGCACAATTATGCAATCGCTCCTATGGTTCGATTTGTCTCTTACCAAGGAACACTTTGACATATATATGCAAAATATAAAGTTATATACAAGAAAAATTCGTGTTTCTACCCTACGGCTACCTTAAGGCACTGTTTTACTTTTTTTTAAAAGAAACTGGCAACACTGGCAACTACAATACCTTTGCGCAGGGCTGGAGAGAATCCATGTGTAAGTTATGAAAATTTTCATTATTTATAAATAGATGGGAAGAATATATACCTTTTGTCATCTTCAAGTACCGTGCTGGTTGGAGTAGGTGACCATGACGGTTCACAATTTCTTTCGCTCGGTGTTGTTTATCAATTTCGTTGTTAAAAGGACAATGTTACTAGAGACTCCATGTTGGAATTGCAGAAGTGCCAAAAAAATATACCAGCATTAATAGGCATGTTTAAACAATCTAAAGTAAAATTTGCCATTCAAGAGACTAATCTTAATCCGAGTCAACATTTTACCATCCCTGAATATAAAGTCTTTCGAAATGATAGGACAGAAACTCAAAAAAAGGGGGGGGGGTGGCATTTTTAGTTTGCCTAATAAAACATATATAATAACTTACGGATTCATTTAGAACAGAAAATTTTGAAGGAATAACTATAACAGTGTCTACTGAGTTAGAAGAAATAAAAATAGTTAACTTTACTGTTTAAGTGGAAACATAAACGAAAGAGATATCTCAGACGTGAATACAAGAATAAACAACAGAACTATCATAGTGGGAGATTTCAATGCTCATCATACAGCTTAGGGAGGCAATATAATAGACAAATCAGGGAAACTACTGTTGGACGTCGTTGAAAACAATGAACTAATAATACTGAATGATGGATCAGTAACAAGAATTAACCCTTGTGCAAATCAGAAAGACACAGCTATTGATATAAGCATTGTAACACCAAATCTTGCTAATGCAACATGGGAAGTTATTGGGAATACAAATTCAGATCATTTACCCATTGAAATAACACTAAAAGTTAATTACAAGCCTAACAAACTGGTAGAAAAACCGAAATTTTACTACAATAAAGCTAATTGGGTAGCTTTTCGGGTAGAAATGGAAGAGATAAAAATGAATAATATAGAAAATGAAAATATAGATGTATTTGCAGATAATCTCACAAAAGAAATGTTGCTAATAGCTGTTAAACATATACCAAATGCATATATGCCAGAACACATAATTCCACACCGCATTAAGGAAACAAAAAGAATGAACGTTGGAACAAAAACCCAGTACCATGGTGGACAGTTAGATGTACAGAAATTCAAAAACACAGAAAACAAGCTCTACAAGAATATAGAAAGCATAAATCTGAAGATAATTTAGATATTTATAAGAACATAAGAAATGAATCAAACAGAATAATACTTAAGGCAAAAGAAAATCATTGCAGAAATTTCTGCCAAACACTGAACCTTACAAATAACTCTACAACAGATGTGTGGAATAAGTTAAAAGCCATTAAAGGCAGAACTAAATATATGATAATACCTCATATAAAAAGACCTGAAAGGGCAGAGACAGACTGGCAGAAAGCAGAGGTGCTGGCCAGGTACTACCATAGAGTTAGTTCTAAGGAAAATCTAGGACAGGCTGAAGTCAACAGAAGAGCAACACTTCTTAAAAAACTCTGTAAAGAAGTACCTTATAATACTGAAAATTTATCATATTTAGATGCAGATATTGCAATGGAAGAAGTTGAAAATACATAAAAGGACAAAACAAATACATCAGCAGGGCATGTCATCTTGAGCTATGAAATTTTGAAACACATACCAAAAAGTACCATAGAAATTATAACATCCCTTTTTAACAAAATTTGGAATACAGGAAAAATTCCCAAAACATGGAAAACAGCAGTAATTATTCCAATACTAAAACCAGAAAAAGATGCCCATGATGCCAGTTCATACAGACCAATTTCTTTAACTTCCCACCTAGGTAAAATATTAGAAACCATAGTAAATAAAAGATTAAAGTTTTATTTGGAAAAAAATAATTTATATAGTCAAACTCAGTCAGGATTTAGGAAGAACAGATGCACTATGGATCAGATAATTAAATTGGAACATGAAGTAAAATTGGGTTTTCGAAAGAAAAAAAAAACTGGTAGTATTTTTAGATATAGCTAGGGCTTATGATAAATGCTGGAGAGAGGGTGCTCTCTTTAAAATGAAGAAGATAGGAGTAACCGGTAATATATATAATTATTTAGAGAATTTTCTGCAAGATAGATATTTCACTGTTCAGGTAAACAATGATAGATCAGAACTGTATGAACAACAAAATGGAATACCCCAAGGATCAGTAATGTCTCCTTCCATTTTTACAATAATGGTAAATGATTTAGGTGAGGGATTTAATGATATAACAAATAAATTGTCACCGTTTGCAGATGATGTTGCTATATGGAGGTCTGGGAGACATCTGCCAAAATTATATAAGAATCTACAGAAGCAAATAAATAAAGTATGTAAATGAATGACAAAATGGGGTTTTCAGCTGAATACAAATAAAACATTGGGAATGAGCTTAAATAAAGGAAGGTTTGTAAAAAATAAAATTATTGACATAAATATCCAAGGGCAAAACATTAATACAGTACAAACCACTCAATATCTAGGGATGATATTGGACCAACAGCTGAACTGGAATAAACACATAGATAAACTAGTGGAGTCTTGCAGAGGATTGACTAACTTATTAAGATATTTGAAAGGTAATGGATAGGGTGCAAGCACTAAGACAATGCTCACTTTTTATAATTCTTTTATTAGAGGAAAAATAGATTACGGAAGTATAATATATGACTCTGCTGCACACAGTAACAAGATTAAATTAGAATTCAGCATCAGGCTTTCTGTACAAGCACAATAGCAGGTGCAATCAGATCAACATCAATGGGAGCTATTGAGGTGGCTTTAAGAATTCTACCCTTGGAATTACGGAGAAAGGAGTTAAGACTAAATTACATGAACAGAGTTATGTTAGATAAGTCTAACCCAGCACATACAGCTTTTTACCTGCTGCCGGCCAATCCAATTAATACCACTAGATATCCTACAGGATGAAAGTGTATGGAGGAAATTGTCCATCTAGGTACATTAATTACATCAATTAATAACAGTTGTGAATACAAGCCAGTGATTCCACGCTGGGAGATCAAGAAACCAGACATGGACTACCACCTAGCAGAAATACTTAAGAAAACAAATAATATAGAAAATATTAAAAACACAGCCAATAAATATATACAACAAATATCAAAAGACAGCATTACTGTGTACACAGATGGATCCAAGGGAGACGATGGCAAATTGGAGATAGGAATATATATTCCAATATGGAAAATGGCAAAAGAATATAGCATCACGGAAAATATATCCATGTTCTCTGCAGAGATGGTGGCAATACTAAAAGCACTAGAAATATTCTCTAATAACCCTCCCAAAAACTGACATTTTTAACTGACTCTCTTTCAACAATTAAAGCACTTAGGAACTTATGAGAATGTAGTAGACCTGATATAGCAGAGGATATATTTCTGGCTACTACATACTTATATTCCAGAGGATGTTCAGTCTTAATTGCTTGGATACCTTCACATGTTGGCATAGAGGGAAATGAAAAGGCAGATAAAGAAGCCAAGAAAGGTAGATCTGATAAAAATCTAATAAATGTAGGGACGAATAAATCAGAAATTAAGAGCTTAATTCAAGATTTAATAACAGATGAATGGAAAGCAGAGTGGGATAAAAATCTGAAAGGAAAACATGCATATAAGTTGTTCAAGGCTCCAACAAGAAAATGTCAGATATCTAGGGAATTGAAAATTCCCAGTAATAAGAAACTTCTCAGACTACGGCTGGGAAAAGGCTATTTCAGAATAGAAGAACCTAACTGTGCAGTATGTCTTCAAGACAATAATATAGAACATTTCTTGTTAAAATGTAAGAGTTATGAACACATGAGAATACCAATATTAGATTATTTGCAAGCATCCAACTTACCTATAAATATAGAAGAGGTGTTAAGAGTAGACAGACCTAGGGAACTGCATAATATAGTCAAACAATATTTAACACGAACAAATGTTTATATATAGTGACTGGGAATGTGAAGGTCTGATGCTGTTATTCCAATGCTTATGACTTTTAACAGATGAAAGTCAATTAAATATCTGTTAAAGTCAGTTATATAACTGGAACCGCCAGGCCTTTACACCCCTTCACTTTAATATTATTCTTGTTCAGAGTTTCTTCTTGATTTTTTTTTTTTTTTTTAACGTAGGCCTATAAGCACAATTGTGATTGTTCCTATTTCCAATGATTTGACAAATGTGATGCCACATTCTCATATTGGCAGTTTTTCATATTATTTGGAATTGAAAACAATATATATCCTAATTATAACCCATTAGAGGTTGAACAGGATATTTTTCTTCATTAATATTTAAAAAAAAAATGAAAAAAATGTTGGATTTGTAATATTCAAAGTGACCTCAGTGTTTCTCAGGCGTTATTATGTTTTGGCAAAGCTTGAAACAGTGTTATAATTAGTTTATTTAGAGTCCTTTTATTTTCAGTATTGTATTAAATTTACATACCTGTTGTCTTTTGCGATTGTTGGTTTTAATTTATATTAGTATTTGTTCTTTTTAATTTGGTTTTTTTATTTTTTATTTTTTTACCCTTGTCTTTCCTTATAGGCTACTATGCTTAGTCCATAATTTTGCTGTTTTTTAAATTATTTTTTTATTTTTGTTGATTAAATTCCTATTTCGTTGAATTTCTTTTCTCAAGTTTTATTATTGTTATTATTAATAGTATTGTCACTTATTAACCTTAGGCCCATATGTTTTCGTTTGTTTTGTGTATATATCATATGGATGCTAGTAGTCCTTTCCCGGGATTATATTTCATCAACCCAGCTCTTGTTAACAGAGTTCACTTATTTGTTAATGGCGATTGGCGAATTGCATTCAGATATAACCAACGGATTTTAGCCTAAGTTAAAATTAACATGCCTCACCCTTAGAAGGCAAAACATAAAGCAACCACTAGGCCTACATTATGTTTAAAAGTCCATATGTTATACATAAAAACATGACATTGGCTGAGGAATCTTGTGAAATGCTAAAAATTGTTATTTGGTGTGAAAAAGTAGGCCCTATCTGTCAAGCCTTGTGAAGTGTAGGCCTAGACCTGACTGGAACAAAATAAATAAATAAAACAACCTCCCGAAGTAAAATAAGGAGTAAAATTGCGAACGAACACATATATAATTGGCAATAAAATGTTCAGAATATCAGTGCACATTTAGTTTGAAACTTATCTACACATGTTTATCACAGTCAGTTCAAACATGTAATTTTATTAATTAAAAAAAATTGTTTTCAAAACCACATATTTCTCTTAAAAAAAATTGGTACGGAATTTCTCTTCAGGTGATGTTTTAAAAACAAGCAGTAGATATATGTTATTTCAGTAGGCCTATGTCTTTTGGTATAAATAAAAAATATAGGAAATTGAATGAAAAATCTTGTGAAATGCTTTAAATCATAATTTCATAAGAAAGTATGTTATGTGTGTTATTCATTGTGAAGTGCAGATGTAACCTTCACTTAAATATTTCAGGTCCAGTTTAATCTATGGCCATAATAGGTTCAGAATATCAGTACACATTTAGTTTGAAACATATCTATACATTTGTATCATTATCACACACAAATATAATTTTGTTTTAAAGAGAAGTGCATATTTTTTTTTTAACACATCACCTAAAATGGTGCATTTTCCCCCTAAATGTTGTTTATAAAACAGGCAGTAAAAATATAGGACCTACATTGAATCAGTAGTTTCATGTGCTGTAAATAAAAATATGGGAAAAGGGCTTATAAATCCCATGAAATATTTCAAAACTATTTTGTTATGTGAAAAAGTGTCTGTGTCTAGTGAAGTGTAGACCTGATTGAAAATAACCTTAAAATACGATTAAGTAAATGTGAAACTGTTGCGTGCAGCTTCTCGCTGTGTATAATATTCTGCTTTAGTGTAAATGTCTATTTGGTAGATATTAATCTTGATTCCTGACCTAAGGGATATCACCCAGGATTTTTCTGGGAGGTGTATTTAACAGTGGTTGTCTGTCCACTGGTTTCAACTTACCGGTTTAAAATTGGAACCGATGTCTGGTTGCATGTCCATATTTGGCTACAATGGCTAGCTTTTCTAAGAATGTTTGCAACTAGAGCTGAGGTCTTAATTCATGACCATATAAGGCTTCAATGGTCAGTCTTTACCTGGAATGTGTTGAAACATTGCCCCTGAGTTTAGCTCAAGGAAGCGTAGCGTCTTCGGCGCATGCGCGAATTAGTAGGGGTTAAGCGAGACTTCCGATCTTGGGGTCGAGCGAAAAATGTCAGAGGGTTAAGACGTGTTGTGATGTCTTATTGACTTTTCCCAGGGTGGGAAAGAATCTAACAGTCTACGTGAGTTAAGCTCTTAGTTTAGGCTGACTTTATTAGCTTAGGGCTTGTGTACGCCCAGGGAACATTGCATTTTGATGCATCCCGCTGTTTCAGCGGTAATATATTATGGACAAGGTCTGATCCACCTTGTTTGCCAGTCACAGAGGCTAGTTAAACTTATAGGCCTGCTACCTTAAGGCCTGTTGCATGCAACACTGTCTGGGGAAATGGAAAACCTCTGTGGATGGACTTAGAAGTATTTGAAGATATTCCCCGATGATAGTGATATATTTCAAACGTCTAGGAGACGTGTGTGTGTGTTATTAGTGCATTCTGAAGGTTTATCAAGGTAAATGGACATTTTGTTATTCTCCTTGCCTATCAGAGTCTCGTACCACATATATTTGTCAGCTCATTGACTTTTCCCAGGGTGGGAAAGAATCTAACAGTCTACGTGAGTTAAGCTCTTAATTTAGGCTGACTTTATTAGCTTAGGGCTTGTGTACGCCCAGGTAACATTGCATTTTGATGCATCCCGCTGTTTCAGCGATAATATATTATGGACAAGGTCTGACCCACCTTGTTTGCCAGTCACAGAGGCTAGTTAAACTTATAGGCCTGCTACCTTAAGGCCTGTTGCATGCAAGCAACACATCTGATGAACTCATGTCAGGAAAGAGTTGGTTAACTCGTGTATCAACACCCGCGAGCAATGCGGGGAATTTTTGCTGAGGCTTGTTTGGAAGGGAACTTAGATTGTGGTCAACAATTGTGCTTAGGCCCAGCTTACTGACTTGTGAAATATGATGCTATCTATGTACTATCGTCATGTCTACATGTTCCTGAATCTTGTTATATGATCATGTCCTGATGTCGTCGTCTTGTTGTAGCGTACTACATTAAAGCTTGTGAAAAGTCAGTTGCTGTTCCAAACTTCACTGACTTATACTGGTGATAGAGTGAGTGCTGAGCCAATGTTTAGAACTGTACACCCATTCGCGTATGTCATCTCTACACTCTCACTCCATGTCAACACTGCACTTTGCCAGCGCTTCAACATAACTGAAACAGGCTGACCTACATTCACTTGTACTGCACTGCTTAGGTTGACCTGACCTCTACACTCACATACACAGTGCTGTACCCTTTATAATTGTCAACAAGTAAACAGTCATCTACTTTATAAAGGTATCTATGTGATGGCCAGAAAAATACCTTATCAATGTGGTGGAACCAGCTAGATGGGGCTATTGGCTCTATTTTCAACTGTCAGCTGCTGTTTAAAAGGTCAAGTCACTGCTGCTGTTTAGAAGGTCAAGTACCATTCTCATTGTCACTGTTGCAGTTCAGAAGTTCGAGTGTCATTACCATTGTCGCTGCTGTTGTTGTCAAGTCAAAGTTCCTGGAGCATTGTTGTTGTTAGAAGCAAGTACAGAAAGCTCTTTTCAGCGTTGGATCTTCGCGATCTTAGAATGCTGAACACTGTACCTCTTCATTGTTCGTAGACGATAGGAGTGCATCATAAGTTAAGTAGCATGTTTTTTGTTGTGATCTGTGTCATTATAGTGTGTAATTAAGCCTTCCCATTACACAACCTTTGTTTACATATTTCTTGTTGCATTACATGTTGTTTATATGTCATTTCTATGTTTATTTTCAGCGGGTTTCAGGTTGAGTGGTGTCTGATATAGGAGATTCCACGTAGCAGAGGACCTATATCAGCGTTCTGTAGGGACTGTGCAAATTTCTCTTAGCGGAATTTGCTAGCGACATTAGTTGCTATTTTCGTTTAATTGTGATGAGATGTACTTATCGTTGTTTTTGTTATAATTTTTCTGTTCTTTAATTTTGTTTTGATTTGTTTGTATCTGTCCACCTCCTCTTTCTTTCGTTTAGTTTTTACAACTTTATGTTTATACACTGTGACGTCATTGATTTGTGATACTTTTTTGCAGTTATCATCACATACTTTGTGATATTTCCTTTAGTTTTGCATTATAATTTATTTGATTTCTGCAAACTTTATCGTATTGTCCTTGATGTTTGCTGTTTGTTTACATTAGTCATTGTTGTCATACACTGTTTCTAAATATAGTTGATCATATTTAGTACACTTAGGATAAAATTGATTGATGGTAGTATTATTATAAAGATGTTTATACAAGTTCTTTGCTAAAAGACTTGTTATCCACAAAGATTGAGACAAGTGAAATACATATGCAAGTTCTTTATAAAAAAAAGACTTGTGCCCACAGTGATTGGGATATAAAGGTATTATTTTCCACAGGTACTTAAGTGATTATTTGTTACATTATAAACAAGGTAACCATACAAAGTCTTTGCCAAAGACTTGTCCCAACTGAGGTTGGTATATAAATCGTATTATTATTTCAGGTTGTTAATAACACAATATTAGACACAATGTCTACATTGGATTACTTTATCCAGCAGGGTATAACCCTGGGAAAATCTGGTGATAAATTGGAAGAGTTTGCCCTTGCTCAATATGACAAGGCGCAAAAAGCAGAAGAGAAAAGACAAAAGGCGGAAGAAAAAAGATTAGAAAGAGAAGCTGAATTTGAGAAGAAAAAACTTCAAGCTGAAAGGGAAGAAAAAAAACTTCAAGCTGAAAGGGAAGAGAAAAAACTTCAAGCTGAAATGGAAGAGAAAAAACTTCAGCAACAAAGAGAATTTGATGAGAAAAAACTTCAGATAGAAGCTGAGGAGAGAAAGGAAAAAGCAAAGATGGAACATGAAGAAAAACTCTTAGCTTTGGAGATAGAGAAAGCAAAAGTGATTAATATGGGTAGTTCTCAGGCAACTTCTGGTAAGACGAAGGAGAATTCTTATAAGATCAAATTACCTGCTTTCAATGCTGCAAAAGATGACATAACATTCTATCTCGATAGATTCCAACTGACATGCGAAACGCATAAGGTAGATAAAGAGCATTATGTCGGACAACTGTTAGAAATACTTACAGGTGAACCATTAAATATTATAATGTCAATAGAAGAACCTGATAAGACTAACTATGAAGTTGTTAGAGCAGCTTTATTGAAAAGATACCAACTTAAAGAAGATGATTATCGTCTTCGGTTTAAGACTATGTTACCAGAGAATGGTGTAGAGTTCTCAGACTTTATTACAAAGATACGTCTTACTTTCTCACGGTGGATTGAGCTGTCTGGGACGGCTAAAACATATGAAGCACTGGTAGACTTATTACTTAGAGATAAAGTAATGTCATCAGTCAACGAGTCCTTTATTGCCTTTATACATGAACGTAAACCTAAAGACATAAAAGATATGGAACAATTTTGTTGCCAGTATGTCACTGCGCACCCACAGCAAACCATAAGCAATTCTAAAGTTAAAGAAGGCTTGCCCATAGCTTCTGCTACACCATATGGTCCTAACTTTGGTAATAAATTTCAGGGTGGCCAACGCAACTTTGATAAGAAAAGTAGGCGTAACTTTGAACAGGATCAGGATGATCCATATGGTAATAGTTCTTCAAAGAACTGGAGGAGGTCTGATAGTCCTCGTTATTATGGATCAAACAATTATAGAAACTTTCGTAAGGGAAGTTATAATAAAAACTATCCTACTTATCCTAGGAGACAACAATATCAGTATGGGAAATATTCTCATCAAAAAGATAATGACAATCATGATTGTAAAAATTGTGGTGCAAGCCAAAACAATAATAGCGATAGGTCAGATAACAATAGTTATAAAAGAAATAGCAGTCGTGGTAGAGGGCGACACAATAATAATAAATCGTGTCGGCATGGTAACAGTGCTCAACAAGAGTCACAGGTTACTGGTAATGAACCTAAAGATAATTCTAGTGCTATCACATGCTCTGCTTTTGACTTTGGGAGAGCATCTCAATGTCCCCAATGCACAACACTATTTGAACCTACTACTATTTCTACTGTGAGTTGTGGTCATCCTCTGCCCGCTCTACCTGCCGCAGCTGTGCATGACGGGAGAGGATCTCTTCTCTTAAATAAAGGGCTAGTGAATAATAGCCAAGCCTCAGTCCTTTTCGATTCAGGATGTACTACTATCGGAGTTAGACAATGCCTTGTAGATCAATCATGTGTCACGGGAAAAGTAGTCAAATGTGTAACATTTGGTGGTACTGTAGAAAAGTATCCTACTGCTATCATTCACATTGCTACCCCCTTTTTTACAGGAACTGTCCACGCATGTATGTGAAGATAATAAAGTGCATACCCAAGATGATAACATGGTGATTTCGCGTAACACTTTTATAAAAATGCAAGAAGATGATCCGTCTTTAAAAAAAATTCTTCATTATGGCAAAAAAAGGTGAACCAAATCAAAACACAAATAGCAAATCCTGAATTACTATGAAGAATGGAGTACTTGTGCACATGGTACAAGACTCAACTACATCTATGCATTCACAAATTCTCGTGCCCAAGAATATGAGAGTTCAAATCTTGCAACATGCACACGACTCTCAGTGTGCTGGACATATGGGTTTTTTCCCGCACTAGGTCTAGAATCCTTGCAGCTTTCTTTTGGCCATTTGTCAATAAGGATATAAAGATTTATTGTCGTTCTTGCAAAACATGTCAAGAGGTCAAATCGAGAGACCCACGACATGCTGCACCTATACAAGCTGCAGACATTCCTATTCGGCCGTTTTAAAAGATGGCTATAGATATTATTGGTCCTTTTAAGATCAAGTCGGCCAGAGGACATCAGTTTATTCTAACATGCGTTGACATGTGCACTCGTTGGCCAGAGGCTATACCTCTTAAGAGCATCTCTACTGCTGATATCGCAGACGCTCTTTGGCTAATATTTTCTCGTCTGGGATTTCCCGGAGAAATATTGTCAGACCATGGCACTCAATTAATATCAGACACTATGTCACAGGTAATGTCTACTCTACATATTAAGAGATCTCTAAGTAGTATCTATCACCCAATGTCTAATGGGTTGGTTGAACGTCTCAATAGAACACTCAAAAACTTACTTGGGAAGATAACTGAGGATCATCCTCAGGATTGGGATAGGGTTTTACCCGTGGCTCTCTTTGCATATAGAGAGGTCCCAAACGAACATACAGGATTTTCTCCTTTTGAACTTGTCTTTAGCACGCGTCCGCGCGGCCCTATGTCTCTACTTCATGATCTTATAACCGCCGATAATATTGACAATGATACTCAATCTTCTTATGAGTATGTCATTGCTATCAGGCAAAAGATTATCGAAGCATGCAAACTAGCAACTTCCTCCTCCGAATTTGCTAAAGAGAAAGCAAGACAGTTTGCTAATAAGAATAGATGCCTACGACAACTTTGTCCTGGCGATAAGGCATTTGTTTTGCTACCTTGTAGGGAAAACAGACTTCTTATTGCATGGAAAGGTCCACATACTATAGTCTCAAGAGTTTCCGAAGTCGACTATGTTGTCGATATTGATGGGAAGCATAAAACCTTCCATATAAACATGCTTACGGAATTTCATGAGTTACCAGACTATTTGCTGCCTATTTTTCATGCAGTGGACGATTCTCAAGTCCCTCATGGTCAGTACTCATCCCTGTCTGTTATACAGGATGAGGAAACTACTTTCTCTGATGATAATCTTCCTCTTCCTATGATTCCACTTCACTCTGCGGAATCATGGAAAAATGTTACTGTTTCTTCTAATTTATCTATGGAAGAACAGCGACAAGTCTTTTCTATGCTACAAACATTTCAGGATGTCCTTACTGACATTCCTGGACACACTGATGTCATTGAACATGACATAATACTTACTGACAATAACCCTATCAGGGTTAGACCTTACCCTATTCCTATTCACTTTCAGACACAGGTGGAGAAAGAATTGGATGAAATGATTCGTTTGAAAATTATTGAACCATCCACTTCAGCATACTCTTCGTCCATGGTTATTGTTCAGAAGAAAGATAAGAACATACACATTTGCGTCGATTATTGCAAATTGAACCAAGTCACGAAGTTCGATGCTAAACCGATGCCTCTATTAGAAGAGCTACTTAATAGACTCTCTAATTCTAAATTCTTTACCAAACTCGACTTGTCTAAAGGTTATTGGCAAGTTCCGCTAACTGAACTAGCCAAACCTTTCACTGCTTTCTCAACACCTAGGGGTTTATTCCAATGGAATTTCATGCCTTTCGGCTTTATGAATGCCCCAGCTACTTTTGTACGCATGATGCGTCGAATTCTATCATATCGTTCAGATGTCATTGCATACTTGGACGATATCTGTCTCTTCAGTGATTCTTGGGAAGATCACTATTTGGGTTTATACGAATTACTGTCTTCTTTACGCAAACATAATTTGACTGCAAAACCTTCTAAAGCCTATGTTGTGTTTAGTGAAATTTCTTTCCTTGGTCACCGTGTTGGTAATGGTCTCTTGAAGACAGAGGACCATAACTTTTCTAAGATAATAAACATTTCTATCCCTAAGACGAAAAAGCAAGTACGCAGTCTCTTAGGTTTGATACAATTCTACGGAAGATTTATTCAAAATTTATCTTCTATTATGGCACCTCTTTCAACCCTACTGAAGAAAGGGTCTCCTAATATGGTGCACTGGTCCCAAGAATGCCAGTCTTCATTGGACCAGATTAAAACTTTATTCTCATCTCCCCCTATCTTAAGGCTACCTACTACTGATAAGACTTTTGTTCTCCGTAGTGACGCCTCATCCACTGGAATCGGGGCGGCAATAATGCAGGAGTATTCGGAAACTCTGCATCCTGTGATGTATATCTCTAGGAAATTGAATGCGGCTGAAAGGAACTACTCAGTTCTAGACCGTGAATTGTTGGCTATGGTATGGTCTATTCTTAAGTTACAAAGATTCCTTCTCAGCGCGCATTTCTTTGTGGAAACCGACCAAAAAGCTCTTACAGCTATTCAGAGTAAGAACTTGAAGAGCTCAAGATCTACTCGATATGCCATTGCTCTTCAACCCTTTCACTTTACAGTGCGAGCTATCCGTGGTTCGGATAATGTGATGGTGGACATTCTGTCCAGATGCCCACATGATTCCACTTGACTATTGTGTCCTCGTTTTCCTGATTTACTTTGAAACTTATAACAATACTTTACTACATCTACATATCTGCACATCTATTCTCACTATTTGTGAATTCATAGTATTATACTGGGTGATTGCCTTTCTCTGTTTCCATCTTTGGTATAGCAGGGAAGGTTTAAGGCTCACAATATAATGGCCGTAATATCACTCGGCCACAGTATATTTAAAAATGTATGTTTCATTATTGTATATTACAAAATCTTTCGGTTGTCAAATAGAATTGTATTGTTTGTATTCTCTTAGCGAGTCATTGATGTTCGCAGAGAAGCAGTACATTATGCCAACCATGAAGTTTTGAGATGTGCTTACTTACACTTGGGATGTTACAGTAGATGTGCCCTCTCAGTCTAGGATCTGGAATTCATTGTTCATATACTTAGTAATATTATGTAAAAAAATATTGTTGTATATTACCATGAAGTAATCTTTATGTTGCTACTTGTTTGTATATCTAAAGCGGTATATTTAGATTATGACACCACTATTCTTGATGATGTTTTGATCTCTAGACTTGAAGATAAGTTACTTGATATCAGATAAGATTATATATGTAACTTTTGCTATATTATAATTATGCCAGCATTGTAATGTACGTTGGTGGCTCCTCCCTGGAATAGTATACCTAGAGAAATATTTTCTCTAATGAGATTTACTCTCACCAGATGCTCGTGCATTGATTTAGCCTCACATTAGGCATTATATTTATTTGTGATACTATTCATCCGCGCATCATTCGTGCGTTATGAGCCTGTTGTAGCTTGCTCTTGGATGTTCTTTCAAAGAAAAAAAAAATGTTTCATTTTTTTTTCCCGGGAGGTGCGGTAAACTGTTGCGTGCAGTTTCTCGCTGTGTATAATATTCTGCTTTAGTGTAAATGTCTATTTGGTAGATATTAATCTTGATTCCTGACTTAAGGGATATCACCCAGGATTTTTCTGGGAGGTGTATTTAACAGTGGTTGTCTGTCCACTGGTTTCAACTTACCGGTTTAAAATTGGAACCGATGTCTGGTTGCATGTCCATATTTGGCTACAATGGCTAGCTTTTCTAAGAATGTTTGCAACTAGAGCTGAGGTCTTAATTCATGACCATATAAGGCTTCAATGGTCAGTCTTTACCTGGAATGTGTTGAAACATTGCCCCTGAGTTTAGCTCAAGGAAGCGTAGCGTCTTCGGCGCATGCGCAAATTAGTAGGGGTTAAGCGAGACTTCCGATCTGGGGGTCGAGCGAAAAATGTCAGAGGGTTAAGACGTGTTTCGACGTCTTTGTGTTTTCGGCTTTTTGTCTGGGGAAATGGAAAACCTCTGTGGATGGACTTAGAAGTACCGTATTTGAAGATATTCCCTGATGATAGTGATATATTTCAAACGTCTAGGAGACGTGTGTGTGTGTTATTAGTGCATTCTGAAGGTTTATCAAGGTAAGTGGACATTTTGTTATTCTCCTTGCCTATCAGAGTCTCGTACCACATATATTTGTCAGCTCATTGACTTTTCCCAGGGTGGGAAAGAATCTAACAGTCTACGTGAGTTAGGCTCTTAATTTAGGCTGATGTTATTAGCTTAGGGCTTGTGTACGCCCAGGAAACATTGCATTTTGATGCATCCCGCTGTTTCAGCAGTAATATATTATGGACAAGGTCTGACCCACCTTGTTTGCCAGTCACAGAGGCTAGTTAAACTTATAGGCCTGCTACCTTAAGGCCTGTTGCATGCAAGCAACACATCTGATGAACTCATGTCAGGAAAGAGTTGTTTAACTCGTGTATCAACACCCGCGAGCAATGCGGGGCATTTTTGCTGAGGCTTGTTTGGAAGGGAACTTAGATTGTGGTCAACAATCGTGCTTAGGCCCAGCTTACTGACTTGTGAAATATGATGCTATCCATGTACTATCGTCATGTCTACATGTTCCTGAATCTTGTTTTATGATCATGTCCTGATGTCGTCGTCTTGTTGTAGCGTACTACATTAAAGCTTGTGAAAAGTCAGTTGCTGTTCCAAACTTCACTGACTTATACTGGTGATAGAGTGAGTGCTGAGCCGGTGTTTAGAACTGTACACCCATTCGCGTATGTCATCTCTACACTCTCACTCCATGTCAACACTGCACTTTGCCAGCGCTTCAACATAACTGAAACAGGCTGACCTACATTCACTTGTACAGCACTGCTTGGGTTGACCTGACCTCTACACTCACAAACCCGGTCCCTAAAAAATGCCGTGCTGAAGTCGGATGTGTCGACCGAAAGGTGCAAATATCACAGCTTAGGTGCAAACAGACACAACGCAACCACCGTCCTTTTCAGGGCGAACGAGGAAGAAGAAGAAGAACATACACAGTGCTGTACCCTTTATAATTGTCAACAAGTAAACAGTCATCTACTTTATGAAGGTATCTATGTGATGGCCAGAAAAATACCTTATTAGTATCCATTTTAAAATACATCATCCATTTTTTTGTCACAATCACTTCACAGATATAATTTTTAGGACTCTTTTTTTTCCAAAACCGCATATTTCTGTAAAAACCAAAGATTAAACTACTATAACTAATATTATTTACATATAACAAATCATATTTTATGTTTCGCAGAATAATTTTGCCACTATTCATATGCTTTCATGGTAGTCATAAATACATTGTGGCTGGTTTTGACACCCAGTGCAATAATGATAGGCGTGCTGATGACAGACAGGTGTGCTGCAGAGGACACAGTTCTTATCTGTTTTGGTATAACAAATAAGATGACTTGTGTCACAAAAGTTCTTGAAAGCTGAGGTTGCTTGAGGTCTAATAATATCAGTATAGCTACATTTTCTTGGATACTTAGTGTACTCGGAGCAGCAGAAGCATCAGTTAGTTGGTGAAGAGGATTTCTTTTGAACTACAGCATAATGAAAACAGTATAACATTGAAGCACTGACCTCCTCTGCTACAAGCAATCAGAAGAAAAATTTTTTTTCAAATTATTTTAAACGTTTTCTATTATGTACACTATAATAGCCGAGTCTTTGGTTCAGAGGGTCATACCCATTCATTGAATTTTTGTATTCATCTATAATTGTCAGCTTTACATGTGCTTCCATGTGGTTATGGTCTCTACTTAGGCTTGAGAAAACACATGGAAAACTGATGCCTTGGTCTTACTTACTTACTTACTTAGTCGTTCCCCTTCTACCGTGAGGTGTAGAGGTTTGGAAGAGAGAGCGCCAGACCATTCTATCAGCTGTCTTCTTCCTGGCCTGGTTCCATTCTAGTCCTCGGTCCTTCAAAGATTGTCTAATGTTGTCCTCCCAGCGGACTCTGGGTCATCCTGGAGGTCTGGATCCCTGGCTCTTTGTTTCCCATGCTTGTCGTGGTAGTCGATCTTCTCCCATTCTGCAGACATGGCCAAACCATCTTAGTTGGGACTGTTCTATTTGGGTCTGCAGCGGATGGGATTTTGCCTTGGTCTTTTTATCTCTAAAGGCTGTACACAACATCTTGCTTGTTTGTGTCATGTACCATCTATATTCAAGATAACTAAGGTGCAGAGTCTTCCATTTCAATTGAAAATTTCTTAAGATAATGTTGTGAGTGCCAGTGTAGTATTGCTGCTTCCTCAGTAAGATGTCATGAGTACTTTTGAGGTATAATTCCTCTCAGTAAATGAATGATAGTCTGTACCCAAAGGCTGTAATGGGGTCTGAAAAATCTTTAGAGCTTGGCCACTGTTTGAATCCACTTCAAGATCATATGATGTCTCTGAACCAAAAATATATGAACATGTTCACCACATATCAAGTTGCTGAATCACATAAACCAAAGACTTTTATGTGATATCTGCTTGGTTCATGTGGATTATAATAATTGCTTGTATTGCCATCTGCTTTTGTACCCTAAGTCTGTTTCATCCAAACTGCTGAGGTTTTGGAATAAGTGAAATGCATTCTGAAATTTTTATAACAAAATGCTCATAAATGGTTCAATATTTTCTTGTCCTTGTGAGTGTCATTAGAGACATGAAGCATTATATGATATAATGCTTCATTTCTATTTCTTAAAAACATATGACTAGGCCAAGCTGTATACAATTCTGCAGATGTACACCAGTAGTCATGAATGAATGGTTTCTTCTGAATCCCAATATTTATTAGAACAGCAGTAAATTTATCCAGTTAGGGGTATGCATTCCTTGACAACTGAGGCAACAATAAAAGCTCTAACTAAGATCTTCCTTCACGAAGGCTTTCCTGACTCAATTGTTTCAGATAATGGAACACAGTTTACATTGGTCAAGTTTCAACAATTCTGTTTACTACATGGAATTGAGCATCTAATGAGAACCCCCATTTCATCCAGCTTCAAATTGAGAGGCAGAACGCTTTGTCCACACCTTCAAAACCTCAATGGCAAAGATTTACTGGGAAGGAAAGACATGACATCGAGCTCTAGATGAACTACTGTTCGCCTATCAGACAACACCAAAGTCTATCACTGGTAACTCCCCTGCTGAGTTGTTACATAGCCGACAGCCAAGAACACAATTGTCATTGCTAATGCCTCAGCAAGAACAAAGAAGTACAACAGCTGGAGTTAAAGACTCAAGATTCAGAATTGAAGACCCTGTGTAGGTAAGGAACTACTCAAAAAGCGATCCTTGGATGCATGATCACATCATAAGAACTATCGGTTGTATGATGCATACAGTTCATCTGAGTAACAACATGAATGTAAGGAAGATTCAAAACCAGTTAAGACCGGGAAGTCTCATGAAGATCAGACCACCCACCAATGACTGCTATGATGACATTTTACTCAACAAAGCCATCATGGATCAAGTTACCAAGGCGGCACCTAATCTACAGTTTGACGCCCCAGAGCCTATAAGAAGACAGAAGTGTGGTGGATGTTGCAGTGCCTCCATGAAGATCTCAAAGACAATGAAGACTAGTTGTCAGATTCGATCCTAGCTCTTAATTGCTGGGGAGTAACAGTTAAAGTTTAGAATGGAACACCAGCTTCATTCCTGTTATATCGGCTTTGTTTGGTAATATACGATGACCGCATGAACCGGATGTTGTTGAGTGATTAGCGGAAGAGACACATATTTTTTCCACTGTATGGTGTTGGGTGGCAATCAGCTAGGAACATACTTTCCTTATCATGTTTTCATTGTGTACATATTCATCTTGGTCGTCAGTATGTGTGTTCTGTTGAAGTAATTAAATTGTGGGTTCTTTATACAAGGCCTTATTTATTATTGGGTGAATGGAATACACAACACTGACGACAAGGTACACAACAGTTTGTGATTGCAGTAGCATCTTTCAATCGCTTATCTTAGAAAGCAGGGCCTTGCCATCAATGTCTGTGACGTAAAAGCTTGCCAGATCTGTGCACTTCTGACGGATCTCTTGAGAACTATCTAACTTGATAAGAGTATCAGTGTTGAAGGAATTCAAATTCCATGTTTATATTCTTCAGTTGACTGAATGGTGTTGAAATTTCCTGCTGTAGTCTGTCTAGGATGCAGCTTATCTCTCGCACAATCTCATCCTCTTCCGTAAGTGTAAAGTCTTTTGCTAGTTCACCGGGCATCACATGTTGACCTTCAACTTTGATGTGTTGCATCTCTTTTTGCACACCACAAAGCGTCCATTATCTGGGAACTTTGTGGTGCTGAAAAGGTCATTGCTTAGCATGCTGTTACATGTAAGAATTATTATGACATGAGATGGTCATGCTTATTCATTGTGTCCGAAATTATTCATTCTAATATTCAGGATCTTGTATGTGTATAAAGTAAGAAATATGGCTCTGCTGAGACTTTATTGGCTATGTCATAAATAGGATAATTATTATTGTGTAATGCACGGACTCAGTCGGACTATTTTCAAATAAGTGCAATGTTCAGATGATTTCAAAGTGTAAGGACACACTTTAATTGTTGGCCCAATATAGTTTGCCTTATGGACTTCATCACTGGCTTCCTAGCGCAGTGGTCTATGGTTCAATTCCCAGATGAGGTGGGATTTTTTTAGGCTACAAACGGCTCCTGGGTCGACCCAGCCCCAAATGGGTACCAGAGCAACTCTGGGAAGGTTAAGGAGGCCGGTGTGATGCTGACCACATCATTCCTAGTGTGCCAACGGTCAAGAAAATATGGGCCTAACACCATATTCCCAATATGCCTCAATGGGCGTGTAACGGGATCCTTTACCTTTACCTTTTTTATGGACTTCATGTCAAGTATGTGGTCACTGTTTTCCAAGAATTTGATACCAGAAATAAAGCAAAGCTTTAATGTGAAATTAAAAACATTTTGATGAAGCTTCTCAAGTAGATCTGCCAATTCATCAACTCTTTTATAAATGACTGTAACAGCTTCTGCTCTCAAACTCCAATGGAGTTGCTTCTGTACAACATGGGCTTTGGGAAAAAATATTTGGCATCTAGGTTTTCTACCTAGAGAGGACATACTGCAGCTCACTAATGTTAGTTGTGATCATACAGCCAAAGAAGAGGAATACTTTGGATTTGAAGTCAGAAATGACATTGACAGAATCTATTGAAACAGAACAAATTTGAATTGTTTTATTAGGACAACTGCATTTGCAGAGAAACGACCTGAATTTTTTATGTCACGCCCTCTGTGTCCAGGGTGACCTCCACCCCTGCCCTCCCTTCACTATGCCACTGGTGTGGGGGCCTTGCTTCTGTATGTCTTGGATTAAAATCTGAACGGAAGACATGAATATGCAAGATCGTGTGCATTATGTAGACAATTAAATCTAAAACTGCAGATACTAAATACTTTATATCTCAATTATAACTTATTATGGATTGAACAGAATTTTCTTTTATTAACTAAACAAAAATGCTGCAAGCCCTCCTGGCTAAGTTTTTTTTTTGTTAATTTCTTTTCCATATCCTTGCAATCTGACAATGTTGAAGAGTTATGCATGTTTGATGATTGTATGTCTGTGATGTCCTTTTCAACAATCTTGGTCATAGAGCTAAATCAATTTTCAAAGTGTTTCTCTGAACCAGTGCTTCTTAATTTTTCTAGAAGTCCCCCACCCCTTTACAGCATCTTAAGAAATCATGTGCCTTATTACCTTCGAGCTCACAAAAGATGCTAGAAATGCAAAACAGAGGTAAAAATATGTCTTCTTGTATTAAATGCAAAGAAAAATTTTAATTGTATTTGTACTTTGTGCAGTAGTGTGCCAGTAAAATTAGGAAACTGCTCTAAAACGTGAGTGCTTTTATGATTAACGTCTAGCATTATTTCATACAGCTGTGAACATATTAAAATTAATTTTAAAATATAATTTGCACAAATATTCAAGGTTAATGTGTGAAGTCCACTATATACATTAAATTCACACTATTAGTATTATTTTTCACAAAATACATTCAAGTTCTGTATATTATACTACTGGCTTTGTAAGTATTTGCTTTCTAAAGTATCTGACATGTCTACCACCCCCAGAAGTTGTGTTTTCCAACTAATTCTTCTTCTTCTGCGTTCAGTTTGTAGTCATGCTAAATCTGCAGGCCTGTCGCCAGGACGAAGTCCACAGTCTTTACCAGGTCGGCGCGGCAGCCCCATAGCTTCTGCTGGAGCTCAGCACCCCTTGGCCAGGTCGCACGTCGCGGTTCATCGTGGGTTGGACAGTTCTGGAGAATGTGTTCTGGGGTCTGGATTCCTGTTCCGCATGGGCATTCATTTGTGTGGGATATCTTGAGGCGATAGAGATGTCCTAGTAATCTGCAGTGGCCGGTTCTCAGGCGGAACATTGTGGTCTGTTGGTATCTGTTTAGATGGTGTATTGGGTCATCTCTGCTGTACATGTCCCCTTCCTCCTTCCACTGATTTTTGTACTTGTTGTGGATTATGGTTTTTGCTTCACGATACGGCAGTGGATGGCTGTATTGTTCCATTTTACTGCCACTTCTTGATAGAGCATCTGCTTTCTCATTACCAGCGATTCCACAATGGGAGGGTAACCACTGAAGGGCAATGGTTGATGACCTTTGGATGATGTTAAGCTCAGATCTGATCTCATTCATAATGTTATCATTTCTGGTGTTTTGTATTGATTCCAGTAATGATCTGCAGTCAGTGAAGATTACTATCTTAGCTGGTGGTTGTTGTTCGGGTCTGGTGAAGATTTTCAGGGCTCGCAGTTGTGCCATAGCTTCTGCCCTGAAATTGGAGGAGATCTTTCCAGTTGGGAAGGCCTTTCGGATGATCTTTCCATTTAGGAATCTTATAAAAATGCCCCCACCACTGTTCCTTACTGCTCACTCAGCGGATCCATCTGTGTATGCGTGTGTCCACTCTTTCAGGTTGTACTTTTTTTCAATCATTTCTTGAGCCAAGGTTTTTAGTTGTTGAGGGGTCTGGTGGCCTTTCTTTTTTATTTCAGGGACTTCTGTGAAGATAGATATATTTCCATGGTAGTCGTCTGGCTCCTCATAGTCAATTAACATTTCAATCTCAGTAGGTTGTTTTGGGAGGAGGTCTTCATGGCATCGATGCAGATGTTTGGAGATGTTTGTGAAGCTGGTTCTTTTCAGCCTGTTCTTTGTCAAGCTATGGAGTTTGGCATGCATTGGATGACTTGGCATTCGTAGAAGCTTCTCACTGTGAGTGAATACCTTTTCCTCATGTCTGTCATTCAGAGAGCAGATGTTGGTGCATCTCTCCATTGTCTGGATTGGAGAAGTCTTCATCCCTCCAGTGATTAATCTAAGGCCTGAATTTTGTACTTTCCCTAGACGTTCTATGTTTGTTTTAGATGCCGTGGCCCAGGCTGACATGCCATATTCAAGTACAGGCCTGACTGTGCCTGTATAGACTTTTTTTAGTATGTTGGTATTTGCCCCCCAACTTGTGCCAGCCAGTTTCTTCATAATAGAGAGCTTTCTTATTGCTCTCTGTTCTACTGCATTTATGTGCGGCTTCCAGGTGAGTCTCTTATCCAACTTGACTCCCAGGTATGTTGGATTTTCCTCGATTGGAAGCTTACTTCCATTTAGTTATAATTTGATCGTTTCTTGGCAATTTGACAGAGAGAAGCAGGTTGTTACTGTCTTGGAGAGGTTTATCTGTACTCCCCACTCTGATGCCCATTTACCGATAGTATTTAGCGGTGCTTGCATCCTGAACTTTGCAGTAGGCAAATGTTCAGCAGCACACCAGGCAGCAAAATCATCAGCATGAAGAGCCCTGGAGATATTCCCGGACAGTTTCTCTGCAATATCATTTATATATATGATAAAAAGTGTGGGGGAGATAACTCCTCCTTGTGGCACACCTTGTTGAAGAGTGACGCGATGGCTCAGATTCCCATCAAGTTTTACTCTTGCTGTGCGGTATCGGAGAAAGTCCCGTATCCAGCTGAACATTTTCCCTTCAATTTTTTGTTGAGCATCTTAAGGAGGAGTCCTTCTTTCCATACCTTATCAAAGGCTTTTGTCAAGTCTACAAAAACAGCCAGAACTTTCTTTTTCTCTTGAAAGGCATTTTCTATTTTCTGTGCTAGATATACCAGCTGGTCTTCGGTACTGCGGTTTTTCCTGAATGCTGACTGTGTGTTAACCAGCAGATGGTTTTTTTCCAGATGTTTCATTAATCTTGAGTTCACCATTCTTTCCATTACCTTACCCAGACAGCTCAGTAGGCTAACTGGTTGGTAGCTGGACTTGCTTGTTTTCTCCTTTTGTTTCTTTCTGATGGGAACAATGATTGCTTCTCGCCATCGATCTGGGAATTTTCCAGTACTCCATGACTGATTGAAGATTAGGAGGAGCTTGTGCCTGGCTTCAGGTCCAAGGTTCTTGATCATATCATTTGTGATACTATCTTTTCCTGGAGCTTTCATGTTCTTTAGTTTTGTTATGGCAGCATTTAGTTCTCTCAAAGTAAGGGATGACTTCATGCAGGTATCTGGGTTTTGGTGCTTCAGTTTTTCTTTTATTTCCTTACGTACTTCTTGGATACGTGCATGTGGAAGTGATGTAGTGCTTTCTTTCTTGTAGAAATCTGCCAGGATGTTTGCTGCCATCTTTCCTGTGTGGTATTTTCCATTTTCCTTGATGACAGTCTTGCAGTAGCTGGTTGTTGTTTCTTCATTTATTACTCTTGTCAGATTCCACAGCTTGCTCGAGTCCTTTTCCATGTTAAGACTGCTGGTCTTCTGGTGTCAGCTCCTTTGGATTTCAGCTTTCTTTTGTTCATTAAAAGCTTGTTTTATGCTGTTGTGTCTCTGGGTGTTCTCTAATGTGGGACTTTGCTCCATAGTTTCCTGTGCTTTATTTAAGTCACTATGGAGTTTTCCCAGATTGTCAGTCACTCCAGTATGGTTTGTAGTCTCGTCGTTTACCTCGTGGAATTGAATTCTTTGTTGCTTGGATGATTGCCTCACTGATGATGGAAATGTTTTTATTGACATTATTTGAGTGGGTAATGTTCTGACAGAGGTTATCGACTTGTTCTTTAAAAAATCCCCAGTTTGCTTTTTTGAAATTCCAACTAGGAGACATATTAATTTGTCCTGCACTTCTTACCTCAGATATCTGTAATGTGACTGGTACATGGTCACTTCCCCCCAGTTGGTTATTTACTGTTCTAGTGGTGAGTCGATGTATGTCATCTGTAGCCATAGCAAGATCTGGTGTGCTCGTTGTTTTCCATACTCTGGAATAGAAGGTGGGCTTATCCTCTGGTTGGTTTATTAGAATTAGTTTATTCTCTACCATCCAATCTTCCACCTCTTCTCCTCTCAGATCTGTTGCTTCATAGCCCCAGCTGGGTGAGTGGCTGTTGAAGTCGCCCATAATGAGGTGTCTTGATGCTGCAAGCTTCACTTTGTGTAGCTCCAGAGTTGTGGTTGGAGGGCTGTAGCAGTTTGTGATCATTAAGTCTTCACTGGGCAGCAGTAGTTAGACTGTTATGTATTCAAGTTCGTCCTCACCAGATCTGTGTATCTCTACTGCTGGGATTGAAGTTTTAATCAGCGTGAGGATTCCTCCCTTAGTTCTTTTTGCCCTGTCTTGGCGGAAGGATTCGTATCAACGTATGAAGAATCGTTGGGTATCGTTTAGGTGAGTTTCTTGGATGCAGATTATATCAATGTTATTTTCCCTGAGGAATTCTTGTAACTCCGGTTTCTTGTTCCTCACTCCTTCTGCATTCCATTGAGCCACTGTAAGGCAGTGGGTTGGTTGGTCAGTTGCTCTACTTTGCCTTCCCTCGCCCATTTGGTTGGCAAAGGCACCGGTTGCTTGGGTAGGCCCTTTTGAGGCTAGGGGCCCGGCTCCGCTCCTCCCCAGTTGTAGCTGATAGGAGCGACGCCATGACGTAAGTCGAGATTGTCGCATGACTCCATACTGCAAAAGCGTGTGTGTCCTAATTTTTCTTGGTGTCTGCGCCGTAGCTAACACACTCCGTCTTCGGCAGGCCGGGTTGTGTTTGTTGTTCAGGGTTGTCTCCCATAGCCTTTCCATCTCCCGGTGGTAGCTGCAAGGCAGCAGGTTGGTTTGTTTACCGAGGTTTACCTTCCCCGTGGCTAGAGCTTATAGCGGCTCTTACTCGCTTGATGCACCCGTCATAGAACATATGGGGGATTTCAGTGGGGGTATCAGTGCCACCTGTTACCCCTCCCCGTCCTGCTGGGAGGACATCGCCGTTTAGTCCGCGACTGCTTATTCGTCCAGCAATGCTGACTTAATTCGCAGCTGACACACCATATCTGGAGGTCGTTCCACTATCCGCCACCTGTGGACGCGCCTGGTTGGGGTCAGTCGCCGCTTTGCCAGGTTCCAACTAATAACAGAATACACCAGACTCACCAAGCACATACACTAATTAAACCTCAACACTTAAACCTAACTGCCACTACTATTAATAAACATCTGTATGACAAATCAACTGGCTATAGGGGGAAGCATATTTCTACATACAAGAATGCATACAGCAAAATGGTTATGACCAAACCAAAAATAAGAGGTATAGATCTTGATTACCTGAAGTAAAGGTATACAGAAGAGCAGCTGCAGAATCAGATCACCATCTTTTGTTAGCAAAAATAAAACTAAAAAAAATTGTGTGTAATGTGGATTATCTAAGAAATCAAGAAATAAGAGACAAAGTTTCAATCACAGTATCCAACACATACTTATTACTCCAACAACTGGATGATGAAGCAGATACGGAAGACCACTGGCTACAACTAAAAAAAATATATGGAACAAGACATGTGGAGAAGTACTTGGAAAAAGAGAACTTCAGCACAAGGCATTGATAAAAACAGAAACCAAAAACAAGATAGAAGATAGGACAAACAAAAAAGCAGATACAAATCTGCAACTCAAATGTCAAGTCAGTCCTATTGTATGGCTCTGTAAGATAGAGAACAACAACAACAGATTTTCATAAATGGAAGCTTGCATAGAATATAAAGTTTGAAGTGGTTGATGCGTGATGCCATATGATGATGGATGGCATCCGCATGTCTGGTTTTGTGTAGTGTGTAGATGTGTTCAGTCAAAACAATGTTCATGCAACAATAACAGGGCAATCCACATAGGACGTCAGTAAACTCACGACGTATAAAGTCAATGAGTCTTGAAACAGCCGTTGACGTTTTTCTTCATTATTTATTGTGGACGCCACAGTGACAAAATGGTTACGCAAATGTGTAGGCACATCAAACAGTCATTATCACAGCAACATTCAATACAGCAATAAACGGTAGACAGCATTACAATGATGAGTCAGATGCATGTTATATTTCATAGTGCTGTAAATGTAGTCAGGTGGAAAACTCCATCCTTTTCTATAACAGCCAGGAGATAACCAGATGTATGAGATCAGTTCACTCTCCTTAGTTTGACTTCAGCAAGACAGACACGTCTGCCGAAGTATAAATAATGTCCTCAAGAATATCCTCTAGATAATAAAGGTTTTCTAAACCTAGTTCATTTAACAAAGTAGCAAGTAATGGTCCTTGGTACCTGCATCAACCGATGCAGTACAATGCAGCGACATGTGAGCTGGGAAAAAACATCTCGTGACGACGACTTTCGCAGACAGGCTATGAATCGAAATCGCTCACGACCCAAAATCGATAGAGTTAATGAAAGAGTCAATTTACCTTGCTTTCATGAAATATACAGAAATATCACGCCTCCCGACATGTGGGAAAACACTAGAGGTATTATCTCGACTAAACGAAATATCCATAAGAGGACTACACATCCCTGACAGAACAAAAAAAAGCGGAGATCCCCTCTTCAACGAGGCATCTCTTTCGCCATTCCAAATCGCTCACTCCCACTAGTGGTGGGCGGAAACCGATCGACCAAACAACAAGACAAGTCATGCGCAGTCCAGCGCAAAAATGACCACAGCTCAAAAGTTAACTGCATTCGATACCAACGCGAGAAGACAAATGCTTACCGAGAAAAGTGACTATAAATTTCAAGCAGTTGTTGCCCTTGCGTTATAAAACAGATATTGAAATAAAACGATGTTGCGAGAATTTATCACGCAACATATCACCACCTCCTCCCGATAAAAAAAAATGTGGAACATATTTTTTTTCAATATCAAAGAGCAAGCGATAAGCGGCTCAAAACGCACGAATTATGCGCTGATAATTAATTAAATTGCCAAACAATAGGCTAATTATAGAGTGTCTGGTGAGGATATACCTCAACAGAAAAATAAATATGTCTCAAAAAATATTCACATCGGGGAGGTGTCACCAACACACATCACGTTAGCATGTAAACACAATATACGTATGCAAGTTACTATAATCATCATTAAACAGCATACTCTAATATTGTCTTTAAAAATGGATGTACAAATCTGATAGGAAAATTTAAATAGTACATTCTTTGACATGTAATGACATAAGTACATAGTAAAGTTAAACTACATGACGATCCAGGACATATGCTCTGGTATTCCGAGGGTAAGTACACAATCTAGAACTCGTAAGGTAAGTCCTCAGCTCAACAATGACATTCTGAGAAAGTACAAGCAATATAATGCTAATTAATAACTAATATGCTTCATAAGGTACAATACATTATTAATAATTGTGGCTGTTTAGTAAACTAACGGCCCTTATATTAACTACTCAGTCCTCCTCTATCATTTTAAAAAACGAACAGAAGAAGATGACAACAAAGCACGATAGTGTGTACATATAAAGTAAGTACAGATGTGCTAATCTATTGTAGAAATATAGGTGTGTTATGACTCTGTAATATATAGAAATATAGGACAGAAGTATTAGTTGGAGTCATGTGGGCATCTAGACAAAATGTCAGCCATCACATTATCCGCACCACGGATAGCTCGTACCGTGAAGTGAAAAAGGTTGAAGAGCTATAGCATATCGAGTGGATCTCGAACTCTTCAAATTCTTAGTCTGAATAGCTGTAAGAGCTTTCTGATCAGTCTCTAGAATGAAATGTGCGCCCAGGAGGAATCTTTGTAGCTTTAGAATTGACCAAACCATCGCTAACAACTCACGGTCTAAAACCGAGTAGTTCCTCTCTGCCGCATTTAGTTTTCTAGAAATGTACATAACAGGATGCAGAGTATTTGCATATTCTTGCATCAGTGCTGCTCCAATCCCAGTGGATGAAGCATCACTCCGAAGAACAAAAGTCCTATCAAGAGTAGGTAATCTTAAGATGGGAGGAGAAGAAAATATATTCTTGATTTGGTCTAGTGAAGATTGGCATTCTTCAGACCAACGGACCAGATTAGGCGAACCTTTCTTCAACAATGTTGAGAGAGGTGCCATGATCGAAGATAAATTTGGAATAAATCTCCCCATAAAATTGAATTAAACCTAAGAGACTCCTAACTTGTTTCTTCGTTTTAGGAACAGAGATGTTCAGTATTTTGGAAGTATTGTGGTCTTCTGTCTTCAAGAGACCATGACCTACACGATGACCCAGGAAAGAGATTTCACCAAAACCAACAAAAGCTTTAGAAGGTTTTGCTGTCAAATTATTCTCACGTAGAGTGGACAGTAAGTCATATAACCCTAAATAGTGATCTTCCCAGGTATCACTGAAGAGACAGATGTCATCTAAGTATGCGATGACATCCGAACGATGTGACAGAATTCGACGCATCATGCGAACGAAAGTGGCAGGGGCGTTCATGAGACCAAAAGGCATAACATTCCATTGAAATAGACCCCTAGGTGTAGAAAAAGCAGTAAGAGGTTTGGCATGCTCTGCTAAAGGCACTTGCCAATAACCTTTAGACAAGTCAAGTTTAGTGAAGAATCTAGAATTAGAAAGTCTAATCAGTAGATCTTCTAACAAAGGCATCGGTTCAGCGTCGAACTTTGTGACCTGATTCAATTTGCGATAATCAACGCAAATTCGTATGTTCTTATCCTTCTTCCGGACAATAACCATGGAAGAAGAATATGGTGAAGTCGATGGTTCAATTATATTTAATTGAATCATTTCATCCAATTCCTTTTCCACTTGCGACTGAAAGTGTATAGGAATAGGATACGGCCTAACCCTAATTGGATTATTGTCGGTAAGAATTATGTCATGTTCTATGACATCTGTGTGTCCAGGAATGTCAGTGAGAACATCCTGAAATGTTTGTAACATCGACGAGACTTGTCGATGTTCGTCACCAGAAAGATTAGGAGAAACAGAAACGTTTTTCCAAGATTCCGTGGAATGTAATGGAACCACTGGAAGGGGAAGGTTGACATCAGAGAAGGTAGCTTCCTCATCCTGTATGACAGACAGGGATGAATAATGACCGTGAGGTGCAGGAGCATCATCCGTTGCCTGGAAAATAGGCAGCAAATAGTCCGGACGTTCGTGAAATTCCGAAAGCATGTTTATGTGGAAAGTTTTATGCTTTCCATCAATATCGACCACATAGTCAACATCGGAAATCCGAGAGACTATTGCATACGGACCTTTCCATGCAATAAGAAGTCTATTTTCCCTACTGGGGAGTAGGACGAATGCTTTGTCACCTGGACAAAGTTGTCGTAGACATCTATTCTTGTTAGCAAACTGCCTTGCCTTCTCTTTAGCAATTTCTGATGAAGCAGTTGCTAGCTTACATGCCTCAATGATCTTTTGTCTAAGAGCAATGACATACTCATATGAGGATTGAGTTTCATCGCTAATATCATCGGCAGTGATGAGATCGTGTAATAAAGACATAGGGCCGCGTGGACGCGCGCCAAAGACAAGTTCGAAGGGAGAAAATCCTGTGTGTTCATTAGGGACTTCTCTATAGGCAAAGAGAGCCGCGGGTAAAACCCTGTCCCAATCTTGAGGATGATCTTCAGTTATCTTACCAAGCAAAGTCTTGAGCGTTCTATTCAGACGCTCAACTAACCCATTAGACATAGGATGGTAGATACTACTGAGAGATCGTTCAATATGTAAGGTAGACATTACCTGTGACATAGTGTCAGATATGAGTTGAGTGCCATGGTCTGACAATATTTCTCTGGGGAACCCCAAGCGAGAAAATATCAACCAAAGAGCATCTGCGATATCTGTAGTAGATATGCTCTTAAGAGGAATAGCCTCTGGCCAACGTGTGCACATATCGACACATGTAAGGATAAACTGATGTCCTCTGGCCGACTTGACCTTAAAAGGGCCAATAATATCTATGGCCATTTTCTGAAACGGCCGAATAGGAATGTCAGCAGCCTGGATAGGCGCAGCATGTTGTGGTCCTCTAGATTTGACCTCCTGACATACCTTGCATGATCGGCAGTAAATACGAATGTCCTTATTGACAAAAGGCCAAAAGAAAGCCGCAAGGACTCTCGACTTCGTACGGGCAAAACCCATATGTCCAGCACATTGCGAGTCATGAGCATGTTGTAATATTTGGACTCTCATGCTCTTGGGAACAAGAATTTGCGAATGTGCCGACGTAGTCGAATCTTGTACCATACGTACAAGTACGCCGTTTCTCATTGCAATCCAAGATTTTCTATTTGTATCCTGATTCGGATCACTTTTCTTCGCAAGAACGAAGAATTTTTTTAAAGAAGGATCTTCTTCTTGCAATTTTATGAAAGAGTCACGAGTAATTACTAAGTGACTATCTTGGCTATCAACTTCATTATCACTATTCAGTGAAGTTTCGGGTGTTTGTAGAGCTTGTGCTCTTGTAACTACTGCATTTGTAGCTTGCATGTTATTATCTTCCCAAGCAGCAATCTGCTGTGGGGTACACTCCCTAACTCCGTGAATACGACCAATAATAAGGTCCGCAATAGGATTAGGTAAGAGACAAGCATGCACATCTCCAGTAAAGAAAGGAGTGGCAATGCGAATTACAGCAGTAGGATATTTTTCTAGAGTGCCGCCAAATGTGACACATTTAATAACCCTTCCTGTAGCACAAGATGGATCTACAAGCGATTGTCTAACACCGATAGTGGTGCATCCGGAATCGAAAAGTAGTGAGACCGGAGTATCATTAACAAGACCCTTATGTAGAATTAAAGAACCCCTCCCGTCATGCGCAACAGCAGCAGGAAGAGCGGGAAGTGGGTGACCACAACTCAAAGTAGTTATGGTACCCGGTTCGAATAAAGTACTGCATTGGGGGCATTTGTTTGCTCTCTCAAAGTCAAAAGCAGAACTAGTGACAGCGTCAAAGTTTTTACTATCAACAACATGATTACAGGCTCCCTCAGTTTCCTGTTGTACAGCATTAGCCTGCTGATATCTCTTTTTTTTTGTGTTGAGATCTACCCCGACTATTATTACCTCTGAAGTTATCAGAGTTATTATTATCTCTGCAGTTATTATTGTCTCTATTGTAATTGTTATACTGGTTCGAATTCCAGTTTCCACGATTACTATCATGTTCACATTGATGCGAACATCTATTTGTTTGGTTCTGAGGTCTTCGGCAGGAATAACCTCTATTACCATATCCTCTTTTGAAATGCTTATAATTATTAGGGTGATAGTAACGACCACTATCAGGTTGTCTCCAATTCTTCGAAGAAGAATCACCATGAAATTGGTTTCCATGATTTTGACAGAAATTACCGCTGCCCTTTCTATCAAAATTTTGTTGGGATCTACGAGCAAAGTTTTGACCATACGGAGCTGCCGAAGCAACTGGTAAACCTTCTTTCACCTTAGAGTTACCCATGGTTATGTGTGGGTGCGCAGTTACGTATTGGCAACAGAAATCTTCCATTTCTTTTATTGTTTTAGGTTTACGTTCATGAAGGAAAGCAAGGAAAGACTCATTGACAGACGACATGACTTTGTCTCTAAGTATTAAGTCCATAAGTCCTTCATAAGTTTTTTTCCGTCTTAGATAGTTCAACCCATCGTGAGAAAGTAATGCGTATTCTTGCAATAAACTCGGAGAATTCAACTCCATTTTCAGGTAACATGTTTTTAAATTGTAGACGATAGCCGTCTTCGTTAAGCTGATATTTCTTTAACAAAGCGGCCCTGACAACCTCATAATTGCTCTTGTCAGGTTCATCCACCATATTTAATATACTTAGAGCTTTACCTGTCAGTATCCCTGATAACTGATAAACATATTTTGCTTTGTCTATGTTATGAGCTGTACATGCTTGTTCAAATCTGTCCAGATAGAACATTATGTCATCACTGGAAGGACTAAATGTTGGTAACTTAATCTTAAAAGTATCATTATTAGCCTTCCCAGAAGATGAACCCTTGTTTGAATCATTACCATTACTCATGCTCGTCAATTTCAATTTCTCCAACTCTAAAGCTAAGAGTTTTTCTTCATGTTCCATTTTTGCTTTCCTCTCATCAGACTCTCTTTGTAACTTCCTTTCTTCAGCTTGAGCCTGCATTTGAAGTCTTTCATTTTCAGCTTCTTTTTCAAGTCTTTTATTTTCAGCTTCTTTTTCAAGTCTTTTATTCTCTTTTTCAGCCTCTAGCTGTAGCTTTCTTTCCTCAGCTTCTGATTCCCTTTTTTGTTTTTCCATTTCCATTTGGAACCTTTTTTCATCCACCTGCATCTGCAGTTTCTTTTGTTCAGCTTCCATATGCAGTTTCTTTTGTTCAGCTTCCATTGCTTTATCATATCGAGCAGTTGCAAATTCTTCTAACTTATCACCAGTCTTCCCAAGCAATTTACCCTGCTCAATAAAGTGCTCAAATGTAGACATGTTGTCTAACATATGAGTCCAAAACCTGAAATAATTAACTAATTTATTTCAAACCTAAGTGTAACAAGTCTTAATTAAGCACTTGTATATTCACATCACATTATATTATCCCAGTCTCTGTGGGAAACAAGTCTCCAATCAAAGAACTTGTATATGAAATATCAGCACTCAAATCTTGATCATAAGTGCACTTCTCATTCAATAGTGCACGACACTATTCATCATTCATTTATCATCAGTATAGTAGTAACAGTGCATTAGCATAGCCCATTAACTAATTACTATAACTGTAAACAATGACTATGTAAACACATGCAGAATGTAAACATTGAAAATGTAAACAATACAAACAATGTAAACAATAACAATGTAAACAATAACAAAGATCAGCAACAATACAAAAACTTTCGCAGAAATCAACTAAAAATAAAGCAGAAATTAATGAAATATCACAAAAAATGTGACGATATCTGCGATAGAATTAAACAAAATACATGACACCACAGTGTATAAACAAAAATGTTGTATGAAACTAAATTATAGACAAGAGTAGGCTAACAAATACAAACAAATCACAACAAAACTAAAGAATGTGAAATAATAACGAAAACAATATTAAAACATGTCATCACAGCTAACATAAATAGCAACAGAAGTCGCTTAGCAAATTCCAGTATCGGAAATTTGCAAACCCTACAGAAAACGCTCACAATAGACGACCTCTATGACGTGGCATAATCTAACGGAGACACCACCCAACCGAGAACCCGCTGAAATATAAACATATAAATATACAAATAACATATAGACATATAACATATAGAATGAGATGATACACAGAAGACTCAGCAGAAGTATAAGGGCACAGTTTACATACAAACAGGCCACTTAACTTATAGGCTTCCAATCGTCGAACAGCAGAAAAACGGATGTCAATCAACGTCCTAAAGAGCGAAGCTCCAACGATGATGGCACATCTGAACTGCTTCCACTGCTAACACGATGGTACAAGAGCTTCTGACATACTGTGTGTTGAGTTGTTTCGGCACTTGACCTTCTAATCCAAAAGTAAGTTGATGGAAATCGGTACTTGGCCTTCTTCAGAAAACAACCCGCTTCAACCGGCACTTGACCTTCTCAAAAAACGACAGCACTGGAACCTTGACAGCAGCAACTTGCTTGACTTGCGTAAAAGATAACAGCAGTCCGAGTTATCCGGCAACATGTAACAACGCCGGGTACTGTCAAATTCGTGTTTCCGTCAAAAAAATTGAAATTTTGACTTTTACCGGGCAACGCCGAGTACTTTGAAAATTTTGAAGATGTTGACTGTATTGAAGAATGTTAATTTCTTGAAGGATGCTGATGAATTCTTGTTGAAAATGAAGTGGGTAAGGGACCCCGTGTTTGCTAGTACCAGAATCAAACCAGCTTATGGCCACCAAATGATGCGTGATGCCATATGATGATGGATGGCATCCGCATGCCTGGTTTTGTGTAGTGTGTAGATGTGTTCAGTCAAAACAATGTTCATGCAACAATAACAGGGCAATCCACATAGGACGTCAGTAAACTCACGACGTATAAAGTCAATGAGTCTTGAAACAGCCGTTGACGTTTTTCTTCATTATTTATTGTGGACGCCACAGTGACAAAATGGTTACGCAAATGTGTAGGCACATCAAACAGTCATTATCACAGCAACATTCAATACAGCAATAAACGGTAGACAGCATTACAATGATGAGTCAGATGCATGTTATATTTCATAGTGCTGTAAATGTAGTCAGGTGGAAAACTCCATCCTTTTCTATAACAGCCAGGAGATAACCAGATGTATGAGATCAGTTCACTCTCCTTAGTTTGACTTCAGCAAGACAGACACGTCTGCCGAAGTATAAATAATGTCCTCAAGAATATCCTCTAGATAATAAAGGTTTTCTAAACCTAGTTCATTTAACAAAGTAGCAAGTAATGGTCCTTGGTACCTGCATCAACCGATGCAGTACAATGCAGCGACATGTGAGCTGGGAAAAAACATCTCGTGACGACGACTTTCGCAGACAGGCTATGAATCGAAATCGCTCACGACCCAAAATCGATAGAGTTAATGAAAGAGTCAATTTACCTTGCTTTCATGAAATACACAGAAATATCACGCCTCCCGACATGTGGGAAAACACTAGAGGTATTATCTCGACTAAACGAAATATCCATAAGAGGACTACACATCCCTGACAGAACAAAAAAAAGCGGAGATCCCCTCTTCAACGAGGCATCTCTTTCGCCATTCCAAATCGCTCACTCCCACTAGTGGTGGGCGGAAACCGATCGACCAAACAACAAGACAAGTCATGCGCAGTCCAGCGCAAAAATGACCACAGCTCAAAAGTTAACTGCATTCGATACCAACGCGAGAAGACAAATGCTTACCGAGAAAAGTGACTATAAATTTCAAGCAGTTGTTGCCCTTGCGTTATAAAACAGATATTGAAATAAAACGATGTTGCGAGAATTTATCACGCAACAGTGGTATTACAAAGTCACAAATGTGGAACTGATGACAAGAACTAGACAAGTTCCAGTGAAACAAGAGATGATAAAAAGATGTTGCCAATGGATAGGACACACAGTGAAGAAACCTGTTGATAGCATTACAAGGGGGTCCTTGTTTTGAAATCCCCAGGGAAAGAAAGGCAGAGGTAGACTAAATACACGTGAAAAGAGCTGGAGAAAAATGAAACGGATGAAGAAAACGTGGAAAGAACTTGGCATGTATTTGTTGAAGGCCTATGTTAACATGTGACAGGAGAACTTGGCATGTATTTGTTGAAGGCCTATGTTAACATGTGACAGGAGAACTTGGCATGTATTTGTTGAAGGCCTATTTTAACATGCGACAGGAGAACTTGGCATGTATTTGTTGAAGGCCTAAGTTAAAATGTGACAGGAGAACTTGGCATGTATTTGTTGAAGGTCTATGCTCCTTGGGGGAGTGAAAGAGTATATTGATTATTGACCACCAATCACACACACACTTTAATCAATACCATTTAACAGCCTCAGAACACATACAAACACTTTAATCAATACCATTTAACAGCCTCAGAACACATACACACACTTTAATCAATACCATTTAGCAGCCTCAGAACACATACACACACTTTAATCAATACCATTTAGCAGCCTCAGAACACATACACACACTTTAATCAATACCATTTAGCAGCCTCAGAACACATACACACACTTTAATCAATACCATTTAGCAGCCTCAGAACACATACACACACTTTAATCAATACCATTTAGCAGCCTCAAAACACATATACACACTTTAATCAATACCATTTAACAGCCACAGAACACATACACACACTTTAATCAATACCATTTAACAGCCTCAGAACACATGCACACGCTTTAATCAATACTATTTAGCAGCCTCAGAACACATACACACACTTTAATCAATACCATTTAACAGCCTCAGAACACATACACACACTTTAATCAATACCATTTAGCAGCCTCAAAACACATACACACACTTTAATCAATACCATTTAACAGCCACAGAACACATACACACTTTAATCAATACCATTTAGCAGCCTCAAAACACATACACACACTTTAATCAATACCATTTAACAGCCACAGAACACATACACACTGTAATCAATACCATTTAACAGCCTCAAAACACATACACACACTTTAATCAATACCATTTAGCAGCCTCAGAACACATACACACACTTTAATCAATACTATTTAACAGCCTCAGAACACATACACACACTTTAATTAATACCATTTAGCAGCCTCAGAACACATACACACACTTTAATCAATACCATTTAGCAGCCTCAGAACACATACACACACTTTAATCAATACCATTTAGCAGCCTCAGAACACATACACACACTTTAATCAATACCATTTAGCAGCCTCAGAACACATACACACACCTCAATCAATACCATTTAACAGCCTCAGAACACATACACACACTTGAATCAATACCATTTAACAACCACTGAACACATACACACACTTTAATCAATACCATGTAACAGCCTCAGAACACATACACACACTTTAATCAATACCATTTACATACACATTCACACTTTAATCAAGGGTACCATGTAACAGCCTCAGAACACATACACACACTTTAATCAATACCATGTAAATAGTCAAAACACATTAAAAAATCAGTCAAACATATACATTAATTTCAACTTGGCATTAGCTGCAAAAGGGTATAACATGAGTCATCAACCCAGAATCATAATGCTAATACTGAGGTATTTATTGTCAACAAAACAACAACCTTAATTAACTTAAGAATTGAAATAGTCAAAATATCACATTAACCCTAAATGTATGTCTTCTTCTTCGAAACCACCGACCGTAAAGCAGTCATTGGCCAAAACAAATTGATATTTGCATGTCGGTGGCCATCCTTCGTAATCCCCAACTCAGGTTTCTTTGATCTCAGACAGTATCCGCCAACAGGCCTCTCTTTCGCTTTCCTTCAGGGGTCCAAAACATAGCTGTTCTTGTGATGGCATCGGGGTCTCTTTCTGAGAATGACCAACCCATGCTAATACTGAGGTGAGCATGTTCTTGTATGTAAGCAGATTGTTGGTGATGGTATTCGGCCAAAAAACGGTGAATATTTCAGACAGTTAATTGAAAAATGTTGATTGTACCGATGTTTGGACAATTCCGCACTATATCAGAAAGCACAGAAAGCACCCTATATATCTGGTATGTAATCTAAATTTTGTGCTTAAACAAATATATCAGGACTTCCAGATGTATATATGTATGTACTGTTGTTTAGACAAACTATATCAGACAGTTAATTAACCTTATATGTTGAATGTACCGTTGTTTGGACAAACTATATCAGACAGTTAATTAACCTTATATGTTGAATGTACTGATGTTTAGACAAACTATATCAGACAGTTAATTAACCTTATATGTTGAATGTACTGATGTTTAGACAAACTATATCAGACAGTTAATTAACCTTATATGTTGTATGTACCATTGTTTGGACAAACTATATCAGATAGTTAATTAATCTTATATGTTGAATGTACTGATGTTTAGACAAACTATATCAGACAGTTAATTAACTTTAAATGTTGAATGTACTGATGTTAAGACAAACTATATCAGACAGTTAATTAACCTTATATGTTGAATGTACTGATGTTTAGACAAACTATATCAGATAGTTAATTAATCTTATATGTTGAATGTACCGTTGTTTGGACAAACTATATCAGACAGTTAATTAACCTTATATGTTGTATGTACCGTTGTTTGAACAAACTATATCAAACAGTTGGTTTGATTTGGTTTGGTTTTTAAGGACTATCTTCATTACACACAGACATGGCCATCAGTGCTCTGATCTCCTCCCTTAGATCACACAAGGAGAATCTCAGCACAGGTCACAAACTCCACAGCACCAGCGAGAATCCCAGTATGTGTATATAATGTATAGGAATCATACATTTTATAAATATTTTTTTTTGGTGGTGGGTAGGTTTCATAATATTTAAATTTTGCCAGGGCAGCGGCCTCATAAGCCATGTGACTTCCAACTGCTGTAGGATTTTTAACGTGCACAACTTCCACATGGTACCTCCTATTTTTTGCCCTTATCCGAGAAGGCTAGACATCTGATCTCACTACCCATGAAACCAGGGGGGAGTATGACATAATTAGGACCATTGATTCTGAACAAATAAATGTCAATAAATTATAACCCCTCAACTTTAATTCAAACAGGGTACCTCTTGAATATGAGGTGGATGCCATACCTCAGAGCCACTCTGATCCCTAATCAGACAGTTAATTAACCTTATATGTTGTGTATATCATTGTTAAGACAAGCTTTATCAGACAGTTAATTAACATTATATGTTGTATGTACCATTGTTTAGACAAATATCAGACAGTTAATTAACCTTATATGTTGTGTATATCATTGTTAAGACAAGCTTTATCAGACAGTTAATTAACATTATATGGTGTATGTACCATTGTTTAGACAAACTATCAGACAGTTAATTAACCTTATATGTTGTATGTACCATTGTTTATATAAACAGACAGGTCATTGACCTTATATGTCACCATTGTCCTGGTCATCCCCTATGGAGGATAGAACCGATACTACAGGAAGCTAACACTAAACATTCACAAGCTCTTATTGTGATGGTATCTGTAGCTATTTGTTTGATATGATGTTTCCACCCTCATGATCAGCCTTATAACAGTACCTTGTACAACATCCTGAGGGAGCAATATTTCTTTGTCTCATCAGAGATCCCAGCAACTACAAGAGGCCTTACAGTAGTGCCTTGTACAACATCCTGAGGGAGCAAAATTCCCACTCTTTCTTTGTCTCATCAGACATCCAAGACACTACAAGGGGCGTTATTAGACATGCGTGTTTGTTATTTCAGTGTTTTACTTATTTATTTGTTTTTGACACAAACAATTCAAATGGTTTTTTGAGTTTGAAAATTCACTCTGAACGTATAGGGTCTTATTTCATGTAGAAAAAAATTGTGCTATGTATATTTGTATATGTGTGTGTTTATAAGTATGTACATGAGCATTTGTCTGTGCATGTAAACATAAGTGTATGTGTTTGTTTGTGTATGTGCATGTGAGTATGTCTTTGTATGTATGCATGAGTGATGGCAATAATGAGAAAATGATTACAGAAAAACATCTCTCCCCACATTTTAATATTTTGTATTACAAGTATCACAAATACAAAGAGAAATCAATTCCAAAACAAACATATCAATCTTCAACTCCAGTGTCAAGGCCATTCAATTATATAGCTCTAGTTTATAGCATTCTGAAATGTCCAGGGTAAAAGTGGTTTTGGGAGACTTAAAAACACACATAGTAGTGAACTTTATACAAAAGTCAAAGAAATGAGTCAGTCATGGAGACACCTTGAGCTGATAGTATACAACAAGAAGAGTTGGCATACATTTGTTGATGACCTAGGCTGTTTCGGGAGCTAGAAGTAATAATGATGATGTGTCATAAATGCCTGATTGATTAAAATTTGTTTCAGGCTGATTGTGACAACAGTTGTACTAAAACTGAGATACAGTATACTGACTTCTTGGACATTCCAGAAAGTCAACAACAGTTATGCTTATCTGGAGATGAGAAAGGTATATATAACAGCAGTGTTATTATTTTAAATTCATATTTTGGCTAGATAAGTTTACATGATTTAAATATATGCACAGTATGACATTTAATACTAAGCAGCGAGTGGGCCTTTCTTAGAGAATTAAATCTATTTACAAATGTTAATTAAACTTGCTTAATATATACATAATGGAGATAGAGGCTGTAACTGCAGTAACCAGGGTAGTTATTGTGTCACACTCTCAGTCCATGCTTTTAAAGGCTCAAAATGGATGTCTGTTGCATAAGTAGAAAACATTTATAGAGGCCTTGAATCCTCAGAAGCTGGTGTGAATCAACTGTACAAGTCATTCAGGTGTATGGCATGGCATTAAGAGTGCTGACAGACTAACTTCATGCACACCCATTGCAGGAATGCTAGTCCTGCACAAGGGAGAGATACTGAGGACAGTTAATGATCATCTGTTAGAAAACAACATGGCAGTAGATGAATCAACAAGGCTAAGATAGCTGGAATGTGGCACCAAACATAAGACTAGCTGGTATAACATATGCAAGGATACATCCAACATGTATACAATCAGGATGCTACAGTACAGTAAGCATTCATACACTTCAACATTTGCTGAGGAAGAATTAGCACCAATGGGTTTGCCTGGAGTGCAATGATGTTGATCCTGAATAACAGTTACATAATTATCAGGAGTTTATGCTAATTTGTTTGTTTACTACATTTTGCTAACAAATTTTAACTAAACATATAAGACATGCAATTCATTATTTATCTTTGCTCATTATTTTTATTATTACAGGTGTTTATTCTTGTCACCTGTGCAACACTCATTTCTTCCAACTTGATGTCCTGGATGAGCATATGAAAGCAGTACACAGAGATGGAGACTGGGAGTTTGATAATAAATGCAGTGATCTTCAGAATGTGTTACCACAGGACAGTGGAGATAACATGAATGAAGCAGTGAATAAGATTGAAGATGCCACTTTACTGATGTAGCCAGAGAAGATAGAATCAACCTGAGACTCACTTGTAATGAAGCATCAGTGAACCTCATCAACAGTCAGGAAAGGACTGTTAAAATGTTTGACAACTTATACAGTAATACATCAGTTTGCAAAAATTAAGTCTGTAACATAAATTGTAGTAAACCATTTTCTGCCAGTGAGATAAATGTTCAGCATTCTATGACTGACAGAGCTGTTGCTGCTTGCAGTGATTTAAGCACTCAGTCTATTGAGAATATAGAGGAAGACAAGTCCTACAAGTGTGACATTAATGGTGCATCATTTTTTGTGAAAGATACCTACAGCAACATAAAAGAATGCATACAATAGAGAAGCATTACAAGTGTGATGTTTGTGGAGCAGCATTTACTCAGAGAGGAAAACTACAAAGTCATAAGAGAATACATACAGGAGAGAAGCCTTACAAGTGGGATGTTTGTGGTGCAGCATTTACTGAGAGTGGTAATCTACAAAAACATAAAAGAATACATACAGGAGAGAAGCCTTACAAGTGTGATGTTTGTGGAGCAGCATTTACTGAGAGTGGTAATCTACAAAAACATAAAAGAATACATACAGGAGAGAAGCCTTACAAGTGTGATGTTTGTGGAGCAGCATTTACTCAAAACAGTTGTCTACAAACACATAAGAATACATACAGGAGAGAAGCCTTACAAATGTGATGTTTGTGGTGCAGCATTTACTCTGAGCATTACTCTACAAAAACATAAAAGAATACATACAGGAGAGAAGCCTTACAAATGTGATGTTTATGGAGCAGCATTTACTGAGAGTGGTAATCTACAAAAACATAAAAGAATACATACAGGAGAGAAGCCTTACAAGTGTGATGTTTGTGGAGAAGAATTTACTCAGAGAGGTAAACAACAAAATCATAAGAGAATACATACAGGAGAGAAGCCTTACAAGTGTGATGTTTGTAGAGCAGCATTTACTGAGAGTGGTAATCTACAAAAACATAAAATAATACATACAGGAGAGAAGCCTTACAAGTGTGATGTTTGTGGAGCAGCATTTACTCAAAGCAGTTGTCTACAAACACATATAAGAATACATACAGGAGAGAAGCCTTACAAGTGTGATGTTTGTGGAGCAGCATTTACTCAAAGCAGTTGTCTACAAACACATATAAGAATGCATACAGGGGAGAAACCTTACAAGTGTGATGTCTGTGATGCAACATTTACACAGAACAGCAGTCTACAAAAACATAGAAGAATACATACAGAAGAGAAGCCTTACAAGTGTGATGTTTGTGGAGCAGCATTTACTGAGAGTAGTAATCTACAAAAACATAAAAGAATACATACAGGAGAGAAGCCTTACAAGTGTGATGTTTGTGGAGCAGCATTTACTCTGAGCAGCACTCTACAAAAACATAAAAGAATACATACAGGAGAGAAGCCTTACAAATGTGATGTTTGTGGAGCAGCATTTACCTAGAGTGGTAATCTACAAAAACATAAAAGAATACATACAGGAGAGAAGCCTTACAAGTGTGATGTTTGTGGAGAAGCATTTACTCAGAGAGGAAAACTACAACGTCATAAGAGAATACATACAGGAGAGAAGTATTACAAGTGTGATTTTTGTGGAGCAGCATTTACTGAGAGTGGTAATCTACAAAAACATAAAAGAATACATACAGGAGAGAAGCCTTACAAGTGTGATGTTTGTGGAGCAGCATTTACTCATAACAGTTGTCTACAAACACATATAAGAATACATACAGGAGAGAAGCCTTACAAATGTGATGTTTGTGGTGCAGCATTTACTCTGAGCAGTACTCTCCAAAAACATAAAAGAATACATACAGGAGAGAAGCCTTACAAATGTGATGTTTGTGGAGCAGCATTTACTGAGAGTGGTAATTTACAAAAACATAAATGAATACATACAGGAGATAAGCCTTACAAGTGTGATGTTTGTGTAGCAGCATTTACTGAGAGTGTTAGTCTACAAAGACATAAAAGAATACATACAGGAGAGAAGCCTTACAAGTGTGATGTTTGTGGAGCAGCATTTACTCAAAGCAGTTGTCTACAAACACATATAAGAATACATACAGGAGGGAAGACTTACAAGTGTGATGTTTGTGGAGCAGCATTTACTGAGAGTAGTAATCTACAAAAACATAAAAGAATACATACAGGAGAGAAGCCTTACAAGTGTGATGTTTGTGGAGCAGCATTTACTCAAAACAGTTGTCTACAAACACATAAAAGAATACATACAGGAGAGAAGCCTTACAAGTGTGATGTTTGTGGAGAAGCATTTACTCCAAGAGGAAAACTACAAAGTCATAAGAGAATACATACAGGAGAGAAGCATTACATGTGTGATGTTTGTGGAGCAGCATTTACTGAGAGTGGTAATCTACAAAAACATAAAAGAATACATAGAGGAGAGAAGCCTAACAAGTGTGATGTTTGTTGAGCAGCATTTACTCAAAACATTTGTCTACAAACACATATAAGAATACATACAGGAGAGAAGCCTTACAAATATGATGCTTGTGGTGCAGCATTTACTCTGAGCAGTACTCTACAAAAACATAAAAGAATACATACAGGAGAGAAGCCTTACAAATGTGATGTTTGTGGAGCAGCATTTACTGAGAGTGATAGTCTACGAAGTCATAAAAGAATACATATGGAGAGAAGCCTTACAAGTGTGATGTTTGTGGTGCAGCATTTACTCTGAGTTGTAATCTACAAAAACATAAAATTTTACACACAGGAGAGAAGCCTAACAAGTGTGATGTATGTGATGCAGCATTTATTCAGAGCAGTTATCTATAAAAAAAACATATAAGAATACACACAGGAGAGTAGACTTACAAGTGTGATGTTTGTAGAGCAGCATTTACTCAGACAGGAAGCTTATAAAGTCATAAAAGAATACATACAGGAGAGAAGCCTTACAAGTGTGATGTCTGTGATGCAGTATTTACTCAGAGCAGTTGTCTATTAAAAAAAAACATAAGAATACACACAGGAGAGAAGACTTACAAGTGTGATGTCTGTGATGCAGCATTTACTCAGAGCAGTTGTCTATAAAAAAAAACATATAAGAATACACACAGGAGGGAAGCCTTACAAGTGTGATGTTTGTGGAGCAGCATTTACTGAGAGTAGTAATCTACAAACACATAAAAGAATACATACAGGAGAGAAGCCTTACAAGTGTGATGTTTGTGGAGCAGCATTTACTCAAAACAGTTGTCTACAAACACATAAAAGAATACATACAGGAGAGAAGCCTTACAAGTGTGATGTTTGTGGAGAAGCATTTACTCCAAGAGGAAAACTACAAAGTCATAAGAGAATACATACAGGAGAGAAGCATTACAAGTGTGATGTTTGTGGAGCAGCATTTACTGAGAGTGGTAATCTACAAAAACATAAAAGAATACTTACAGGAGAGAAGCCTTACAAGTGTGATGTTTGTGGAGCAGCATTTACTCAAAACAGTTGTCTACAAACACATAAAAGAATACATACAGGAGAGAAGCCTTACAAGTGTGATGTTTGTGGAGAAGCATTTACTCCAAGAGGAAAACTACAAAATCATAAGAGAATACATACAGGAGAGAAGCATTACAAGTGTGATGTTTGTGGAGCAGCATTTACTGAGAGTGGTAATCTACAAAAACATAAAAGAATACATACAGGAGAGAAGCCTTACAAGTGTGATGTTTGTGGAGCAGCATTTACTCAAAACAGTTGTCTACAAACACATATAAGAATACATATAGGAGAGAAGCCTTACAAATGTGATGTTTGTGGTGCAGCATTTACTCTGAGCAGTACTCTACAAAAACATAAAAGAATACATACAGGAGAGAAGCCTTACAAATGTGATGTTTGTGGAGCAGCATTTACTGAGAGTGATAGTCTACGAAGTCATAAAAGAATACATATGGAGAGAAGCCTTACAAGTGTGATGTTTGTGGTGCAGCATTTACTCTGAGTTGTAATCTACAAAAACATAAAATTTTACACACAGGAGAGAAGCCTAACAAGTGTGATGTTTGTGGAGAAGCATTTATTCAGAGAGGAAAACTACAAAGTCATAAGAAAATACATACAGGAGAGAAGCCTTACAAGTGTGATGTTTGTGGAGCAGCATTTACTCAAAGCAGTTGTCTACAAACACATATAAGAATACATACAGGAGAGAAGCCTTACAAGTGTGATGTCTGTGATGCAACATTTACACAGAACAGTAGTCTACAAAAACATAAAAGAATACATACAGAAGAGAAGCCTTACCAGTGTGATGTTTGTGGAGCAGCATTTACTGAGAGTGTGTTGCGTGATAAATTCTCGCAACATCGTTTTATTACAATATCTATTTTATAACGCAAGGGCAACAACTGCTTGAAATTTATAGTCACTTTTCTCGGTAAGCATTTGTCTTCCCGCGTTGGTATTGAATGCAGTTAAGTTTTGAGCTGTGGTCTTTTTGCGCTGGACTGCGCATGACTGGTCTTGTTTTTTTTGTCGATCGGTTTCCGCCCACCACTAGTGGAGTGAGCGATTTGAATGGCGAAAGAGATGCCTCGTTGAAGAGGGGATCTCCGCTATTTTTTGTTCTGTCAGGGATGTGTAGTCCTCTTAATGGATATTTCGTTTATTCGAGATAATACCTCTAGTGTTTCCCACATGTCGGGAGGCGTGATATTTCTGTGTATTTCCTGAAGGCAAGGTAAATTGACTTTTCATTAACTCTATCGATTTTGGGTCGTGAGCGATTTCGATTCATAGCCTGTCTTCGAAAGTCGTCGTCACGAGATGTTTTCCCAGCTCACATGTCGCTGTATTGTACTGCATCGATTGATGCATGTCCCAAGGACCATTACTTGCTACTTTGTTAAATGAACTAGGTTTGGAAAACCTTTATTATCTAGAGGATATTTTTGAGGACATTATTTATACTTCGGCAGACGTGTCTGTCTTGCTGAAGTCAGACTAAGGAGAGTGAACTGATCTCATACATCTGGTTATCTCCTGGCTGTTATAGAAAAGGATGGAGTTTTTCACCTGACTTATATTTACAGCACTATGAAATATAACATGCATCTGACTCATCATTGTAATGCTGTCTACCGTCTATTGCTGTATTGAATGTTGCTGTGATAATGACTGTTTGATGTGCCTACATATTCGCGTAACCATTTTTGTCACTGTGGCGTCCACAATAAATAATGAAGAAAAACGTCAACGGCTGTTACAAGAATCATTGACTTTATACGTCGTGAGTTTACTGACGTCCTATGTGGATTGCCCTGTTATTTTTGTATGAACATTGTTTGACTGAACACATCTGCACACTACACAAAACCAGACATGCGGATACCATCCATCATCATATGGCATCACGCATCAAGTGATAGTCTACAAAGTCATAAAAGAATACTTATGGAGAGAAGCCTTACAAGTGTGATGTTTGTGGTGCAGCATTTACTCTGAGCAGTTGTCTATAAAAAACATAAAAGAATACATACAGGAGAGAAGACTTACAAGTGTGATGTCTGTGATGCAGCATTTATTCAGAGCAGTTATCTATAAAAAACATATAAGAATACACACAGGAGAGTAGACTTACAAGTGTGATGTTTGTAGAGCAGCATTTACTCAGACAGGAAGCTTATAAAGTCATAAAAGAATACATACAGGAGAGAAGCCTTACAAGTGTGATGTCTGTGATGCAGTATTTACTCAGAGCAGTTGTCTATAAAAAAAAACATATAAGAATACACACAGGAGAGAAGACTTACAAGTGTGATGTCTGTGGAGAATCCTTTACTCAGAGCAGTTGTCTTTAAAAAACATATAAGAATACACACAGGAGAGTAGACTTACAAGTGTGATGTTTGTGGAGCAGCATTTACTCAGGTAGCTTACAAAGTCATAAAAGAATACACACAGGAGAGAAGACTTACAAGTGTGATATTTGTGGAGCAGCATTTACTCAGACAGGTAGCTTACAAAGTCATAAAAGAATACACACAGGAGAGAAGACTTACAAGTGTGATGTTTGTGGAGCAGCATTTACTCAGACAGGAAGCTTACAAAGTCGTAAAAGAATACATACAGGAAATGAACCTTAGTATCTTCCCCTTATCCATGTCCAGTGTCCCCACTATGGGTGCTCTAGAGGCCTGTGTCAGTTCTCTCATTGCCATGTACCCCTGCATAACCAGGACAGTAGATCCACAAAAGTTCTTCAAGACTTGGGTATTCTATTGATGCTTTCCATTCCCGCCGCAGCCATCCATTCTGAACTTTCCGAAGCATGGCTTGAGAGTCTGACAATATAACTGCCCTGGTTGATGGAGTTTCAGACAGTGACCTCAGTGCAGCAGTAACTGCTTCTACCTCTACGTTCTTGTTTGCTTAAAAAATACTTTGATTATGATTGGGTAATGTCATAGTATGCTGTTATGTAACCTTTATAACATTGTATGCCTATAATTTAATGCTTAAAGTAAGATGTGGGAATGACAGGGTATAGTATGCAAGATAAGTGAGAATGGAAGGGCAGAATGTTAGACGTTCTTGCGCGCCCAATTCTTAACCCTTTGAAAATAAAGTTTGTTCGTTCCATTCTCATGAAATTTAGAATTTGTTGACAGTCACACCCTTAGTTCATTAAAAATATATGTCAAATATAAGGCCGCTTACAGACGAGTGTTTCTTGACGCGCGTATCTCGCGCGTGATGAATGAAAGAGTACGGATTTACAGACAGTCTCGCTCGGCTGAGCAGCCTGTAAATCCCTTACTCCTTCATTCGTCACGCGCGAGAAACGTGCGGCAAGAAACGCTCGTGTGTAAGGGCCCTTAGAGTACATGTAATGTAGAATTAGTTGACAGTCACATCCTAAGTTCATTAAAAATATCAAATACAAGAGGACATGCCCTTAGTTCATTAAAAATATCAAATACAAGAGGACATGTCCTTAGTTCATTAAAAATAAATGTCAGATATAAGAGGACATGTAATGTAGAATTTGTTGACAGTCACATCCTTAGTTCATTAAAAATATGTGTCATCTTGTGCAGCTCTCGGCTCTCTACTACTTAACTCTTAGTGAATGAGGGATACAATGTGTTGTTTTTTTTCATGTGGCTCTTCAATTGGTTAAAATAGAGACCAATTAAATATTTGGCTCTTTGTCATGGAAAGGTTCCCGACACTGGCATAGTGGTATTTTTGGCCGGCAATGGCCGATAATTACAACTAAATCTTTATGGAATGTGAATATGAAGAATAAGGTGTTTTTTTTTTAAATGGTCCTAACCTTCCTCCCCCTTTATCTCCCCCTAATCCTCTGACTTCCTGTCTATCTTGGCTTTTGGTGAGCCTGTTTAATCCCTATCCTTGGTCTATTTATGGTGAGTCTGTTTAATCCTTCATTTCAAAACTTTCCTCTCTCCCCCCTGGTAAAGGACTAAGAGGATCATCCCTTCACACCTCCTGACCTTGGCCTTTCACACCTCCTGACCTCGGCCTTTCACACCTCTAAGAATACGTTACATTCACTAAAATCATTCTGTGAATAACGTCCTGACCTTGACCTTTCACACCTCTAAGAATACGTTATATTCACTAAAATCAATCTGTGAATAACGTCCTGACCTTGACCTTTCACACCTCTAAGAATACGTTATATTCACTAAAATCAATCTGTGAATAACGTCCTGACCTTGGCCTTTCACACCTCTAAGAATACGTTATATTCACTAAAATCATTCTGTGAATAACGTCCTGACCTTGGCCTTTCACACCTCTAAGAATACGTTATATTCACTAAAATCATTCTGTGAATAACGTCCTGACCTTGGCCTTTCACACCTCTAAGAATACGTTACATTCACTAAAATCATTCTGTGAATAACGTCCTGACCTTGGCCTTTCACACCTCTAAGAATACGTTACATTCACTAAAATCATTCTGTGAATAACGTCCTGACCTTGGCCTTTCACACCTCTAAGAATACGTTATATTCACTAAAATCATTCTGTGAATAATGTCCTGACCTTGGCCTTTCACACCTCTAAGAATACGTTATATTCACTAAAATCAATCTGTGAATAACGTCCTGACCTTGGCCTTTCGAGCCAGATTCTAAATCTTGGAGATCTTAGACACCCCTGTAGATTTACAAGCAACGGTTTTTATGGGACTTTGAAGACCTGAGATCTGTTGTTGTTGTTGTTATTGTTAACTTCAAACAAAAACTAAAACCAAGATGACTACCACGATACCAAAGCCAGCACTGAAAATCGTAAATAGTAGCAGGGTATGTGTGCGTGTGTGTAAATAGTAGCAGTAGAAAAACGTTTTGTGGGCGTGTGTGTTAAGGCAGGGTTCTCCTATGGAGTTGTCGCCTACGATTTTAGAACGACTGGCTCAGCCACAAACCATGATTTTTGTAAGCGCTGCTTTTAACAGTTTCTGCAAAGCAGTGTTGCCAACCATGAAAATTACTAGAGTAGTAAAATCAGATACAGAAACGAATGGGATGTAGAGAATCCAGGTCATTTACAAAATGATGCATACTATCAGCTCAACAGAAGAGAACAACTGGTAATATTCAGACTCTGCACTGGCCACAACAGATTGAGATACCATCTATTCAACAAGCTAAAGATAGGACCTACCAGTCAGTGTAACTGTGACACTGATAAAATGACTACTGAACATTTGCTTCAAAGTTGCCCAACATTTGCGGAACAGAGAAAGCGCATATGGCCGACACCAGTACCATTCGTGGAAAAAACTCTACGGAGATTCAAATAGCCTCAAGCTGACTACTGCTTTCATAAAAACATTCACGTGGACGTCTGAGAGTGTATGAAGAAGATAACCACAATGGAGATAATTAAGTTATGAGTCATCTGTATAAATATAACACTACATTCTAGTAATACATTGTGCGTAACACTAATATGCTTTATAAGAGAACTTTTGAGAGTTATACGTATACTCCATACAAATGTGCATTATTGCTTTGTTAGTGCAGACCATACCTGAAACTAACGCAGAGCCAGTATTATCCATATGGGAAACCCTGTTAGAAATATAATTCAGTGAGATATTACGTCAACTTTGGAAAGTCTACTTGATTTATTTTTAGCAATTAATAATTAACATGTGTCATTTAAGTTGAAGGTGTTATTGGGATATAAAACCCTTGCTGAAGACTACTACTACTTAGTCGTTCCCCTTCTAACATGAGGTGTAGAGGTTTGGGAGAGAGAGAGCGTCAAACTATATCCTATAGGCTCTTCCTCCTGGCCTGGATCCATTCTAGTCCTCCGTCCTTCAGAGATTGTCTAATGTTGTCCTCCCAGCGGACTCTGGGTCATCCTGAGGGTCTGGATCCCTGGCTGTTTGTTTCCCATGCTTTTCATGAAAGCCGATCTTCTCCCATTCTGCAGACATGGTCAAACCATCTTAGTTGGGACTGTTCTACTTGGGTCTGCAGAGGGTGGGATTTTAGGCTTTGACGTATCGTCTGGTTGCGGACCATGTCTCTTCTTCTTACTTCAACCACCTTCCTCAGATACCTCATTTCTGAGGTTTGGATGTGGCTTTTGTGGGTTGTAGTCATTGCCCATGACGCGCATCCATATGTCAAGACTGGGACATAGGTGGAACGGTTTACAGCCATCTTCATTTTCTTACCAACCTCTCTCTTGCTGAGGAATCCTTGATTTATGGCCTGAAAAAGTCTCACAGCTGCTGCTTTTTGAGTGCTTGCTGAAGACAACATTAACAACTACAGACTAATCAGAAACACAATGTAAGATTAAACAACATTGTTTTTATTATAGATTGCTTGTACACACTGAAGACATATTTTAGAAATATGGCTTACCTTCGTGTCAGTTACTGTAGTATGTCTTACCATCAAGTCAGTTATTGTAGTGTGTCTTACTGTCATGTCAAGTACTGTAATATGTCATACCTTCATGTCAGTTACTGTAATATGTCTTACTATCATGTCAGTTACTGTAGTTTGTCTTACCATCATGTTAGATATTGTAGTATGTAATACCATCATGTCATTTACTGTAGTATGTCTTATGATCATGACATATTCTGTAGTATGCCTTACAGTCATGTCATTTATTGTCAAAATTTGACTTTGCTGCCGTCGAACTAGCTGTGATGCCGTATTCCATATCAGGTCTGACTCTGCCTGTGTACAGCTTTTTGAGGATATTCTCATCAGCACCCCATGTGGTACCAGCTAACATTTTCATGATGGCCATGCGAAGTTTTGCCCTTAGCTGTATTTTGTTTATCTGTGATTTCCACGTCATTTGGCGGTCTAGTGTGATTCCTAAGTATGTTGGTGTTTCATCTTCTCGTACTGCCTGCCCATTTGGTTGTAGCTTTGCTTGCTGTGGTTTATTTGACAAGGTAAAAATAGTGTGTGTAGTTTTTTGTTCATTTATTTTGAGCAACCACTTTCTGGACCAACTTTCAAGGGCTAGCAGTGAATCCTGCATGCGCACTCTTGCTGTGGTGATGTATTCTTCTGAAGTCCACATGGCCAGGTCATCAGCATAGAGAGAGTTGTGGACATTCTTGTGGGTGTTTTCTGTTATATCATTTATATATATGAGGAAGAGTGTTGGGGAAAGGACCCCACCCTGTGGAACTCCATGTTCCATTGTAGTCTTTTTGCTTAACTGTCCGTGCACCTGCACTCTAGCTGTTCTGTTTATTAGGTAGTGGCTGATCCAGTTATACATTCTCTCACAGACTCCATATTTAAGCATTTTAACTCTTAGCCCATCTTTCCAAACTTCATCAAATGCTTTCTCCATGTCTACACAGACTGCTAAAGTGTGCTTTCCTTCTTGGAAAGCATCTTCGATTTCCTGTGCAATGTAGGTGACTTGGTCCTCTGTAGACTTATGCTGCCTGAAGCCTGCCTGTTGGTGCAGTAAAATTTGTTTTTCTTCGAGGTGCCAACTTAATCTGGTATTGATCATTCTCTCCATAAGCTTTCCCGTGCAGCTTAGAAGGCTGATTGGTCTGTAGCTGTTGGGGTTCATTCGGTCTTTGTCCTTTTTGAGGAGTGGAACTAGTACTGCTTTTTTCCAGGCTTGTGGTACAATTCCACACTTCCAGCTATAGTTCATAATCTTGAGGAGGACTTTCTTGGCATTAGGCCCTAGCTCTTTAAACATGTCATTTGTTACCCTGTCTTTTCCAGGTGACTTTCTTTGTTTAAGGGATACAATGTCTGCCTCTAGCTCTCTCATGGTGAGGTTTGCTGTCATGTGCTCTTCTGGAACAGTTGGTATATTTTGGTAAATTTCTTGCTCTTTAGTAATTTCCTGTTTTCTGTCCGGTGGAACATTTATCTGGCTCTCAAGTGAGAATTTTTTAGCAAAAACATTAGCTGCTTCTTTCTTTGTGAGTATTTTCTCATTTTGTTGTATGGCTATTTCCTTATTTTTACATTCCTCATTATTTAAGGCTTTGGCAAGCCTCCATAATTTTCTTCTATCTTTGTCAAGGTTAAGACTTTCTGTTGTTTTGATCCAACTATTTTTGGCTGAACAGTTTAACGTTTTCCTGTATTTTGCAGAGATAGCTTTGTAAGCGATGTTTGCCTCAACTGTTTTGTCCTTTTCTGCTACATGTCTAGCCTCTGTTACCCGTTCTTCCAGTTCTTTGAGTTCTTCTGTCCAGTACGGCTTATAATCTTTTCTCGCCTCTCGTGGTATTGATTCTAGGGCAGCTTTCAGAACTGCTTTATTAAATCCGTCAGCTATTTCTCCAATTCTTTTGTTTTGGGTGTTTATGGAACCACAGTATTCATCTGTCAGTGCTGAAAACTTGTTCCAGTTGGCATTTTTGTAGTTCCAGCGGGGTAATGGTTTATGGAAGTGGAGTGTATGTTCCATATTGATCATTAGTTTGATCGGTTTGTGGTCACTGCCTGCCAATTGGTTGAGCACAATGCGTTCAATCTTATGGTTGATGTCTCCTGTTGAGAAGGCAAGGTCGGGTGTCGAGGTCGATTGCCATCTTCTTGAGTAGAAGCTGGGTGTATCATCTGCTCTATTGATGAGTTGTAGATTTGAGTCAATCTCCCAGTCCTCTACCTCAATGCCATGGGTATCAGCCTCTGTGTAACCCCACCTTTCTGAATGGCTGTTGAAATCACCAACAACCAGGCAGTTGGTGCGCCTAATCTCCATTGTGGCTAGTGAAAGATCTCTATCTGGGGGGGGGGCATATAGGTTGTACACTCTAACGGTCTGGTCATCTATAGTGATATCAGCTCCTATAATTTCCACCTGACCGTTTGTAGCAACAGAAAGCTCTCTGCTAGGCAAGGAGTTTCTGATTAACATGAGTACTCCTCCCTTGTGTCCCTCTCTATCAAGCCGGAGGGTTTCATATCCTCTTACAGAAAATCTGTGGTTTGTGTTTAGGTGTGTTTCCTGAATGCAGGCTATGTCAATTTGCTCATCATGTAGTTTTTTAGTGAGCGGTAGTTTCTTCTTTAGGACACCTTCTGCATTCCATTGGAGTATATTTAGTGTTCTTTCCTGGGTGTTTTGGCCAGTCGCATTTGCCCTAATATTCTGCGCCCTGGCTGCACGATGTGGAGATAGGTGACCACCAGTAGCTTTGGTTGGACCCCTTCGAGGCAGGGGGTCCAGCACTCTTCCCACCTGGCGGGATTCCTTGTCAAATTTTGACATAGTAAACAGACTCCAAAACCAAGCATCACGTATTATAACAGGGGCCCTAAAGTCCACACAAATCAACCATATGGAAAGCATTATAGGGCTACAGTCAATGGAGGATAGATGTGACAGCAGAGTCCTAAAACAAGCTGAAAAATTTAAGAAGGACACCCCATATTCCAAAGAATGAATAGGCTAGGAAGAGGCAGGCTCAAGCGAACTAACTTTGTAGCCCAAAGAAAAGAAAAAAATTAGCAAAAATACCATGCTAGCAAACTCAGTTGCAAAGAAAATCCCAACAAGCTCAACTATCCCACTGTGGAAAATAAGATGCTTTCCTGAGTTAAAATCTGATATTCCAGGCATTGAAAGTAAGGGAACACAGACAGAAACACAAAGAAAGTGTATAGCAACCAAGTATATTGACCAAAAATTCCCAGCAAAGCTTTGGACACATGCATATACTGATGGTTCAGCTAAAAATGCAGTTGAAAATGGGGGTGCCGGCATCCTCATAAAATTAAAGAATAGAATCCACTCTATGGCAATTGCCACTGGCAAATACTGCAATAACTTCAGTGCTGAAGCAGAAGCCCTGAAACAGGCAGCTGAAACTCTTATTGAATGCAAAGCACAGGCAGAAAAACAGATAGTAATCTTTACAGATGCCCTCTCAGTAATATCAGCGCTAAAGAGCCTTCAAACTAAAGGATTGAAAAATCTGATAATCTCCCTTGAAAGACTGGCCAAATGCTTCAACAAGTGCACTATCCAGTGGATACCAGCCCATTGCAACATACCAGGAAATGAGGAGGCAGACAAACTTGCTAAGGAAGGAGGTGCCTTACAACAAAATGATATAGAGACAACTTACGCAACGGCAAAGACTACTATAAAGGCTACATTCAAGTCCAAATGGGAAAGAGAGCACCCGGGCCATTTGAAAAATGATGCATATCATCAACTATCCAGGAAAGAACATTTGTCTGTTATCCAGGAAGAAGAATCTTTTCCTGAGGTACAGTTGGCGTTACCTGTACCTGTAGTACAACCTACTGAATCTTGGCGGGACGTAACCATCTCTTCGTCGGTTACACCGCAACAGCATCAACAGATTGCTGAACTTTTACAATCTTATCCAGATGTGTTGACCGACGTTCCAGGTCGCACATCGGTTATTGGTCATGACATCACTCTTAACGATGATACTCCAATTCGGGTACATCCCTATTCTGTTCCTCTACACTTTCTTACTAAAACTACTAATGAACTTGAACAGATGTTATCTTTAGGGATTATTGAGACTAGTAATTCTCCATTTTCTTCTCCAATAGTTATTGTCCGAAAGAAGGACAATAACATTAGACTATGCGTCGACTATAGAAAATTAAATGCACAAACTGTAGTTGATAACGAACCACATCCACTTCTCGACGACTTACTGCCACGTCTATCTACCGCAACTATATTCACTAAGATAGACTTAACTAAAGGTTATTGGCAGATACCACTAACCGAAAAAGCTAAATACTAAACAGCGTTTTCCACTCTGCAAGGTCTATACCAGTGGAATGTGATGCCTTTTGGGCTTGTTAAAACTCCAGCTACCTTTATTCGCATGCTGCGACAAATTTTGTCAGGTAGATCAGACATCATCACATACATTGACGACATTTGCTTATTTAGTTCGTCATTTGAGGAACATTTTTTGGGACTCAAATATGTTTTGGACACATTAAGAAAGAATAATTTAACTGCTAAACCTACTAAATTACAAGTAGCGTTTCATGAAATAACTTTCTTGGGACATATCATTGGAGCGGGATATATCCAAACACTTCCTAGTACGGTTTCTAAAATTGTAAACGTATCCGTTCCTCAAACGAAGAAACAGGTTAGAAGCTTGTTAGGACTAGTCCAATATTACAGTAGATTCGTACCTAACCTGTCATCTATCACGGCTGTCTTATCATCACTGTTTAAAAAAAGACATGCCAGTGAAGGTGACATGGACTGGTGAGTTTAATAGAATATTTCGGTAAATAATTGATATATTTTCACACCCACCTATTTTGAGACTACCTGATGCTTCCAAAAAGTTTATACTCCGTACAGATGCGAGTAATTACGGAATTGGCGCATGTTTGCTCCAATATCATGACGACGTTCTCCATCCCACACCGTACGTCTCACGGAAACTTAAGCCACCAGAAATCAAGTACTCAACAGTTGACAAAGAGTTATTATCCGTCATCTGGGCGATCACAAAGCTCGAAAAATTCCTATTAGGAGCACCCATTGTGGTCCAGACGGATCAGAAGGCGGTGGCATCACTACGTCGTTCTAATCACAAGAGCCCGAAGCTGACAAGATATGCCATCCTCCTTCAGCCTTTTGATTTTTCTATCGAATACATTAAAGGATCAGAGAACATCTTGGCAGATACTCTCTCTAGAAATCCTTCTGAAGTCGTATCCTAAATAATGATACTCTTCGCAGAAACTTACCCAAGATGCATAGTACTATCAATGCACTTCGACATAGAAATGAACCACTGACTACAAAACAAGCATCTGCTTACTAAATACATGTGTTATACGAAATGAACTAAATCAAGAGACAATGTATTCGTATTTTACGCCGGGACTTTGGCTAGTGTCCGTTCCGGATAAAACTGGTTTAAACAACGTTGAAAATAATACTTGATGACATTTCGAACTAATTGCAGTTTGTGATAGGAATTCTTGGACGTTAAGAATATCTATATTTATTCTGAATCAGAACACTTAAACAGTCTTCTCTAATGGAAATTCACAAGGATCAAGACTACGGATGGATCGTCACATCCAATGTTAATTAATTTTAACTTAGCTGTTGAATTAATGGAAATTAAAATGAAAGGTGAGAAAAAGATGAAAAGAAATGGAAGAAAAAAATGAAACATGAAAAAAATGAATAAAAGAAAAAAATCTCACATAATTCTAAGTAATATTCTTAGATATAATAATGAATTACATAATTATATTACATATTAGTTTCTCATTTAGTTAGTTAAGTTAGATAGGTATTAACCACTTAACACATATGATTATTGTCAAACACACATAACCAATTTAAATTTACACGTTATTTTCTTTCCCTACTTTATTTCTTATTTGGTTTTTATTTTTCTTGTCTCATGACATCGTCTTTCATTTTCTTGCATTAGATTTTCAATAACTTGACTCTTAATACACACTTAATATAATTAATTATTTTAATTTTAATTAGTTAGTTTAGTCTTGACATGACATTTCATTACGACAGACTTTAAGTTAATTAGTTAATTAAATATCAGCAGTACACATTTTCTTTTAGTTAATATAACATTTGTGTATAACATGATCGTTAGTAGATTATATGACTGTTAGTTAGTCGACATGACCACGACACTGTTCTAGACAGAACATCGTAGGCCATATGTCGCATTTTTGTTAAATTTCTGAGATTATTCACTTAGATAGGTTTTCCCCCCAAAAAAATCTATCGAATAGATTTTTCCCCCCCGGTGGACAGGGAATTGTTACGGTATTTTAATTGGCATCGTCTGCTAGAGGTTAGCAGCATACGATTTTAGGGGTTACAGCATTTAATGTAATTGTTTCGAGTGTTGAAGGGACATAAATCTCCGCCTACTGTCTCGTGACAATGGTAACATCCCAGGCACTAAAAATGTGCTTTTGGAATCCTTGAAACACTCCATAGGACGCAGGGCAAATAAAAACTATTGTGTTACAAGCTATGCGAAGGGGAATATCTTTTGTAATTGTTTCATATTGATTTATGTAAAAAAAAAAGGCTTTCCTCCCCCCCCCTGAATGGAAGTAGCGACCCGCAATCGTTGCGACCCATCAGAACGCCCCTAGAAATCTTGAAAACACCCCCAGGGGGCGGTACCCCCCTCCCGTTGAGATACACTGCTGTAGCATGTCTAGCCATTATGTCAGTTACTGTAGAATGTCTTATCGCCATGTCGTTTACTGTTAGAAAGACTCAAATTGCATGCTGACGAAAAGATCAGAGAAGAACAAGCGGGTTTCAGGCCGAAATGATCATGTATTGATCAAATATTCACACTAAGAACAATTATAGAAGAATCAGTGGAAAAGCAATCGCCACTTATTATCACCTTCGTCGATTTTCAAAAAGCCTTTGATAGTCTACACCGCCCATCATTGTGGAAGATACTTACAATCTATGGTTTTCCAACAAAATATGTGAATATAATCAAAGCGCTATATGACAATGCAAGATATTGTGTTAGAACAAATAAAGGGAATACAGAATGGTTTACAGTAGAAACAGGGGTGAAACAAGGCTGTATTATGTCACCACTACTTTTTGGAATAGCTATTGATTGGGTTATGAGAAACTATACCAACAATGAACAATTAGGTATAAAATGGACAAATGGAAAATTCCTGGGGGACCTGGATTTCGCAGATGATGTAGCATTCTTAAGTTCAACACCCAGACAATCCCAAGAAGCAGTAAATAATTTGTGTCATCTCTCGGTTAAAATTGGTCTCCAAATAAATGCCTCTAAAACTAAAGCTATGAACTTTTCTAACGAGACCTTTGATATCACCTTGAACGGGGAAAAACTACAGAAAGTTGAAAGTTTCAATTATTTAGGCAGTAAAATGACTCAGGATGGTGACACAACAAGAGAAATCCATATTAGAATTGCTTTGGCAGCTAGTGCCTTCAATAGATTATCTAACATTTGGAAATTACGATCATTGAATAGACATACCAAGCTTCGTCTGTTTAAATCAAATGTTATCTCAGTGTTAACATACGGCTGTGAGAGTTGGAAAATAACAAAATCATTGGAGAACAAGCTGAATACATTCGAGAACAAATGTCTTAGAAAACTCATGAACATCAGTTGGAAAGAATTCAAGACTAATCGACAAATAAGAGAAGACTCTAGGCAGAAATATGTCTCCGACTATATAAGGAAAAGACGATGGTCATATATCGGTCATGTCCTACGAATGCAAAACAACAGAATACCACTACAGGCGCTCACTTGGGTTCCTGAGGGTAAGAGGAAAAAAGGAAGACCAAAAGAAACACTCAGAAGAACAATAATAAGAGAAGGAAGAACGTTGGGCCTAAATAATGTGCAAGAGCTAAGAGGAGTGGCGTCACAACGAACAACCTGGAGAGCACTGGTTTCTGCCTTATGCGCCGTGTTTGGTGCTTAAAGAATTTATTATTTATTATTATTATTTCATAACATCATGTCATATGCTAAAGTATGTCTTACTGTTAAGTCAGTTACTGTAGTATATTTTACCATCATGTCAGGTAACGTAGTATGTCTTACCATCATGTCAGTTACTGTAGTATGTCATGCCAGTTTGTCAGTTACAGCAGTATGTCTTACTGTCATGTCAGTTGCTGTAGTATGTCTTACTGTCTTGTAATGTATTGTCTTACTGTAATGTCACTTGTATATGCGTGCACGTGAGTATATATATATTAGTATGTATGTGTTTAGACTGTTATGAATGGCAGTTTGCGAAAGTTGGTAAACAACTTCATTTGATTATGTTCAAGGAAAAAAGGTGTGGATGAAGATTAAGCTTGTGTGAGTAAGACAGGCAGAAATACTGTAAATATGTCTTACTGTTATGTCATTTACTGTAGTATGTCTTATTGTCATCAGTAAGACAATCTTTCCCTCCCCATACATATAAATATGAGTTTAACTACACACACACAGCTATGTGACAATAAGAAACAAACGTGAAAAAAAACTACGGTTAATTGGATATGAGTCTGACCAACACACAAAATTAAGTTTCTTTTGTTGTTTATTATCATTAAACTTGACAACACCAAATATCTAAATAAAGATAAAATCAGATTTACATACATAGGAAATAACTGAATAAATGTGCCCACCCCCTCTTGAGAAAAGAACCCAAAAAGTTAATAACTCAAAGGTTAGCACTATGTTACAGAATAGACAGTAAAGAAATAAGTTCCTACTAAATGCTACCCAGTAAAGTAAACAATTTTAAGCAAAATCAAGGAGGAAACAATTCCTGTAACAAAGAAAAATATTCACTCTCTCTGTCATAAGAGGCCACTCAATCATGCTTACCTAATCTTGGTGATATTCCTTGGAATTACAATGGTTCCTGAATATACAAAATTGTCAGGTGTATTTCCCAAATCGGCCTCAGTCTATCCTCTAACAATTAAGATTTAATGAGGGGGATGCCAAGTTTGGTGGTTTATTCTTGCGTAAACAAATGTCACCTCGAATAGTTAGTGTAGAAAAACCGAGATCTTGGGGTTCACAGAAAACTGAGGAAAATACTTCCAGTATTGGGAAACATCTGGTTGCTAACTGTTACAAATTATAAATGATGGTAATCCTATCAGCTGGCTCTATGGTGAGTGCCGATCCTGAAACAACGTAAAGTCTTGATGATACTCTTGAATACTACCGTCAGTCATCAGATAATGTTATTGTTCGGTACAACCCGAGTGGGCTGATAAAAATTAAAAAAAAATATTCTGGCCTTTATAAGTCCAGTTAAATTTATCAGTTAAAATGTTTCTTTGTCTCTTTGGCCAGTCCTGTTCACAAATGAACTTGAGGACGTGCAAGCCAAGAAAAAGATAACATTAACCATTCAGTAAATGATGAAAAAAGACGGCTGCCTGCTCTTGTTATCAGGTCTGCGCGGAATAAAGAACATTTATGAAAAAAATGCTACTATCCTATATAGCTACATATATGCACATGGACGGGGACAAGACTATCTCTTATCCACTATGTCTGCCCTGCTTAAATTTAAAAGGCACATGGTGACTTCTTTACACCTATATGGTCAACTTTTCGCTAGCACGGCGATTTCAGGTCGGATGAAGGTATGCAACCCTCCCCCGCACCTTACGCGCACGTTAACGATCGGTGTACAATGTCAATTATTATTTAATTGTCCCTATGCGCACTTACATAAATATCGCCTGTCGTTTATAGCTATTAAATTGTCGGCGTCTGTTTGTCATCGTATGGTATTAAATAATAGTCACTTGCTATAAATACACAAAATGAAATATAACGTGAATTCTATTCTGTCACTATCAGTCGCACCTAGCATACACTCAGTAAACTAAAAGCGGGTGGTAAAATTAACATTAAAACTGATCCTCTGGTATAAAATAGTTACGCGTTATTATTTCACTGGTCTGAAGCACTAATTTCTATTACCAGAAAATCCTCATGAAAAGATCGCCCCGAATGCTATTAACACATTTAGCAAAATGGTTCTAGCTACTGCATGCTTAGACTATTCCAAAATTTCTGAGTGACGACTGATAGCTGGTTTCAGAAGACAGTTTATATATCATCATAGTTGCTCTGATCTATAGATGATGCTACTTTTTACAATATAGTGTATTGCAGAAAACCAGAAACATGAGTCCTCCCAGATAAATGTTTTCACAGTCGCTCTGTCTGGCGTTGCTAACTGACATCAGAGACTTAAAACCGTGTAACGGGGTTCTCGGAGATTTTGTCCGTATCTGAAGATCAAATATTAACTTCCCTCTGTGCACGAACTTCAAAATGTACTCGGGGAAATATTTTTCAAAAAGGTCCGGTGTTTTTCACGTGCCGTCTGTCAGGTTTCCGATGCTCGCGTGAGAAACTTGATAAACAAACCTGATTCGCTCCCTGTTATGACTGGCAGGTCGCGAAAGTTGGTAAACAAATTCGTTTGATTATGTTGAAGGAAAAGAGACGTGGATGAAGAATAAGCCTGTGTGAGTAAGACAGGCAAAAAAATGCGTGGTTTTGCTAGCAAATTATAGAACGCTAACGGGATCACAAAGGCTGTCAGATTACTGTAGGCTATATTTCCATTATATGTCACATGTAGTATGTCTTAATGTCATGTCAGTTACTGTAGTATGTCTTACAGTCATGTCAGTTGCTGTAATATGTCTTACAGTCATGTCAGTTACTGTAGGATGTCTTACTTTCATGTCAGTTACTGTAATATGTCATGCTGTCATGTCATTTACTGTAGTATGTCTTACCAACATGTCAGTTACGTTAGTATGTCTTACCATCATGTCAGTTACTGTAATATGCCATACTGTCATTTCAGTTACTGTATTATGCCTTACTGTCATTTCAGTTACTGTATTATGTCTTACTGTCATGCCAGTTACTGTTGTGTGTCTTCATATCATGTCAGTTACTATAGTATGTCTTGCTGTCATGTCAGTTACTGTAGTATGTCTTACCAACATGTCAGTTACTGTAGTATGCCTTACTATCATGTCAGTTACTGTAGTATGCCTTACCGTCATTTCAGTTACTGAAGTATGTCTTACCGTCATGTCAGTTACTGTAGTATGTAGTACCATATTGTCAGTTACTGTAGTATGTAATACCCTCATGTCAGTTACTGTATTATGTAATATCATCATGTCAGATACTGTAGTATGTCTTACCATAATGTTAGTTACTGTAGTATGTATATAATGATGTGTTGTATATTTACATACAATATTTGAAGTTAAAGAACACCTTCCTGATTACTCCCTTGTTGTGTTGGTGAAAAACTAGTCTGGCCATTTCCACTGGGAGAACTTTTACTAGCTTCCAACATGCGTCTGATTATTCGTCGACCTTTTCCATCAGCATGTATTCTAGCACTGGCGGTTATACAATCAATTTTATTCCGACATAATTTTATGAAAGAAGTCATCCTCACTCGTATTTGTGTGTGTGTGTGTGCGTGATGCTATACATTTTACAGTTTGTTTCCCCCTTCTTTAATTGTCACACTTAGTTACATTTGACCGAACACCCGGTCTTTCCCTCACTGCATGACGTCATACGTGAGCGACCCAGAATTGAAAATTTCACTTGTTTTTTTTTTAGCAATGGGTATTACCCATTCAATATCACATATCCGGAACGTATAGAACTGTTGTTTCACTTTCAACATTTGCTAATCTATTGTGCATACTGACTGCTAACAAGAGGTTCTGTACTTAGTTTTTTACACACGCACACACACAACATTTTAGGTCTTGTTTTAAGAGATACGTTTACAAGAAGACCATTCTTGTTGCAAGAAATAAGCTTATACGACAGTGTCCATATGTTTTGTTTGTTTGGTTACACAGTGGACGAGACTCGACCCGTGTAGGTCGAGTTGTTAATATTATTATAAATTCGGAAATTAATTTTATACCGGGATATTAAATATTAGTTATCATTACATCTATGTAAATCTAATGTACAATTTTTCTTTCAATATCATTAAACAAGAATTTTGTAAGATCTTTGACAATAAAATACGTGAAATTTTAGAAGACATCAAATTTCATCACTTATAGTTTAATAGATTCATAGATCCTGAAAGAATATTTTAATTTTTTTAGTAAGTAGAATGTATTTTGGCTATAAATTGAAAGCGCCATATTCAACTAACAACTGTCTACTGCAGCAACAATTCAGCTGTTCCAGCAAAGACAATAAGGACAGATCTTATATTGTTGGTTATTATATCTAATCTCGTACATGATGATATATAACTCAGTCTGTAGCCTAGCCTTACCAGTCTTTTACAAACCAAATGGAAGTAACGTAGGGTCACAACACGTCCGGATTTGGAAAGATTTGTCCTGCCTGTCCGGTCGGAGTTTTAAAAATCCGACTCTTATGTGATTTACTAAATAACACAAAAGGCACTATTTCAAAAATTGCACTTTTAATTTCAGTTGCAAGGATTGAGTTAAAGACTTCTTGTCCGCAGTATGGAACAAATAACAATTTATCCTGTAAGCTTTAGTGTTGCTGGATTATTTATAATCGATTATCATCTTAGATAGTCTAAAATCGATTATCATCTTATTTTTAAGGTTTCTTATTTTTGCTCGTTTTTTTTCCTCTACTGTTTACAAATAAGAAACCTTAGAAAGATAGCCGTTATTAGGTTTAGTCCATTAAATCTCGCCAGCTGTTGTAAATGTCAAAGTTCTTGTTCTTTTATAATAAAAAAAAAAATTCCGTTTAATCGTTTGTAGGTTATAATTAGGATATAAAGTGTGTTAAGTAAAAATAATAATTCTGATTTTCGATATAAAAAAATGGCCTCGTCTGCCCACTCCACTCAGTGCAAAAATAGTAAATCAAACATGTAAAATTGTATTGTGTGAACGTATGTGTGTGTGTGTGAACGTATGTGTGTGTATGTGTGTGTATGTGAACGTGTGTGTGTATGCCCTTCCCTTATCCATAAAAAAAATAAATAAATAAACAACAACACAAAAACTCTAACAACTGCCACGTGATCAACAAGGGGGAGAAGGGCGCAAAAGGTGGCGTGTCTAGGGGGACACCCTATCCACTAATTATCTGCCATCTTCAACAAGCTTAATGACACCCTATCCACCAATTATCTGACTAATTATCTGCCATCTTCAACAAGCTTAATGACACCCTATCCACCAATTATCTGACCAATTATCTGTCATCTTCAACAAGCTTAATGACACCCTATCCACTAATTATCTGTCATCTTCAACAAGCTTAATGACACCCTATCCACTAATTATCTGTCATCTTCAACAAGCTTAATGACACCCTATCCACTAATTATCTGTCATCTTCAACAAGCTTAATGACACCCTATCCACTAATTACACTGACTAACAAAAAAAAACTTTTTTTTTCTTTCTCTAATATTTCTATGTTTTTCTGGTCAATTTTAATGCGCTGTTTTTAAATCTGCAAACCGTTTTTCTCTATCAGGTCGGGATCTCTAGAAATACACAATTGAAGTTTTTTAACAATGCATACAGTATTACAACATCATTCGTACAAGAAGTATAACAGTTATGTAGGCTTGAATTTCTTTGCAGTCGACTTTCGTCGGTGAATGGCATGTGGTACATCGCGATGAAGCATCCAACAATAATCGGCAAGCATGGTCACACTCCACCGTCCTTGATAACGTGACTCCATTACGGCGATATCTTGATGGAATCGTTCTCCATGTTCATCGCTGACTTCGCCAAGGTTGTCAGGGAAAAAGTTAAGATGCGAATTGAGCAAATGGATTTTGAGGGACATGTTACAGCCCATAATTCTGTATGCATCTATGCACTGCTTAACAATATGCAACATAGTCGACAGATTTGTGATTTCCCAGAAAGTTATCGACGATCGATTTGAATGCCATCCATGCGCGAAGTTCACTACCATGTAACAAGTTCTCGAATTGTTTGTCTGCAATAACTTTCCTAATCTGAGGTCCTACAAAGATACCTTCCTTTATCTTTGCATCGCTAACTTGCGGAAACATTTCTCGAAGATAAGTGAAAGCTTTGCTCGTTTTATCTAACGCTTTTACAAAATTCTTCATGAGCCCCAACTTTATATGTGACAGTGGTAAAATGAAGCTGTCTTTGTTAACTAATGGCTCGTGTATTACATTTTTATGCCCGAGCTGCATACGATCCCGGATAGGCCACAACTTTCTTGCATAATGTTCCTGTCTGTTGCGGCTGTCCCATTCACATCGGAAGCAACAAAATTTAGTATACCTAGTCTGCATGCCCGTGAGAATTGCAATGACCTTTAGGTCTCCACAAATCCGCCATTGGTTGTCATTGTACTTTATTTTTGCCAAAAGTATACCCATATTGTAATAAGTTTCTTTCATATGAACAGAGTAGGCGACTGGAATTGATGAAAATAAATTTCCGTTATGCAATAACACGGCTTTTAGACTAGTCTTGGAAGAGTCGATGAAAAGTCGCCATTCGTTAACTATGTGCTCATGACCGAGGTGCACCATTAGACCGTTTACATCTTTGCAATAGCAAATGCCATCATCCATCTCAAAGTATTGAACAAGTTCTCTGTGTCTATGACGAAATTTAGATATCGGAGTATTGGGCGCTAAAAGATTCCATTCTTTGAGTCGCGAACCGAGTAATTCCGCTTGTCCTTTGGTAAGAGCGAGTTAACGTATTAGATCTGAAAGTTCTGAATGGTTAATTAAGTGAACACCATCATTCACCGGTATATAATCCGAGTCAGAATTAGTTTCTAAAGCAGGTAAACTATCACTTTCTGATGGTTCATTCACGTCCAACGGATATTGTTATGGTGGAACTGGGATCGGACACGTGATTGGATCATGAGGAACTGTTTTCGATACCGATTCAATATTTGGATAAACCACAGACTTTCTAGTTTTAAAAGTGAAACCATGGATATTTGTCAAGCAGAAGTAACAATCAGTAGCGTGATTTGTCGGTTCACGCCATATTACTGGCACTCCAAAAGGCATCGACTTATGCTTCGGCGATTTTCGTAACCAACCTGCCAATGTATTTGCACAGGTCGAAAAAACTGCATTTGGCTTCCAAGATTTATTTGCATCATCAACTTTCGAATCGAAATAACGTTCATATTCTTTCTTTAGTAATGGTGTAAAGTTTTTTCTGGTGAACACGATCGGTAAATATCCGCATACGTAACAGAACAGATCAGCCGAATTTCTACAACTTCTAGAAGCCATATTTCGCTCAGAATTATTTCAAAATACAGTAACTATTTGAAAAATAGCGTAACATATGTCATGCATCTGTTAGCAGTATAAAAAGTAGAATTATTTTGCATTTTATTAATTTTTAATAAGTTATATAGTAAAAATGAAACGGAGCAAATAACGGTTTCCCAAAAATATATTTATTAACAAATATCTTAAGAACCTGACGTGATAGAGATAAACGGATTTCAGATTTGAAATCAGCGCAAGAAACTGACCTAAGAACACTTATTCTTATATAAGAAAGAAAAATGTTGTTTGTCAGTGTTATCTGTCATCTTCAACAAGCTTAATGACACCCTATCCACCAATTATCTACAATCGCCAACAAGCATGATGAAACCCTATCCATCTGTCACCGTCAACAAGCATAATGACTCCCTATCTACCAATCATCTTGTGACGGTATTGCCTCCCCTGCTTTGCAGTAGTGGTACAACGGTGGCCAAAACTCAAGAGTATCTAATATTGGCTTCCAAGGTATCTACCTGCGCACAAGATTACTCTTTGCAGAACAAACGAACGAACGAACTTTATTTTCAAAGGGTTACGAATTTGGCACGCAGGCCCGTCTGACATTCTGCCCTTCTTCTCTCTCTCTCTCTCATCATGTATACTGTATCCTTTCATCCTAACATTTACTTTAAGCATTATTAAGGTATTTATCATTATAAAAGTAATATAACATCATACATTTGCAATAATCATCATAATTAAAGTTTGTTTTAAAAATAAATTAAAGAAAAAAAAAGAGAAATAAAGAACTAACAACATAATAATAATAAAACATTTAATGAAAATGAAAATAATAAAATAAATAAAAAATAAAATAAAAAACAAACAAACAACAAAACTGATAAAAATCGAATTCCTCATACAGTAAATTAGTGATTTGAGACATATTCAGAGATGTGTTATAAGAACTCGTGAAATATTCAAACTGTCTGCTACTGAATGACTCAGGGACTCCGTGTTTTTTCCAGTGCCGCTGTCGTAAAAATTAACAGTGATACAACGTCAAAATATCTCCAATGATACAACGTAGGGATAAAAAACCAATGCGTAAGCTGCTGGAATACATGATCGCCCGCGCCGCGGGTCATCAGGTGTTAGACTTGAAGGCAAAACGGAACGAGGATCAAAGGACAAAAATCTGACTGAACGCGTACTTGAACTGGCGAGGTTAATGGACGCAAATTGGTGGGGCAAGGAGGAAAAGTCACGTTCCCCCCCCCCCCCCCCCCCCCCCCCCCCCCCCCCCAAGTTGACATAAAGTAAGGAATTCGACAGAAGGGACCTTGGATATGATACGCCACAGTCATTTATTGGACGCTTTTGCGATACCAAGCCTTTTATTTGAATTCAGCGGCTAAACGCAGATGCTTGAAATATTACAAAATTCAAAAAGTAACTTTTTCTTAATATTAATGTTAGGAATATAAAAATTAGCTGGCCGGATGGCCCATTCTGAGCAGTGAAATAATATGCTTTTAATTATACAGACGGATAGATAATAATGAAGACATTGACAAAAGACTGTGTTGTTCACAACAGCGAAAGACTGCATTGAATCAAACATCTCACTATTTGCACAAAAATCGCGACCTTGAAGACTCAAGTGTCCAAATCTAGTTAGAATGAAAGAGAAGGGGAATTGGTGGAAGCTGTGGCTAAAAATAACTTTTCAGGCAAAATTGTAGAGGGGATGAATAGGTGGGTTCAAAAAAAAACAAGTACGTTTTTGTGAAAACGCAAGTAGAGACGGACAGACTAACAGATAAAAATCCATACTTGACTGAAGCATGACTGAAATGACTTTAGTGTAGGAAATTTGAATTGAAAAACACAAGGCAGTGATTGGCCACAGACAATCATATTATCGGCGCTCAGACGCGCATTTGGGGCCATTCCTCAATAGTTGTCCAGTGATAGACACAGTAAATTTCAAGTGTGGTGATTTCCAAATGAAATAAATTGAAATAAGTTCAGGGGCGCCATACTATAGCCAGCAGCTCAGCTGAGTTTTGCTAGCATTTCTGTGTTCTTTATTCATAATCTGGTAAGATTGAAATTATTTCTTTGTATATTTTGAATATTGTTTAATGTTTCGAGTGATTTGATACTGCCATATCGAAATCTAGCCTTACAAACAAGTAAGGATTTGCTCTGGACCCCCCGCCCCAGTTCAGGGTCTAGAGACAAATAAAATACATAAACTCCAGCAAGGATTAGGAAGGACAGATCAAGTGTTGAGATCAATGAAACATATTACCTATACTATTTTAGGGGAGGAAACTAATAAACATATTTCAGAATCTGTAGTCTGGGAGGACCTATCTGATGTGAAACCACCATGGTAAAATGTGCTGTATGGTCAGAGAGATCTGACCTGTCTATATGGTGTTGTTGTTGTGTAGTGTTGTGTCCAGACATGGTTAGAGAATGGACTTTTGACACATAGCCAATACTTTGATTGCAGAGCTGTGAGTTTCAGTTGTCACCAAGGCGGTGTAAACTAAGTTGGTGATTTTACCAGAGTGGATCCGTGCAGTAACGTTGTGTCAGAGCAGACTATTATTGCCCCCAAGCACGGAGAGGTGGGGCCACCAGATCTCAGCACCAGAGCTACATCTTCAAAGTTGAGTGAGCCTCTGGTCTGCTGGAAATTCACCAACTCCATTTAGTTACTAACAATCCCATAAAATTCCTGCCATTTCTGGACAAGGTGTAATCAATATAGACTGGAGTGATGAGGCCACCCCAACAGCACAACCATTAACTATCCTCCCAATTAGATGACTAGTATAAACATTAATAAAAAACTAAATAGTCTAGTACTTACATATGTACACTCTTGCATTTATTATGTAATATTCCATGCATTTCTTTCATAATTTCTAAATCTTTTATAAGTTCTGGTCAAAATAAAACTTGATCCAGAACAAAATAAATGTAAAAAAATTTCTATCAAAAATTTTACACACTTGAGTTAGTTCAGTGTATTATAACATTTGTTAATATTATTAGACTTAGTAAATATCTGTGTGTGTGTCTATAAACTATCACACCACATTACATATCATTACCCTAGACATTTAACGTAGCCACATTCATTAGAAAAAAAAAAAGATAAGTGTGAGGTCGTAGTGGTAGCGAGAAGGGCCTTCTGACAACTCTCAGTTACATTTTATCTCAGGAGCCTTCACAGCTGACCTCATGCATCATACGTAGTACCATCACCACCATACAATACCATCAAACCCACTACATATATTGGGGTCTCTTTGTCCCGGGATCATTAGCCCAACAGTAATATTAGGATCTCCTGGTGGGAGAAATAAAATTAGGGAAACAAAATTGTAAAATTCCCTTTAAAATTAAAAGTGTCCCTGCATATAAAAGTTGGTGAATCTTCACAGCCAGTAATAAGTAATTAGTTAATTAATTAATTAGAAGTATTTAGACTATAGTAATTAGAAGTAAGTTAGTGGTTAGAGATTTATCTTGTATATTATTATATTGTCTAAAAAGTATGGCGGAGCTAGCAAAATTCCGATCAGCTGCTGTGCTGACCGCAAAGGAGATGGGAATGGATGGTCAGATTTTAATTCAATACGTAAGGGCTGAATGTGATAAATATATTGAACGGGAAGAAAGGAGATTAGAAAAAGAGGCTGAAAGAAAATTAGAGTCTGAAAGGTTGGCTGAAGAGAAGAGGTTATAGATTGAGGCTGAGACTAAGAGGTTGCAGATTGAGGCTGACAAAGAGGCAAAGGCATTAGAGGCAGCAGAAAAAAGATTGACTGCCGAAAGGGAGGCAGAAGATAGAAGGTTGCAAAGGGAGCACGAATTACGACTAAGGGAGCTGGAATTACAAGGCCAGGCTCCTGAAAATGGTGCCAGCCCTTTTGCCTCAGATGCTGCGCCTAGTCTGGGAGCCTCAAACTCAGCTATGGGATTTCATTTAGACCATTTTGTTGAAAAAGACGATGACATAGAGGGGTACCTAGGACGTTTTGAGTTATTAGCTACTACCTATGGGTTAGAGAGAGAGAGAGGTGGAGTTTAAAGCTATCACAGGGACTGAGAGGTACTTCTTATGAAGTATTTGCTAAAATGAACAGGGAAGACCAAGACAATTATGACATGTTAAAGCAGGCTTTGTTATTGAGGTACGAAAAAAATGGGGAATTTTACCGTAAGAAATTTAGAAATGCCAAACTGTTGTCTGGGGAGACATACCACCAATTCTCTGCCAGACTAGAAACCTATTTGGAGAAATGGACTGCTCTGGGGAAGACCCAAGATCTTAAAGAAATGATCATGATTGAGCAATTGAGAGAGTCCATGGCTCCAGACATGAGAAAATTTCTCATGGAACAAGGTGCAGAGAAGTTGGGGGAGGTTTTAAATGTTGCTGAGAGGTATCAGGCAGCCCAGGCAGAGGTAAGTGGTGCTAAAAAGAAGCACATAGATAATTTTAAAGCTCCACAGCAATTTAATAAATTTGATAATAGGGAGTAGGGAAATAAAGGTAGGACAAACTTTGAACGGCCAAGAAATGACTACAGAGACAGAAACTCACAGTTCAATGACCAAAAATTCAATGAAAGAAAACCGTTGAACCAAGGAAAAAGATGGTGTAAATGGTGCAAGAAGGATAACCATAACACCGAATTTTGTAGAAGGAAACCTTCAAACATTGCTGCAATGAAGTCGGGGACGCAAAGATTAAAGGTTAATCCTAATGGACAACAGGAACCTTATCACCCCCCAGTTTGTGAGGATGTTATTTGTAATGGGGTCACCATAAGGTGCCTTTATGATACAGGTTTGGATTATGATTCAGTTGTGAAGTCTAGCCTAGTGGACCCAAGTCAGTATACCACAGAAACAGTGGAAATACAAGGGGCAACTAAGGACATACCACTCATGACACTTTCCATCGCAAGGATAACGGTGAAAACTCGCTATGTGGAAGGAGAAATCAGAGCAGCAGTGATAGATGAACCAATCTACCCTCTGATATTGGGGTGTAGATACGTCTTCTTGGGGAATCCCGAGAAACCTGTGATCATGGCGACAGTGCAGACCAGGTCACAGAAGAAGGAGGAAGAAGGTGAACCTATAAATGCTCATCCAGAGGAGATGAGAAAGGCGCAGGCTGAGGATAGGACACTCAAGCCATGTTTTAAAAAATTGCCCAAATGCCACACACCTCCAAGCAAGGGAGAGTACTTTGTGAAGAACAGACTATTATACAGGAAGACAGGAACTAGATCCACTGGTCACGGACAGTTAGTTCTTCCCAAGATATATAGGGCAAACTTAATAAGGAGCTTACATGTTGGAAAAGATGGTGACCATGAGAAAGTCGGTACCATCTGCCAAAAGATTGCTCGAAAATACTATTGGCCCGACGTAAATGTCGATGTTGAAAACTTTGTAGAAGCATGTGGCGTATTTCATGAGGGAACACCCACAAAGAGAAAATATGTGCAGGACCTAGAAACGCCACGGGGCAACTTTAGGCCTGAAATGAAAACTAATTATACTCGGGTAGACAAAGTGGAATGGGAGCCCCCTTTTCACACCCAGTCTTCACTTGAATGGATTAACATGGCCACTATGCGAAGAGTACAAAGAAGAAATTTTACCCAGGATAAGATGACAATCCCTTGGTCAGACTTATATAAACTGGAAGAACAGACAAGAGAGCGAAGATCTCTCATAAGCAATCTAAAGTGGGGAGACAAACCCCAGAAAAAATTGGTAGTGGTCGATTTGTGAGTGATGATTCTAGGAAGAAAAGTCCTCATTATGAAGCTTCTAATGGACGGGACCCGATGGGTTCCATGAAAAATAAGTATGATAAATTAAAGATCCAGATGTAACTCTATTAAGGACCTGGACAGATGAGAAGGCGGAAGAGACTGTTACCTCATCTTATCAATACGTGAACGAACTGACCACTCGTTTGAAAGCTGGATGGAAACTGGCAAATGATAATTTGAAACAAGCCAGGAAGAAACATGCAGCATATTTTAATAGGAAGGCAAAGGACCGAGAACTAGCTGTGGGAGAGAAGGTGCTTCTTCTACTACCCGGTAGCCAGAATAAATTACAAATTGGTTGGCAAGGTCCATATATGGTTCTAGAGAAGGTGTCTAGAACAAACTATAAAATTAACAAAAAGGGGAAGGAGAAAGTTTATCATGTAAACTTGTTAAAGAAGTATCTGGACAGACCACTCCAGGAAAGCACCCCCTTATTGACCTTGGCTATTGCAACTCAGATGCAAAGGGAACCACTCACCTCACATGAATACCCATTACATCCTTGTGAAACAGCAGCACAGGTAAAAGTCAGTAAGCACCTGACTAAAAATCAGAGGGAGAGAGTTCAACAGGTTCTGGAGGAACATACAGATGTATTAACAGATAAACCAGGACATACAAATTTGCTACAGTATGACATGAAACTGGTAGACTCAAACCCAATCTGTATGAGAGCCTATTCTATTCCGTTCGCGAAGGAGAAGGCATTGAAGGAAGAAATAGATTATTTGTTGAAGGAGGGGATTATTTCGCACAGTGAATCATCTTTTGGTTCTAGTGTCGTATTGCTTCAACCTTATCAGGTTAGTATCCAATATATCCCAGGTAAATTGAATGTCGGTGCAGATTTCCTCAGTCGGCACCCCTGTGATCAAAATTACAGTAATGGCAGGCGTAAGGAGAGATTTTGTCTATGTGTATCACTGGTTTTAGAACTTGCCGTAGGCATGTTTTCAGGTGGGGAGATGTGTCGTAAAAATTAACAGTGATACAACGTCAAAATATCTCCAATGATACAACGTAGGGATAAAAAACCAATGCGTAAGCTGCTGGAATACATGATCGCCCGCGCCGCGGGTCATCAGGTGTTAGACTTGAAGGCAAAACGGAACGAGGATCAAAGGACAAAAATCTGACTGAACGCGTACTTGAACTGGCGAGGTTAATGGACGCAAATTGGTGGGGCAAGGAGGAAAAGTCACGTTTCCCCCCCCCCCCAAGTTGACATAAAGTAAGGAATTCGACAGAAGGGACCTTGGATATGATACGCCACAGTCATTTATTGGACGCTTTTGCGATACCAAGCCTTTTATTTGAATTCAGCGGCTAAACGCAGATGCTTGAAATATTACAAAATTCAAAAAGTAACTTTTTCTTAATATTAATGTTAGGAATATAAAAATTAGCTGGCCGGATGGCCCATTCTGAGCAGTGAAATAATATGCTTTTAATTATACAGACGGATAGATAATAATGAAGACATTGACAAAAGACTGTGTTGTTCACAACAGCGAAAGACTGCATTGAATCAAACATCTCACTATTTGCACAAAAATCGCGACCTTGAAGACTCAAGTGTCCAAATCTAGTTAGAATGAAAGAGAAGGGGAATTGGTGGAAGCTGTGGCTAAAAATAACTTTTCAGGCAAAATTGTAGAGGGGATGAATAGGTGGGTTCAAAAAAAACAAGTACGTTTTTGTGAAAACGCAAGTAGTGACGGACAGACTAACAGATAAAAATCCATACTTGACTGAAGCATGACTGAAATGACTTTAGTGTAGGAAATTTGAATTGAAAAACACAAGGCAGTGATTGGCCACAGACAATCATATTATCGGCGCTCAGACGCGCATTTGGGGCCATTCCTCAATAGTTGTCCAGTGATAGACACAGTAAATTTCAAGTGTGGTGATTTCCAAATGAAATAAATTGAAATAAGTTCAGGGACGCCATACTATAGCCAGCAGCTCAGCTGAGTTTTGCTAGCATTTCTGTGTTCTTTATTCATAATCTGGTAAGATTGAAATTATTTCTTTGTATATTTTGAATATTGTTTAATGTTTCGAGTGATTTGATACTGCCATATCGAAATCTAGCCTTACAAACAAGTAAGGATTTGCTCTGGACCCCCCGCCCCAGTTCAGGGTCTAGAGACAAATAAAATACATAAACTCCAGCAAGGATTAGGAAGGACAGATCAAGTGTTGAGATCAATGAAACATATTACCTATACTATTTTAGGGGAGGAAACTAATAAACATATTTCAGAATCTGTAGTCTGGGAGGACCTATCTGATGTGAAACCACCATGGTAAAATGTGCTGTATGGTCAGAGAGATCTGACCTGTCTATATGGTGTTGTTGTTGTGTAGTGTTGTGTCCAGACATGGTTAGAGAATGGACTTTTGACACATAGCCAATACTTTGATTGCAGAGCTGTGAGTTTCAGTTGTCACCAAGGCGGTGTAAACTAAGTTGGTGATTTTACCAGAGTGGATCCGTGCAGTAACGTTGTGTCAGAGCAGACTATTATTGCCCCCAAGCACGGAGAGGTGGGGCCACCAGATCTCAGCACCAGAGCTACATCTTCAAAGTTGAGTGAGCCTCTGGTCTGCTGGAAATTCACCAACTCCATTTAGTTACTAACAATCCCATAAAATTCCTGCCATTTCTGGACAAGGTGTAATCAATATAGACTGGAGTGATGAGGCCACCCCAACAGCACAACCATTAACTATCCTCCCAATTAGATGACTAGTATAAACATTAATAAAACTAAATAGTCTAGTACTTACATATGTACACTCTTGCATTTATTATGTAATATTCCATGCATTTCTTTCATAATTTCTAAATCTTTTATAAGTTCTGGTCAAAATAAAACTTGATCCAGAACAAAATAAATGTAAAAAAAATTTCTATCAAAAATTTTACACACTTGAGTTAGTTCAGTGTATTATAACATTTGTTAATATTATTAGACTTAGTAAATATCTGTGTGTGTGTCTATAAACTATCACACCACATTACATATCATTACCCTAGACATTTAACGTAGCCACATTCATTAGAAAAAAAAAAAAGATAAGTGTGAGGTCGTAGTGGTAGCGAGAAGGGCCTTCTGACAACTCTCAGTTACATTTTATCTCAGGAGCCTTCACAGCTGACCTCATGCATCACACGTAGTACCATCACCACCATACAATACCATCAAACCCACTACAGCCGCGAAAAAAACTTTATGAGAGGTGAGCAGCTTTGAGTCACATAGCAGATACTGCTGCAATTTAAAACATCAAGATGAGGTGGGGTAAACAGTATCTTTCCTCGCTGTCTTCGCGTCCCAAACTCACGACCAGAATCAGACTAGGTAGATAGTTAGATAGACATATACGAAAGCAATTAATTTGCCAAGGGTTGAAAATCGAACACAGTCCCCTATTGGTATATTGTAATGAAAAACTAGATCATTAGAGCCTCCATACAGTGTATTGGATAAAAGTACAAGACAATCAGTTAGGGTGGCATAAAATCAGCACTTATAAAGTATTTGAACAGTATACGATTGTATGAGTAAGGACTGCGCGTGTTTTTCAGGTCATTGGGAAGATTGTTCCAAAGATGAGCAGCTGAGTAAGCCAAACTAGTCTTAAATATGTCTAGCCTGGACTTGGGTACCTGTAATTTGTTTAAGCGCTGAGTACGTCTTTCATTATATTTTAAAAGCCGCCAAAGATACTTTGGAGCATTCTGTGACAGGATTTTGTGAATAAATTTCCCTTTGTTAAAGAGGAAGCGCTTCCTGAGGGGTAATATATGAATATAATTATATAAATCAATACAATGTGATTGGTGTTTATCAGCAACAAGGCGCATTGCGCAGTTTTGAAGCGAGTGGAGCCTTTTTGTGTTGGAGACAGAACAACGATCCCAGATTGTGGAACAATAGTCTAGATGCGTTTGTATATGCGATATGTAGAACATTTTCCTTGCCTCCTCATCCAGGAAATGTTTAATTTTGGCTAATTGGTAAACTGTTTGTGCTGTTTGCTTTGTGAGTGCATGTACATGTGAGTTCCAACTTAGGTGTTGGTCAACAGTGAGACCTAGAGTTCTGTGTTCATTTACGTTTTCAATTTGTGATGTTCCAATTGTTGTAAATTTTTTATAGGTAATTATGATCGATTCTGGTCCCGTCTGAATAGAACTTACAACGGTGATAACTCAGTGAGAGATAAGGTAAAGAGATAGATTTTTTTACGAGTTAAATGGTGAAAGGTAGAGTCTGTCTCTAGATTGAGAAAATACTGTAGTCCAGGCTATCGATTACGACTGAAATTTGTTTATCAGACAGTTTCCTTGCTATATATATTAATATATATCAACCACTCACATACACACACACACACCGATAAGTGACGACAATTAGACGCACAAACGTGAAAATTATATTAATGGAGTAGGGATATTGGGACGAGCTGACCAACACAGTTAATTATGTTAAGTTTATTATAATAAAGAAACTTCACAACATCAAATATCAACAGCAAATAGAAAAAAATCATAGGTTACAGAAATACTAAGAATTAAACCCAATATGTGTGATCCCCCTCCCCTTCTGTTGAGACAAGATCCCGTTAGAAGAAGTTATTAACCCCCAAAAAGGTCAACAGATTTGCACTATGGTATATAATTTGCCTATACTGCAAAGAACAGAGTTTTCTAACTAATCTATCCTGAAATGAACAGTATTAGCAAACATAAGAAGGAAAAAAACAAAGTGAGTATATTAGTTATACAATAGAAGAATTAATCACTCCTGCTTTCTCTCGCTCTGACAAACATGTGGCCACATTTCAGATTCGCTTACCTACTCGTTGATTACAACATCTGGAAAATAACTTCATGATACAACAACAATCCAAGGTTGGGTGTTTGGCAAAACAAGCCCCAGTTCCTCAAATGACTGATTAATCCTCTTATTTGGGGAACGTTTGCTTTGTTACTTTTTATGGAATCTGTTCATGTCACCGCAATTAGTTCAGGTATGAAAATACTTTAGATCAAATGTGCACATGGTTCAGTAGCTTGAGATATTCGATAGTTAAATAGAATGTCAGGTTGATAAATCTTTTCAGGATAAATCCTCGCCACAACACAAGTGGTCGGTAGTCGGAAAATGTTAAATTTGATATTCTTCGCCACAGCGGGCTGAATGTAGATGGAAAATGCAAAAGAGATCTGGATAGCTAAATATCCAGTTAAGATTTATTCTTATAGTTGTCACATAGAAATTATGATCAATAAATTTTCTATATTCCTTCTTTTTTTCTACCCGTGTCCTCTACACTATTATCGCTCTTTATCCTTTTCCTGTATTTTTCGCATTCGTTCGTTTGCGAGAAATATATTTCTTTCCCATTCTCACTTTACCGTTTTTCTTTCTCATACTGATACGCATTCTATTACGTAGATGTCAGTCGCTGCAGGTAGACGCATAACTGTGAATAGTGTTAGAATCGTTTTCGTCAGAGACATGTGAGCAGACAGTTGTCTATACTTTTCCCATGACATGGCGCTCTTGGGATAGATTCTCGTCGTAAACGTGTGATAAACTGCCATCTAAGGAGACTTTTGGCTAGCATTTTCACCTGACACGAACGTTTCTCCGGCGTGAGGTGTGTAAAGCGACATCTGCACGGCACAGAATGAGACATTCGTCTGGTTTTTCCATGACACTCACGTTCTACGGTTAAGTTCTCAGTGTAAGGTGCGAAGACGCACGTTTTGGCAGTTATGAGCTAGCGTCTAAGCAGACGTAAGTGTTAAAGATGGGGAAGGGGAGAGATCGGCGCTGTTTTAGGTTGTTTTTGGAAATAGCGTTCATCCTTTGTTTTTTTCATAGATATTAACGAGAGTCTTAAACTTGAATTTTATTCTTACTCAAAATTCGCAGTAGACAGGTGCTCGTGAATAGAATAAGCTGTATAGCGAAGCTCTTAGTTTCTTCGGGAATTTGCCGAGCTTCTAGACTTCAAATAAATATATCAGCGTATAATTCTAAAGTGTGCGATCTCCTGTAGTTCTGTGTTGAGGTAAATATATAATATCTAGTATTTTGTGAGTGATTAAGTGTTAAATCGCTTATTTTATTTCCCGAGTTCTTTTGTGCAGAGTGAATAATTTATAAGTTTGTTATATTCTCTAGTTGACGTGTTTCAGTGGAAAGCAGAATAATTATAAGTTCTAGCTTAAACTAATGCAGCCATAAATAAATTCAATTTTACTGCTTAATACTCAGTCGAGAATATTTTAAAAACTAACTTATAACTGCATAGATTCATCACTGAGTGTTGACGAAATACTTAGTTATTTCTAATTCATGATGATTGATTTTATGAATATATCTTATTTCACGGGAAGGCTTTAAACGATAAGTCAAGCCTCCGCTTGCAGTTATAATGTAAGTTATAACCCGAGTACATAGTATGTATTAGTAATTTTTGTATAAATATTGCATATTGTCGTTTTTCTTTATTCAGTGAATACTGGGGTGACCCAACTTTTCCAGCGTTTAAGTACAGAGAATATCTGTGAAGAACAAAAACATTCTTTTCTTAAAGACTTGGTGTAGAACCTTTACAAGAACTTTAAGATTTTAAAGAAGTAACAGCCCCATCAAGCCTGATTTGATTCTTCAAGAGAAAAACCTCAAGTATATATTAAGCCCGTGTGGCAAGTAACATATTTACGACAGTAACATTCCGACGGAGTTTTGACTAGTAGTGTGGTGACCCAATATAGTCCGATCCTGAAAGAAGACACCGACCTGACATTCCTCATTTCTAGAAACCTAAGCTAATGACACTGTGCTTGTTGTTAATGTTCGGGCCTGGACAATTTTAATGTGACTTAAACAGACATCCGAAAAGTAAGAACACCCAAGGAATCGTTCCCTGAAGCAGAGGATTCAATCCGTCTTTTTGGAACTGGGGATTTCTTGGTCAAGACTACTTTCGACGATACTGTATGTGAATGTCCTAAAATTATGATTCCCGATGCTGCCATCAAAGCTGTAAGTATGCAAGAGAGCACGTGGCTACGGCTGAATGAATAGAGTGAACGCAGGTCTGAGTGTTTCTTCATTGTTGTAATTTGGCACCCATTTTTGCTGTCTTAACCTTCTTTATGCAAAGTTTGTTGCTAACAATATTTTCCCTTAAAATAGATCAGAGTATCAAGTCTGTTCATACCTTAAAGGGGAAAAATCTTAGACTCAATCATATGTATCTGTGACTCTTTAGGGCTATCATCTTTCCTGCTAACGGGACTGTGGGCTAAACATCAAGGGGAAGGATCATCTAACGGGTCTATCATTCTTGTAGCATTCCTTGATTTTTTAATGATTTTTTTGTATATGCTATGGATGTAATTTTATATGTTGTGAGAGAAGTTTATTCTGATAAAATAAACTACTCATAAACTTATTCCAGTGCGTTGGTCCGCTCGTTCCAAAATATCTGTATAATCATTGTTATAGTTTTCCTACGTCTGTGTATCTAACTGTCGTCACTTGTATGTGCGTGCACGTGAGTGGATATATATATATATATATATATATATATATATATATATATATATATATATATATATATATATATATATATATATATATATATATATATTAGTATATATGTGTTTAGACTGTCTGATTCCTCTAAATCGATCGTAGAAGATAGGTGAAAGAGAGAAGATTTCTCGATTTCAGAGACAGCCTCTATCACATTCTACCATCTCACTCGTGGAAATCTATTTCTATTTCTACCTCTCACTGTGACTATCACTTATTAAAATCTATTCAGAAGGGACCAACCCAAGTCTTAATTCCCCTATCAAAAATCTGCGACAATGGTGTCATTTATTAGTACGCTCTGGCTCTCTCTCTCTCTCTCTCTCTCTCTCTCTCTCTAGGTGAGACATGAGGCTAACCAGGTCAACATCGAAGACCCGATAATTACAATAAGAATGTCTTTTCTTGTATTTGTTGGACTAGACTTAGACCCTTTCTCAGATTAAAGCCGCTGGTAGATTTTGGGTTTGTGACCCGTACTAGATATAGGAAGAAAAATATACTCATTTAACCACAATCTCAATTCACTCCTAACCCGCGTAAAGGTATAATTTATTATTATCGTTTAAAAACCCCGTAAAATAAACGCTAGTCATTTATAAAATTACTGATAATGAATTAGAAATAAATATATATTTCGTCATTACTCATAATGAACAATGCATTTACTAGCTGATTAAAATATCTCTTACTGATTAATAGCAATTAATTTAATGAATGCTACAGCCGGAACAATTTAGTTATAAATTATTTCAATTCTGCTAGCCAATTAACACAGTAAATCCCAATGAAATATAAATGACGAACTTTTAACAATTAAATTACTCAACGCAGAAAATCTTAGTGAAATATAATGCCGGACTTAACAATTAAATCACTCAAAATTCTAGTATAATATTTACCGCAACACAGAAATATGACTATCTCCAATCGGAAAGACTAAGAAATTCCACTGGTATAATGGATCTAGAATTTCGAAGCTAGACGTCTGAAAATTCTGTAGGTACTGGATAAACTGGGTCTGAACGATGCCGTGTATATATAAACTAGGTAGAAAATAGCTAACGAGTGTCAGATTTCGCATCTTACTCGTATTCTTAGAAAATCTGCTTTTGAATTTTGAATGAAAGTCAAATTTTACACTTATTCCGACCGCAGACGTGGTTCCGCGAGCAAATCGTCTCTTTGATCTTCCTCGTTCCGTAGCTTAATTACATTCCCAAATGAACGGATGTGGGGGTGTAATTGTGATTATCTCCCCTTTCCTCAGATTAATTCCCCCTGAGAAAGTGCACTCAAGAATTATCGCTCTTGGTTCTACAAATATACGACCCGTCCCCTCTCTCTCTACACGTGAAACAGTCTTGCCTGTCACTATACAACGGTTGCCCAATCGTTCGCGTTCTAATTCAGTTAACGGCTCTGCACTCGTTAATGGGTCTGTCTGTAAACATTCCTAGTGTCTATAAGACAATAAAGAAAGAAATAGGCGTGGCTAAATTATGAGCGAGCGAGACATCGGAGTACGAAGGTTCTGCTTTAACAAAACGTGCATAACTAATAAGGAAGCAAGGTGGGAGCAAAATGTGTGGGTGCATGCAATCTATATTTACATAACTCTGTCACACCAATGTAGAGCTGAAGTCTTGTTTTCTGCAAGTTTTGTTTTACTAATATTTATTTGCATGCGATTCGTGTTGCTCCACTTAATAAGATTATGTGTATCGTTTTGTAAAGATTGTTCTAGTGAGGTGCAACTTTTATCACTTGTATAGACAGTACAGTCATCGGCAAACAGGTCACATGATGAGTGTTTGAAGTATAGAGGAAGATCATTAATGTATACGGTAAAGAGAAGAGGGTCGAGAATAGAGCCCTGAGGAACACCTGTATTGACAACGGTTGTGTTCGACAAGGAATTATTATAAGACACTATTTGTTGTCTGTCTGACAGGAACGATTTAATTAACTTTTCCAGCTTAATATTTACTTTCATTGTTTCTAATTTTCTGATTAAAATTAAGTGATCTATCATATCAAATGCTTTTTTGAAGTCTACAAATATTGCTCCACATATATTATCGTTATTGATGTTTAGGTGCCAATTGTCTATCATCTTTGTTGAGGCTGTGTGGCATGAATGCTTTGGTCTAAACCCCGACTGACTGCCGATTAGCAGGTCATTACTGACTAGGTGTTGTAATGTTGTTTTGCGGATGTGTTTTTCCAGTGGTTTGGACAGCGACGATATAAGAGAAATGTGCCTATAGTTACTAAGATTACTACTATCAGATGAACCTGGTTTGAGAAGTGGGTATACTTTAGCGCTTTTAAAAGCAGATGGAAAGTAACTCCCTGAGATACATTGATTATATATGTATGTCAGTGAATCAGTAATGCTGGTGCGGCAAAACGCAGTATTCGATTACTGATTCCATCAAGTCCCGATGAGTTATTATCTTTAAGGCCAGTAATATAGTTATAAACTTCGTTAACTGTTCTAAAAGGGATGTCGGGTGGAATTGTGTTTGTACATTTGTTCTCGCGGAACATTGATAATTTGCTTAAGACACAATGGGGAGACGGAATGGTGGATTTTATATTGTTGATGTCTGCCTGAAAATGATTGCTGTAGTCCATACAAGTAAGTGGCGTATTGGGAATATGTGGGTCTCGAAAATTTCGTTTGTGCACTAAACTGTTGATTGCCTTCCATATCTCTGAACTGTTAATTTTGCTCTGAACTAAATTTCTGAAGTATTTTTTCTTTTCTCTGCGAATTAAGTATTGTACTTTATTTCTTACTGTCCAATATGTAGTGATATCCTTATTTTTATGCGCTCGATCTCTTTGCCTCATAGCGCCAAGAAATTCTTGTGTGATCCATGGAGATTTAATTTGCTTTTTCACGCGAATTTCTTTAGTAGGTGCATGCTTATTAAAAATACTATAAAATATCATTGTCCAGTATGCGATGGCGTCATCAGGATCAGGAATTTGAAAAACGTTGGCGAGAAAATTTGAAAAACGTTGGCGAGAGGTGCAGTTCGCAAATCATTCAAAAATAATTCACGGTTGAAATTTTTAAGACTTCTATATTGAAAACTAATGGGTTTATTTTTTGGAGATTTGTACCCAATTTTTGCCCAAGTGCAATATATGGGATAATGGTCACTCATAGCAATAGTAGGGATGGAGCATTCTATAATGTTTTCTGGACAGGTTGCATAGATGTGATCGATCAGCGTGGATGACGTTTTTGTTACTCTGGTAGGTTTGTTGACTATTTGTTTCATGTTATACGCTGCTATGATGTAGGTCCATATTTGGTTTGGCTTATGCATATTGATGTTAAAATCACCAAGAAGAATAATTTCATTAACTGTAGTAATTACTTTATCCATCATGTTCGTGAAATCTTCAAATCATGTTGTTCCTACACTGGGATTACGATAAAGATATCCGATTACAATAGGTCTTTGCTTTTGTGGCTTTACCTCTAACCATATGCATTCTATATCTATAGTCTCCCGATCGTTTCTGCGGCGATAACTGAGAGAAGTAGAAATATAGACTGCTAGACCCGTCTCTAATTGTCTACTTGAATCTCGCCGAATTGTTTTAAAACCTCTGAGCGCAATGTCATCGTCGGTTATTTTCTCATTCAGACGACTTTCGGAAAAACCAAAAACCTGGAAAGTTTAGTTAAGAATTTGTGTGAGTTCTGGAGTTTTACCTAAAAGATGGTTTACGTTCAAATGGCCAAGCCGTAAACCAATTGTACTTAATAATTGTACATAATTATCTGGCATTTTTATGTGAAAGAAGTTTTACGCTCAAATATAAAATAAATAACTAATTAAACATCACGAAGTTGCTATAGAAGTGAGATTAATAGTAATAGTACGTAAATGCACACCTTAATACAACTAATTACAAACAATTCAGATAACTGTACTAGGTAAAAATTGTAAGAAAACTGTCACACAACAAGCACACCCATCCACACTGTGAATGTTAACAACAAAGTTAAGCTGCACCAAAAGAATAGACGGGCAGACAAACAAATAGATACTGAGAATAAATAAATAAATCATTATCTGACAGTTACTGGTGTTACAGAGACGTCGACTTGTGAAGTGAACAGTCACTGATAATGTTGAGGAGAGGGTTGTTGAAAATAAAAGCGAGATGGATTTGGCTGTGAAAGATGATTCATTTGGTAGTAGGTGTTCGCGTGATGTTGAGGTACTGTTGTTGGATGAATGGGATATTCCGGCCAGTAGGACCCCCAAGTGTAAGGTGCGTAGTTCAAGAGATTTTATTCTATGTTAAATACATTTCCCCTTTTTTTCTTATTTTATTGAAATTACACATTAGTCTTCTTTTGCAATCTTTAAATGAATGGTATTGATCAGTCTGTTATATTTCTCTAGGGACATAATACAAACAGGCCACATTAATAAAGATGTTACTAATTATGTTAGGCTTGAACATTGTGAATTAACTGGCAACATTGCACAGTGCATAGGCCTATACAACACTACACAGGTTGTACTCAATGTTTTGTAACTTAAACCCACTGCACGTTTACCATGTCTAAAACAGAGGAGCCCACTTATCCTTTCTGCCCAGATGAGTCCAAATATGAGAAACTTGCGAAAATTGGACAAGGAACTTTCGGGTATGTTGACAAATATAAATATAGGCCTAGTGTGTAAACTGGGAGGACAACATTAGACAGTCTTTGAAGGACCGAGGACTAGAATGGAACCAGGCCAGGAGGAAGACAGCCGATAGAATAGTCTGGCGCTCTTTCTTCCAAACCTCTACACCTCACGGTAGAAGGGGAACGACTAAGTAAGTGTAAACGCATTCCTCTTTTTGCCGCCTGACGTGAAGTTCCAGTTAACGACAGCAATTTACCAGCACTTGGAAATTGATTATTCTCTTTATTAGGCTAGTTATTTTAGCAATGTTGCCACGTGATATTTAGTTCATTTTCTAATAATGTGGCGTGTGAGTGAACTAGCCTATCAAATGTAGCCTAGATGTCACAAAAAGAAAAAGCAGACACTGAAGGAACAGTTGAGAAGAACTGGGATCGATGCGACCTTAAAAAGGAACTCAGAATGCAGTAGGCCTAGTTAGGATTCCTACTTAATTGGATGGAGTTGAAATGAATATAAGTGGGCTGTCTGTTCGATACGGCCTTAAAAAAGAATTCAAAGACGCATCAAAAAGGGGTAAGGGTTAGGTTTAGGAACCCTAACCATAATCCAAACCTTAACAACGTTGATGACTTATTAGTAGAATGGGGAATGATGACTTATTAGGGTGACTTCGACTAAGACGTCCCCTTGTGCTTTATTTCAACTATTGGATGACTTTGAAGAACATGCCCGGCTATTATTTTATTTCAACCCACCTTTCTAGTGTTATTTTATAACCATTTTCACAGCGAAATCAGTTTACAGTTAAGATGGTGACATAATAAACATTCTAAACCTACTAGGCCTAATGCGTGAGGTATTTCAAATGGCTATTCCAGTTGATATGAAGAGTAGTGGGCGGTCAATTTGAAACGGCTATTAAAAAAAACATATTCAGAGACACAGTAAAGGGGGTAAGTGTTTGATTTAGGAATTCAAACCATAATCTTAACCCTTATGACATTGGTAACTTATTTGAATGTCATTGAAGAACACATAGGCCTACCACATTTCACCCGGATATTCCTACCTGCACAAAAACAAAAAAAGGTGTCACAAAATATACATCTGATTCTTTTGTCATTGGTTCAATCTGGTAGCATGGCTTGCAGTTTTTGTCTTTGGAAACTGTAAATAGGGCCTACAAGGAATTCCCAGACAACACTAATTGCTTCGAGACAAGAATCATGTCATCACACATTCCTTATGTTCCCCAAGTCCCTGATAAGTTCTTTGGTAAAATGTTGCTGGCCTGTTTAGTTAGTCTTTTTTTTCAGTAAATCTATATCTGGGTGGTTTTTTTTCTGCCAGTCTTGAAATAAAATATATTGGCCTACATTTAAGTTAGCAATGTTTAAACAGTGAAGAAAAGTTTTCCAAAGTTGTCATGAGCCTGTTGCTAAACATGAATACTGTGATCCACAGACCCACATTCTTGATCAGAGATGTTGCTAAACATGAATACTGTGATCCACAGACCCACATTCTTGATCAGAGATGTTGCTAAACATGAATGCTGTGATCCACAGACCCACATTCTTGATCAGAGATGGTCAGTTTTGGAGCTGGCAGTCGTTGACCTCAAATCCTCAGGGTATGAGAGGAAGATGGAGAACAACAAACAAATAGAGAAGAAAGCTGGAGACAGAAATGAACAAAATAAAAAAGTTGTGAAGGATGTGCCATGAGTTTATTGAAGGTCTATGCTCCTTGGGGAACTAAAGGATAAAGATTGAATGAGTGACAGATAGCAGTAGTAGTAGTGAGAGACATCAACACATTCTCACATAAATCAATATGTTATTATAATAATAATAATAGCCCTTTCAATCAAAACTGACTATGGGAATGTGCCCCTGAGGTGACAACCCTCAGCTGCTTTTTTTCCTGGTGTTCCTTTCGACGTTCTCTTCTCATCTGCTTGCAGTGAGGGCTTCTTTTTGCCCAATCTGCATGCTTGGGTGAAGCGATTCATCAATCTTTGAAGCTCCTGTTGACTTCGAGTGACGATTGCAGCGTCATCAGTGAATAACAAGACAAATATACTGACCCTTCTAATTTTTGTTTTTGCCTTCAGCTCTACCAGGTTAAACAGTTGCCATCTGACCTAGTGTGAAGGCATAATCCTTCAGTTGTATCTCTGAATGCATGTTTCAAGAGCAAGGCAAAGAAGATTTACAAAGAGGGGCAGAGCCAGGATGCAGCCTTGTTTAACGCCACGGCATATGTCAAAGGGCTGATATGTGCTTCCAGGAAATAGAACTGTTCCCTTCATTTCTTCAAGGAATGATTTTATCATTTCCAACAATTTAGCAGCCTATTTTCAGGAGGATTTTGAAGAGTCCATCCCTGCTAACCAGGTCAAATGCCTTTGTGATGTCTATAAAGGTGATATATAAAGGCCTTTTCTGCTCTCTTGATTTTTCCTGAAGCTGGTGGAGAGAAAAGATCATGTCTATTGTTGATCTACCAACTCAAAATCCACACTGCAACTCTGGATATATGCACTCAGCTAACTTGCGTAGTCGCATTAAGATGGCTCTGGCAAAAACTTTACCAACAATACTAAGAAGAGAGATGTCCCTTTAGTTGTTGCAATCACTTCTGTCTCCTTTATTGTGGTATAGTGTTACCATCTTGGCATCTTACATGTCTTGAGGGATAGTTACCTTTTCTCAGCCATGGCACAGCAGCACATTTTTCTTTCTTTGATCCTTAGCCACCGACAGTCAAAGCAGTTGGCGTCTTGTCAACAAATTGATTCCACTTTGCTCTGTTGGTGGCCATCCTTCGGACAGTTCCACAACTCTGGTTCATTCTTTGCATCTCAGCCTCCACAGTCCTCCGCCAAGTTGTTTTTGGTTGGCCTCTCTTTCGTTTTCCTTCAGGGGTCCATAGCATATCTGTTCTTGTGATGACATCAGGGTCTCTTCTGAGGACACGGCCAACCCAGCTCCAGCATCTGCCAGCTATGATGGTGTGCATGTCCTCTTGCTCGCTCTGAGTGGAACAGCACCATATGCAAGGTATGTAATAGTGTGCTCTTACAGCGTTTGATTAAATCGAGAGGGATCCCATCGCTGCCTGTTGCTTTGCCAGAGGCCATACTATCAATGGCCATGCTGAGTCCTTCCAGTGTTGGTTCAGCATCCATCTCCTCCATCTTGCCAATACCAAAGCTGTCCAGACATGAAACATTATCTACACCCACTCTAGCAATGAAGTCACCAAGGAGAACAAGTTGTTCTTGCCAAGGTATACTTTTGATGACTGATGCTAGATTCTCATAGAACTTGTCTTTAGCTTCTGAGGCATACAGAGTAGGAGCATACAGGCAGTATTTTGTATATTAACGTTTTTGTTGTTTTTTTTTAACATTTAAAAAAAAAAAAACGTGTTGCAGGGAAGTGTTCAAGGCTAGAGACAAGAAAACAAAGATGGTTGTTGCTATGAAAAAAGTTTTAATGGAGAATGAGAAAGAAGGAGTGAGTACACTTTGTTTTTCAAGTCAGTTAAATTGGAAGATTAATGAGGTCTTATTTTCTCTGATGAATTGTTGTTTTGAGTGTAGTAAGCATTAAATTATTACTTTTAAAAAATTACATTGCAAATTTGATTTAAACACATGGAGATTGGAATTGGAGACAGATCTGAGAGGGGTACAAAAGACATGGGGAGATATTGACTGGATGGCACAGGAAAGGAAGACTTGGCATTAAGTGGTTGATGACTTTTGCTCTGCAGGCAGCTGAAGGTGTAATTGTAATGATCAGTGACAGTGAAATAAATTAGATTTTTCATGATCTTCTGATTTGTTTCTTTTAATCTGGCATGTGTGTATTGCTTTGTTTGTTTGCCATTTTAAAAAGAATGTTATGAAGAGGCCAAGAGTTTTATGAAGAGCAAATACAGGAGCAAGTTGGAAGCATAACATCCAGGTCATCAAACAAATGATGCATATTACCAGCTCAGCAGAAGTGAACAAGTGGTAATCTTCAGATTCGCACAAGCCACAACAGATTAACATGCCATCTGTTCAACAAACTGAAGATAGGAACTACTGATGAGTGTAACTGTGGTATCGATAAAATGACTGCTGAACATCTTCTTCAAAGATGCCCAACATATGAGGAACAGGGAAAGCACTTATAAAGATACAAACAGCCTCAGGCTGACTACTGCTTTCTTATAATATATACAAGTTGACATCTGAGAGTGAATGTAGAAGGAAAGAATATCAAAAGGATTAAAAAAAAAAAAAAAAGGATATAAATGATAAAGAATCTCAGAATAATGGAAATGCATACATGCCACACCTCAGAGATGAAAAACCTGTACAAAAAATTTAAAAAACCTGTACAAAGACCCGCAAAACCTGTACAAAGACCCGCAAAACCTGTACAAAGACTGAAAAACGTAACAAAAGAGTTTATTCATGTAAAAGTATATTCAATTAGATGGTTCTGCACCATCATAGTGACATGCGGCCTTTGCCTTTTTAAGCATGTCTTCACTTGCTTTAAAACCTAAACAACAAGAGTTAGAATTTATTTTGCATTGTAGAAATGCTGTGACTATCATCATTTAGTCTATTTCTGCAGTCCGTGTGAATCTTTTTCATCATAGAGAAAGACCTCTCACAGTCAGCATTGCTGTGAGGCAATGTCAATAAGCGTTTCACTATGACTGCCAGACTGGGAAATCGTGTACGACCAGTGCTAGTTTTCAGGTTGATTATGTCAAGCCAGTACCTAGAAAAGCTTCTTTTTTGTCCAGCGTCAAATCTTGAAATACATTCATCAGGCAGCAAACAATAATCTTCAAATTCATCCTTTAACACCTCTTGGTCTAAATGTGGTGCAAAAGTGTTGGCCAGCTTACAGATTGCTGTATATTGAACTGTGTCTTTAAAGGCTGGATCAAGAATTTTGATATCCTTAAGGACTTCATTCTCAAATGGAAATTTATCCAATATCTTTTTCACAACAGCAACATAAAAGTTCCTCACATCTCTGAAAAATGAATTTCTCACTTGAGAACTTATATCTAACTCTTCCAGTAATGTCCTGTTGGACAGACCAACAGCAAGTGTATGGTCATCATGCTGTAGATCACGTTCAGCATACTTTAACAATCTTATATCTTTCACCTCTTTTACATATTTCATCTCTACAAATTTGACAATAAATTTTCGTAGCAGACGATCCATTTCATCCATCATACCACCTATTTGGGACTCATCTGTCTGAAACAATTTGTTAAATTCAGTCAACAGAGGTAGCACAAATTGGAGAAAACGTAGAGTCATCTGGGTCAGTGGTGATTTTAGTAACTGATGAATGTTTTTGACACGGCATGGTTTTTTCCATATCGTCGTGGCTCTCGAAGTATGAAGATAGAGCAGAATATTGATTTAAAATTCTGTCCACTACTTTCTGCAAAGAAAGCCAGCGAGTCTGGCAGTGCTTTAGTATGTCTAGTGCATCCACTCCTGTAAACAGTTGAAACTCTCTGTATGATTTTTTCCGTTTTGAGCTATGCTCAAAATGATAGAAGATATCTATCAAAAGGTCATCAACAGGAATAGTCAGCTGCTTTATACCCTCCTTGGCACAAAGATTTGCAAGGTGGCAAATACACCCTATACTAAACACATCAGGGTTCTTGCTCTTGATTCGCGTTAGTACAGAGTTTGATTTGCCAACCATTACATTGCAGTTGTCACTTGCAAAACCTATACAGTTAATCCATGGGATTTGTAAGTCGCTGAACACAGCATCAATATCACTGAAAATAGCTTCACTGGTTCCACCAGTACCGACCGGCATGCCCAGCAACCTGGTTCTAGGTCCTATGCCATCTTCAAATACCCTCACCATTATAGCTAAACGCTTGTCAGTTTTTCTATCATTTGACTCATCGATCATCAAGGAGAAAGGTGTCTTCCTGCATAATTTGATGACTGGCTCCGTTGCAGATGGAGCCAAGTAGTTTTTAATAATGGCTGTTGTTTTGGTTCGCTTGCATTTGAAACGTTTGGCAATAGCACTGTCCGGAAACATCTCAGCTGATAAGTCTGAAAAATGGTCAGCTATAGAAGCAGCTATGTTGTGTTGAGCAATAAAATTTGCAAATAAAACTTCAGCCCTCGTTATTTTATCATCTTCTTGTTGAGGCTGAGTAAAGAAGGCCTTGATAGAACTTCCGTTCTTCAGCTGATAGTTCCTTTCATGCAGTTTTGTTTTGAAATGCTCCCTCACATCGTGTAAGCCAGATGCCATCACTTTAATATCTCTATTGCATATTCTACAGTATGCATGTGAAGAGCCTAATTTGGATGTCTCAATAATCCCAGGGAATGTAGTTGTCCAGTCAGATTGAAACTTCCCACGACGTTGATCTTCTTCTAACCTCCTTTTTTTAAAGTTAGGCTCAGCCATGCTGTTAGATGGATGCAATATTTCCTGCTAGACAGAAAAAAAAAAAATATTAATGTGAAAAAGTAAATACAAATATTAATAATCAATTTGAAAAATATAATTATTTGTAATTTTAATATTATATAATGAAATAGAATCTTGGAAAAAAATTAATACAATTTATGGTTGAAATGAAGAACAGTTGCTGTGTTTTCTATAGTGCCTTATAAAAGTAGGCCTAAAGAGACCAGTAATAAGCATTATGGGTTAGGAATCTTAAATTTAAAATCTAATAAATTTTTTGCTAAAGCTGGTAATGAAAATATAAACTAGCGCTGGCGTAATATTAGCCTGTATATTTTCTACCGAACTTCAAAAATTGGAATAGCCGTTAAAGCCCAACTGGTAGTTTTAAATAGACCTTCCCATACAAATTTTAGTGTCAATCAAACATTGATAGTAGGCTAATTAATTATTTAATAATTATAAATCATTGAATGACCGTAATGATGACCACCAAAGGCAAAATAACATTGTTTTTTAAAGAAACGAAATTAAAACTAAGAAGAGAAGTAGGCTAACTCCAAATAAACTTTTCTCTGATCGAGTTAAGATGTAAATTTTCCACGCTATTGTGGTTTTTTTTTCTTTTTTCAGTTTCATAATTTGGTAATATCGGAATGACGTTCGCCGAATGCTCCGCGTGTATTTTCGTACCATTTAGATTTAGGGTTAACCCTAGCTGTAACCCTAATTATAACTCTAAATGGTATGAAAATACATGCGGAGCATTCGGCGACCGTCATTACGTTATTAGGCTACCCATAATTTGTAGGCTATTGTATTATTTTTCAAATTTACATTTCTTACGCACTTTCTACAAGTTTTAGTGAAATCAAATAATATGTAGTGGTATCAGCCTTTTTTTTTTTTACCAGCCGTAAATAATCAATTATGCTAAACCTTAGGGGAAAAGAAAGCATAGGCCTAAGTTATCTGACAGTTAAATCTAACTTCATCTAAACAATGTTATTGTAATATTTTTTTAAAAATGAATTACTTACCAATACTAAACTGGAAATTAATCCTAAACAATAGGCTCGACTCAAAAAAGATTTCAGTGCTGCGTAATCGTTCAAATAATCAGTAACCTCGCGCTAGCTTTAGTGAAAAATTGTGAATGAACACGCCACGCACATCCCGCGGCAATTGAAAAATAGGCAGCTTGATTTTCATTGGTTATTTTTTTTTTTATCCACTTGGCTTAAAATCTTGCCGAATCTCATGACGCAAATTGTGTAGTGGCACAAGATTTATATGTATATTTAATAATTAGGTGAAAAAACCCGTACAGACCCGTGTACGGCCCGTACACATCTGAAAACGCAAACACCCCGTACAGATTATGGGTAAACCTTTAAGTGTGGCATTATGGAAATGACATAATGAGACTTTAAGTAGATAGAACTGATACAGAACCTAAGGAATCAGCGAAGGATAAACATGACAGATTTCCAAAAGATGGAAATGATAGTGTGCAAGGAAGGAAATCTATAAAATTGTACAGAAATCCAGATTAGATTCACAGAAAGCTAAAAATGTTTGTGGTGAGTGTTTGCAGTATATTTACCTTGTAAATTGTGCAAACTACAACCTCTGTCATTGTTCATACTTGTGTTATTAAACATTGAAACATTGAACATTGTGCTATTATATTCTCATTTGCTATAGCAGCTCTTTATGAATCTAGCCACAGTTCCCAGTAACAGCTCTTAGGGAATGTTTTATCCACAGTTCCCAGTAACAGCTCTTTGTGAATGTTGAATCCAATAACAGCTCTTTGTGAATGTTGAATCCAATAACAGCTCTTTGTGAATGTTAAATCCAGTGACAGCTCTTTGTGAATGTTGAATCCAGTAACATCTCTTTGTCATTATGCTATATCCACAGTTCCCAATAACAGCTCTGAGGGAGATCAAGATTCTACAGGTTCTCAAAAATGATAACATCGTGAACTTGCTGGAAATTTGTCGGGCAAAAGGTAACTGGGTCAGGTGCTATTATTGCAGCTTGGAATATTTTGTTTCATATTTCTGCTATGAATATTACAAGATCTTTGCTATAAACACAGTCTTTGCTTTGTGAATATTAAATGATCTTTGATATGCATGCAGTTGTTACTCTCTGAATCTTTCAGGATCTTTTCTATGAACACAGTCTTTGCTGCATGAACCTTACAGCATCTTTGCTGTGACCATGGTCTTTATCTTATAAATCTTAAAGGACCATTGCTATGAACACAAATTTTATCTTACGAATCTTAAAGGATCTGTGCTGTGAACACAATTCAGGGTTCGTAGCGACCTTGAAAAACCTTGAAAAACCTGGAAAACGAAAAAAAAAATTCCAGGCCTTGAAAAGCCTGGAAAAATGGCTAACAGCCTTGAATTTCCCGCATCGGACCTTGAAAAAATATTTAAAATCAGAAGTTTTCCATTTTTCGGTTATTGATGGTATTTTTCGTTAAACGTCAGTCACCGCAGAATTTTTACTTCCGTTTGGGCACTAAATCCATTTCCAGGCGTTTTCGGGAGTTTGCGTTTTCGGAGGTTTGCGTTTATGACGTGAACGGACAAATCTATATTTAGCGCTAGACCTAGCATCTGTTCATTCGTATCAAACATCGCCACCTTTTAAAGTCGAGACTTTGAAATTTTGACAGCATTCTTCACTCTTCAATTTATTATTTAGAAACATGCCTGGTTGTAACTTTCAGCATAAATGGCTAGAAATGCCAAGTTATAAAACATGGATAGCGCCTGGAAAAACTGCAAATTACGCAAATTGCACGATGTGTAAAAAAGAAATATGTTTGACCAGCATGGGAGAAAGTGCAGTAAAGTCGCATGTTACTGGAAAAAAACACCAACAACTTGTCTCTGCACATTCAAGTTGTATTAAATCGTTCGTTTCAACTGAGGTAAGTAATAAATTTATTTCTCTCATTTATAAAACATATTTAAATAAGTTCAATGTATTTGCTGTAGGCCTACTTGGCTTCTTTAATTTCACTTCTGTTAAATCACTTATTAGGATGAATGAAAATTACCAATTTTATGCATAGGCCTATGTTATTTTAAAAATAAATAAATAAATAAAATTAAAAAAAATATCAAAACAAACAAACGAGAAAACAAAACAAAACCTAACAAAAACACCAAAGATAGTAAAGATGGATTGGGGGGGGGGGGGGGGGCCTGCTGTTTCCAGATAGATATTTAATTGATTTTCACTTATCCTATAAGAATATCATCATACCTTCACCCTCCCAATTGCTATATATTAACTTTTGTTGTTCTAATTAAATATTGTTTGACTATATTATTCATCCGTTTAGAACTTTGACTTGGTAAATATACATAGCTTAGGCCTACTCATAAGTTATTTGTGTGTTCCATTTTTTTATTTTTATTTAAACAGAAAAGAACACAACCTCAAGGAGCAGTTTTTCCCTCAGAAACATTAAAACCATCTAATACTACTCCCTCGGACACGTCAAAAACGTCTAACACTACTAGGAGACCTATAGATGTAACATCATTTGTGACCAAGGAAGAAACTCTCAGAGCTGAGATTATTTGGACTCTTTTTTCAGTGAAAAGTCACCATAGTTTTAATTCAAATGCAGGAATTAATAAAATTTTTCAGAAAATGTTTCCTGATAGTTCTATTGCCAGACAGTTCGGTCTATCTGAAAGGAAAACTTTCTACCTGGCCTCTTTTGGACTGGCTCCATATTTCACCTCACTTCTTGAGAGCCAGCTTAGCAAGAACAGTTACATTGTTCTGTTTGATGAAAGCATGAACAAATCAATGCAGCGAAAGCAAATGGATTTCCATGTTCGTTTCTGGGATGGGAATGTGGTAAAAACACATTATCTAACATCAAAGTTTCTTGGACATGCTAGAGCTCTTGATATGCAGACTGCATTTGATGATGCATGCTCATCATTAAATTTAGGACATTTGCTCCAACTGTCCATGGATGGGCCTAATGTAAATTGGGCTTTTCATGACAAAATTAATGTCCTACTGAACCAGAACTATGGCATAGAACTACTGAATGTTGGAAGCTGTGGGCTGCACAAAGTTCATGGTGCCTGCAAATCGGCCATGATTGCAGCTGACTGGTTGTTGGATAAAATACTGAAATCAGTTTACAAGCTATTTGAAGACACTCCTGCAAGACGAGAGGACTACTTCAGATCATGTGATTTAAAATTTTGCTCGCATAGGTGGCTTGAAAATTCCAAAGTAGCACAAAGAGCTCTTGAGATTTTGCCAAACCTGAGGAAATATTTTGATTTTATATCAAAAAGTAAAATTCCTCAGCCAAAGACAGAATCTTTTGATACCGTAAAAACAGCTGTCATGCAAGACTTGTTTTTACCGGCTAAATTAGCTTTTTTTATTTCTCTTTCCAAACAGCTTGAACCTTTTCTTCAAAAGTATCAAACTGATAGGCCTATGCTTCCTTTTATGTTCACTGATTTACATTGCCTTACCTTCACCATCTTACGGAGGTTCATAAAAGATGAACATCTTGGTTCATTTTCCAGCACTAGTGACATTTTGCATTTCAATGTTAGCGAAGCCCAGTATCATGTGACCAGCCATAAAATTGATGTTGGCTTTGTAGCTGAAACGGCAATAAAGGAATTGAGAAGGGAAAAAAAAGCTAGTGACCTCCAGATTCTTGCGTTCAGAAATGATTGCAAGAAAATACTGGTATGCTTTATGGAAAAATTTTTAGCAAAATCTCCACTGCATTATTCACTTGTGAGAGACTTGTCTTGTTTGGATCCTTGTGCAATAATTGCAAATAAAGCCCATTCCATAGTCAAGCTAAAAAGGGTGTTACATATTCTAGTGAAGTCTAGAAAATTTAATGCCTCTGAGTGTGACTCTGTCGTGTCAGAATACTCTGGCTTTATTGATGCAGCTGTCACAAATGGATCATTGTCTGCTTTCACGAGAGATGTTGATCATCTGGACACATTTTTCCATGATCATCTTTCTGGTAAAAAGCAGTTTGAGAATATTTGGAAAGTCATACAGCTATTACTGATTCTCTCTCATGGGCAGGCTAGTGTTGAAAGAGGTTTTTCTGTTAATAAAGAAATTGATGATTGCAACATGGCAGAAAGGACCTTGATATCCAGAAGAATCATTACAGATAACATCAGAAGTATGGGAGGAGTTGAAAATATTGAAATCACCCCTAAGATGTTAGCTAGTGTGAGCAGTTCTCACAGCAGATACTTGTTTTTCTCGACAACCAGAAGCTCACTGTTGAACAAGAGAAACGTAATAATAAAAGAAACATTTTTGATGATGAGTTAGAGCATCTGAAAAGAAGAAAAATTGCTCTTGACCTGGATATCAAGTTCCTGACTGCTGCTGCAGATGACAATGCTTCTCAGGCAGAAACACTGCGCAAGATTTCTCTTATTACTGCATCTAATAGCCTGCGAAAACGAGTAAGAGAAAAAGAAGAAGAAGAAAGTAAAGCTGTTGACAAAGAAATTGATGACAAATTGTTTGAGCTGAAAAGAAAAGACTTCTAAAAGATGACAAAATATTTTTGTATAATGTAAATAAATATATCTATATTGTAGGACGTCAAAATAAACTAGGGCATTGCTGGGCCTGAGCTGCACACAGTTCATGGTGCCACAACTGAATATATGTCCATTGATTTGAAGGTTGTGTTGGGGCAAATTTCAGGGTTGTCAAAGATCTTTTTGATGGATAGGCAACAAGGGACATATTCTCTTCTGTGGTAGTTTTTATTCAGCCTTCAGCTTTATTTCAAGACCTATATTCAGATTGGTGCATTTGGAACAGTAGCTGAAAATAGGAAGCATTTTCCTGTAGCATTGAAGAAAAAAAATATGCACAAGCTACGATTGAAAAAGTGGATTAAACGAACAAATCATCCTGTGTGGCCGGAATTTTGCTATATGGAGTTAAAGAGGAACTTCAAACAACAGTCGAATTCATCATGACAGAAGATAAGGGCATGCCGACAGTCACCTGGCATGATATGAAAAGATTTAACCTTATATCTACTGTTCACTCCAGTGATAATATAAACAAGACAGAAAGACAAATTCTTTAGGGCAGAACAATTCAGAAGCCAGTGCTTGCAGAAAAATACAGCAAAAGTATGGGAGGTGTCGACTACTTCAGCCAACTAGGTGCAAGCTACCCCTACCCACACATATCCTATTTTTATATCATTTCTTAGTTGAAACTGCCCTGGTCAATGGGCACATAACCTACAACACTGCCAACTCTACAAAAAAAGATCAAAGCAAAGATCAGGATGTCAGTATGACTCTTATTGAACCTGCTATTCTTCGACGCAATGTGACACCTTCAAAATCACAGGTCACAACAAGACGACTTACTGAGCACCACTTCATTGATAAATATGAAAGGACAAGGTACAAACCAGACTGTAAAGGGTGTAAGGCTGCAGGGAACAGAAGCCAGACTTGCATGTACTGCCCAGATTGCAATGTACCTCTATGCCTGATACCCTGCTTCAAGTTATACCACACAGTCAAGGATTATCAACGATCCAGACAAAGACTCTTGCAGAGGCCTACAGCTACAACTTCAACCCCAGTTAATAAAGGAAGCAGCTCGGACTCCAACTAGAGGTACGTAACTACTCAAACATTTACAAACGCACATTGTCATGCCACAGACGCAGAATACATTCAAAAAAGACAAACACGAAAAATACAGTTTTTTTTTGCATTTTATTCACAATTTTATTAGCCTTTTATGTTGATATACGTTAATCATTAAATCAATATATTCTTCTTCCGTCCTTAGCCAAAGACCGACCAAGCAGTCAGAGGCCATCACGCCCTGTGGCGTCTTAAGGGCAACAGCAGATTGATTTTCTCTGTTGTAGTTTCCCATCACGCCTAGCGGCGTCTTTATGGCAACAACAAATAGATCCATCTGCCGTTGTTTCCGTAATCGGTGTGACAAGCCAACGGGTGATCAGCCCATTGGGCAAATCAATATATCAATCAAGCTTATTTTATTCATTGCCATCCATGTCACTAACATTTTATTGCGCTGACGTTGAACAAATTCGCTAAAAACTGGGAAAAGATGTCTGTTTTTCAACCTTTTATGAATTTAAAAAAAAAAAAAAATGTTCTTTTTAAATAAATCTGCAAACACCCTTGGTAATGGGAGACGGTAATGCTCCGGATTGCTGGTCAGCAAAGTGATAATTATATCTGAGAAAATTAGATGAGGAAAATATTAGAGTTTCCCATCCTTGAAAATCACGTGCTGGACCTGGAAAAACCTGGAAAAAGCCTGGAAAATGCTTGAAGAAATTTGCTATGAACCCTGCAATTGTTATCTTATGAATCTGAATTTTTGCTATAAACGCAATCATTATTTTGTAAATCTTAAAGGATCTTTGCTATGTGCACTGTCTTTATCCAATATATCTTAAAGAATCTTTGCCATTAACAGTCTTTGTTATATTTTTCCTTGATGACTTCTCTCCCTGCTTTCTCTGCTCTATTTTCTTACATTGATATTACCACAACTCCATATAACCATTTCAATATATATATATATATATATATATATATATATATATATATATATATATATATATATATATATATATATATATATATTTTTTTTTTTTTTTTATATCTTACCTTAGCAACCCCATACAACCGTTTCAAGTCAACTGTCTACCTGGTCTTTGAATTCTGTGAGCATGATCTTGCTGGATTGCTCAGCAACCCTCAAGTCAAGTTCAGTCTTGCTGAGATTAAGAAAGTCATGCAGCAGCTGTTAAATGGCCTCTACTACATTCACAGGTTGGTTTTAAAATATTCTGTGTAGCATTCAGATGTAGACAAAGTGAGATTTGTACAGTATTCACATGTAGACAAAGCAGGATTTGTACAGTTCACATGTAGAAAAAAAAAGCCGTGATCTGTTCATTTACATGTAGACCAAATGTGATCTTTACAACATTCACATACAGACAAAACATGATCTGCATAACATTCACATGTAGATGAAACATGATCAGTACAACATTCACATGTAGACACAATACAATTTGTACAACGTTCACAGTTCAACTCAACATGATCTTTCCATTTACATGTAGGCAAAATGTGAGCTGTACATGGTCTATATAATATTCACGTGCAGATTAATGGTGATTTGTACAACATCCACATGTAGACAAAATGTGATTTGTACAATATTTGCATGTGGAAAAAAAAAGTATCTGTACAACATTCACGTGTAAACAAAACTTGTTGGAATACTGTATTCTGTAATGAGTAATTTTAACAATAATGTTGAGATGCTGTTGTCAGTAAGAGCTTCATTTCAGTTTTCCCCATAGTTCTACTACATGACTCATCTCTTATTGGTTGGAATCAGTGACGTAGACAAGACACCCACACACCCTGCTCTGTGTTTGTAATGCCTGTAAACAGTTATAAGGGGAAGGGGTCCCCAATTGACAGGTCATGGGGGGGCCCCAACAGGTTTCATCATCAGTGCCCCTGCTTTGAAAATAAATATCTGTATTGTTGAATAATCCTGTTCTTAACTACTCTTATATGCAGGTGCATCTTTGATGCCCCATGGTAGTGCCTCTGTCAGTGAGTCCTCTAACCAGAGAGGAGGACAGAGTATTAGGAGTAAAACATCTAGACTTGTATTAAATGCCTAGTCACACAGTCTATTTCATCACTAACACGTACAACAGTAAAGAACACATGAATGCTTTATAATCTGTCATATATAATAGTAGTATTTCAAATACAATGCTATGAAATAATGAGACATGCTATATGTAAATCTATACATACAATGATCAAGAAATATTTTATTTACTTACTGATCTTCCCTACTAGTCATTTCTGACCAAAGGAGCGTACCTCCCGAAATAACTTTCGGTGGCACGAGGTTGGGCAATGTTAGATCAAGCTGTTGCCCATGCAGCATGACCCGGCCTGGACGTCAGAGGAGCGGTCTAGCCGATACAGTCTGACACCAGTAGCAACAGCCTAGTCACTAGTAGGATACGGAACTTGCCCTCAATTGCTTACCGTAAGCATGTATTAGCTCTAGAATTGCCACAGTTATCCAAGTAGGATCGTGTCATCTAAGGAACCTCGACTGATTTAATGAGCCAATTTATTACATATATATATATATATATATATGTGTATGCGTGCGTGTGCTCCCCTTAAAGCATAGGTACTCCACAGCCATAAAATGATCTGCAACAATATGTGTATGTGTGAGAGAGAGATCATCTCACAGCTTATCCAATCCAAATCTGGCAGATTTTGTTAGTAAAAATAAGATTCTGACAGATCAGATTTTGTTCTTGGCTCTGTGGCATTGGTGGAGGAATTATTCTGTTATTGCTTTGTATTTCTTCCATTTTCCAGCAACAAGATTCTTCACCGAGACATGAAGGCAGCAAACATTCTCATCACCAAAACTGGAAAACTGAAATTGGCAGACTTTGGACTTGCAAGGGCTTTCAGGTAAAAATGCTGCAGTTTTTAAGCATCCTTGTATCAATTGTTTTGGCCCGTGTGTTGCTGGGACCCAATAGGGGTGCAGAGAATAGTAATTGTGTTACCTGATAGTAATAAAATAAGTAAAGCTTGTACTGATTCTCCAGCAAATAAAACAACAAATAAAGTTTGTACTGGTATTCCAACAAATAAAATAACAAATAAAAAATGATAAACTGCAAAGCAACATCTTTATTTAATGTTTTTTTTAAATTTCACACATGCCTATATGGCAAGAAACATGGACAATCTATGCTAAGCAAGAAATAAGGCTCAATACCTTTCATCTGCAGTGTCTATGTCATATCCTCGGTATTTCATGGAAGGACAAAGTGACAGATGTCGAGGTTCTGTCATGTGCTGACCTTCAGAGCATGTATACACTGCTTAGACACCACAGATTATGCTGGCTTGGCCATGTCCACCACATTAAAGATGGTTGCATCCCGAAAGGTACCTTCTACAGACAACTGGCAGATGGCAAAAGAACAGTTCGTTGACCACAGCCATGTACAATGAGAGACATGAGGGCACTGGACATAATCCAGCAACCTGGGAGGATGAAGCTGCCTTTCGCACCAAGTGGCTGTGCTCTCTACAGCACCTCCTCAGATTGGATGAAAAGAAGCTTTCACTGCAAGCAGAAGAGAGAAAAACGTTGAAAGGAGGAACACCAGGAAAATAAGCAGCTGAGGGCTGTCACCTCATGGACGCATTCCCATAGTAAGTTATGGCTGAAGGGGCTATTATTATTATGGTACATCACAGAATTGCTGGTACAATGTTGTGGGGTGGAAAAGTCTATAAGATGCAACTATATATCCAACAATAATAAAAATGTCTTCCACGTATGATTACAGCGTGAAAAGAAGAGCTTTATTTTTATAGCCACCTACAAATTATTTTATTTACTAGCCAGTAAGTAGAACTCTTTTTTGAAGCCAGTAAGAAGAGCTTTATTTTTTTAGCCAATAAGAACAGCTTTATTTACTAGCCAATAAGACGAGCTTTATTTTTAACTTTATTCAATTCTTGGCTTTTAAAAATCCCTAGCACTAGGGTTTGAGATTCATTCTTGCTAAGTACCTTCCCATGCCTGTTTTATAAATTGGGTCAGCAGGGACATTATGGTCAATATCCATGTCTGAATCCAATGCTTCAGTCTCCCAGACATAATCATCAGCAGAATCAGTGATGAATTCATCACTAAAGTCGTCGCTGAAGTTCATTATTTTAATTTTTTCCAGCGACAGTTGACTTTTATCGAAAAATTCAAAAATGGTGGCGAGTGCTTTAGATGGTCAGCCATGACTTTAAAAGTGATAATTTTCTTATAAAACTTGTTTTAAAAGAAACTTTTTACGTTTGAAATCAATTTTATGTAGTTTTTTTTATAAAATAATGATGTTAAATGGAAACATGTTTTAAACTATCAATTTCTAAGGATAAAAATGAAGAGCTTTAAGCCTATAAGAAGAGGCTTTATTTTTAAACCAGTAAGAAGAGCTTTATTTTTAAACCAGTAAGAAGAGCTTTATTTTTAAGCCAGTAAGAAGAGCTTTATTTTTAAGACAGTAAGAAGAGCTTTACTTTTAAGCCATTAAGAAGAGCTTTATTTTTTTTACTAGCCAATAAAAAGAGCTTTATTTTTTTAGGCAGTAAGAAGAGTTTTATTTAATATACAGTCTGCAGAGATACAAACAGTATCACATGACATGTCCAACAACCATCTCAGTTACCGTACAAAGAAAAGAAAGAGATGTCCAACAACCATCTCGGTTACCATACAAAGAAAAGAAAGAGATGTCCAACAATCATCACGGTTACCATACAAAGAAAAGAAAGAGATGTCCAACAACCATCTCGGTTACCGTACAAAGAAAAGAAAGAGATGTCCAACAACCATGTCAGTTACCGTACAAAGAAAAGAAAGAGATGTCCAACAACCATCTCGGTTACCATACAAAGAAAAGAAAGAGATGTCACAAAGAAATGCTTGCATTGTTATCTCTTTTGTTGAATATCAGAACTGACTTTACATGTTGTTGTTCATGTTTGAACCTCACACCTCTTACGTTATCCTTGACAGTGACAAACTGAATCGGTACACAAACAGGGTAGTGACCTTGTGGTACCGACCCCCTGAACTGCTGCTTGGAGAGAGGAATTATGGGCCTGCCATAGACTTGTGGGGAGCTGGCTGTATCATGGCTGAGATGTGGACACGGAGTCCCATCATGCAGGGCAACACAGAACAACACCAGGTGAATTTTGTTGATTAACTAGGGTTACTGAGCTCATTGCTTGTTAGTGGTTAGTGCCAAGTTAAAGAATTTGCTTGTGTACTGAAGCTGTAGAGTGGTGCTGTATAGAGTGTTTGGAGTGGTGCTGTATAGAGTGTTTGGAGTGGTGCTGTATAGGGTGTTTGGAGTGGTGCTGTATAGTGTTTGGAGTGGTACTGTACAGAGTGTTTGGAGTGGTGCTGTATAGAGTGTTTGGAGTGGTGCTGTATATAGTGTTTGGAGGGGTGCTGTATAGAGTGTTTGGAGTGGTGCTGTATATAACGTTTGGAGTGGTGCTGTATAGAGTGTTTGTGATTGTTTGAGAACCCAGCAGTAGCTTTCTTCTTTCTGGGGAGGGTTGTGGACAAGTGAGCAGCACATTCTCAGCTGTCTAATTTAGGATAGGACACACATTGAGGAAATCTGTTGGTAGCATTACAGGACAGTTCTTATTATGGAATCTCCAGGGTTAACAGGCAGATAGAGATAAAAAAAAAACATAGAAAAAGGAACTGGAGACAACATAAGAAGACCCAGCACAAATTCGCCTTCAGAAGCTGAAGGGTTAAGAATAAATAATTGAAGATCGTCACATTTCATAACTTCTTCTCACTCATCCTCATCAGATAACTTTATAACTTCCTTTTACTCATCCTAATAAGACAGCTTTATAATTTGTTTTCATTCATCTTCATCAGATAGCTGTATGAGATCATCTTACTTATCCTTATCAGACATTTTTATGACATCTCACTCATCCTAATAAGACAACTTTATGATTTATTTTCAGTCATCTGTAGTAGACAGCTTTATGACTGTCTTACTTATACTCATCACACAGCTGTAATGACTTTTCACTCATAATCACAATCCAACTTTATGAACTCTTCTCACTCATACTTATCAGACACATTAATACTTCTTCTCACTCGTACTCATCAGACAACTTTATTACTTCTCTCTGATCCTCATCAGACAGTTTTATGATTTCTCCTCAGCTTACTCTCATCAGCCAGCTGTGTGGATCTATCACTTCAGAAACCTGGCCAGGAGTTGAAAAACTTGACCTGTTCAGCAAGATAGAGCTGCCCAAAGGCCAGAAGCGGAAAGTTAAAGAGCGGCTTCATGGCTATGTCAAAGACCAGTATGCCCTTGACCTTCTGGACAAACTTTTGACCCTAGACCCGACCAAGCGAGTCAACTCTGATGATGCCCTCAACCATGACTTTTTCTGGGTGGATCCTTTACCCCAAGATCTAAACCACATGTTGTCTCGACACAGCAAGTCTATGTTTGAATACCTAGCTCCACCTAGGAGACGAGCCCCCATACATCAACCACCACCACAACCAGGGGTTGTTCGGCCAGCAGGCCACAATCCAGATCAACATTTTGAGAGAATTTTCTAAAGCTGTGACCTGAATGTAACAGATGTTGTTCCTTAATCAAATCACTGTTTTGTGAGACTTTTCTAATTCTGTGACTGGAATAGAACAGATGTTATTCCTTTATCAGATCACTGTTTTGAGAGACTTCTAATTCTGTGACCGGAATAAAACAGATGTTATTCCTTAATCAGATCAGTGTTTTGAGAGACTTCTAATTCTGTGACCGGAATAAAACAGATGTTATTCCTTAATCAGATCAGTGTTTTGGGAGACTTCTAATTCTGTGACTGGAATAGAACAGATGTTATACCTTAATCAGATCAGTGTTTTGGGAGACTTCTAATTCTGTGACCGGAATAAAACAGATGGTATTCCTTAATCAGATCACTGCTTTGCAGGAAGTGTATTTGCTTCGCAGGAAATGTATTTAACATTGGTAAAGGCAGAGTGACTTTGTGCCATTGTTACATATAAAAATGAAGATGATTGCGATGCATGTTTCAGAGAACACAGCTGCGTCAGAAGAAGCAGGCATAGTCACTTTTGGGCCTGGATCAGCAGTTTGTGTGCTGCTTTTGTATTCTATCTTCCATTAAAAAATGAAACTGGCTATCAGTGCTGATAGAATGACATCATGGCATCTGCTGTTTTGGTGAACAGGTAATATAAATTTTTTACAAACACATGTATGTGCTGCTTTTGGCTGTCTGCAGCAGTTACTAGCAGTAACAGGAACATTGATCTTCAATCTCTCCACTATCAGACTGTCACTAACAGAAACAAAAATAATCTTAACCATCAGTTACTCTTGCAACAGACTGATGATCACAGAACACAATTAGTCTTAAATCTCTGCAGTCCCAGGCTGACACTGACAGAAGAAAAATTAATCTTCAGTCCTGAAGGATTTAATTTCTGTGTATGTCATGCAACATTGTACCATTTTAGTTAGGTTTGGAGCTTCAGCTTGATATATGAAAAGAAGCATCTGTTTTTAATGCAGTTGAAAGAACTGTGGCAGCGCTGGTTAACAGCTGACTGTTGGCTGCTGCACACAGCCTTTGCTTACCCAGAATTTCTTTGCCCCAGAGGTAGCGATCAACTTTATGATTAATGACTGGTTACAACACACACAGTGAGCGGCGACATAACACTAAGCAGATCTTCTATACAAATAGGGAACGCAACAGTCAACTGGAATACTGTTTGTTTACAATGTGAACCACTGCTGTTAACCAGACCTCCAACACTCTTGGTCCGTCACACTTCCTCTTTAACACTTGCTCACCATTGAGAATTGTATGCAATATTGTAATGTCTTTTATCTAGTATTGTTCAGATGTTGCTAGTATCTACATCCTTTCCTCCGTCTTAGCAAATCCTTGTTTATTGATACTATTGATTTAAATTCAGGTTATTGAAGTGATAACTGGACTTCTCCAGGGTTGTTCCTTTCCCTGGTTCTAGATGGCCACTATCTAGCCAAGTAACAATACTACAATACTACAGTATGGACATAACTAAATCACTCTACGTACCCTTTTATGAGTGGAGCCTAACTCGCTCCTTCGTTCTTCAGTCTTGACAAGAATTTATAATATCAAGATGTTGGGTTATTGCTACCCAATCTTGTCTTCATGCATTTAAGAAATTACACAGCACCTTGTCTATTTCACTATAGACTTCAACATGGCTGCCTCTCCTAGTTGAGTACCTGTCCCGATGTATCTCACGCCTCTGACTGCTCGCTGAGAAGCGTGCCTAACCTTTTTCTGTTTTGACCCTTCTTATGCGCAACCCTCTTTTTGCACTTCCCCTTTTTCTACCCCCTCTATACCAACTCAGGTTATACTTTTCACTCTTCCTTCCCTTACTGCCACAGAACATTGTACACAAAACATCACCCACGTCAAACGTTTCTCTTAGCAAAACAAACTAAAAACATGTAGGTAGAACAAAAAATGAATCAGTTATGTTCCCCGTGTAGTTAATTGTTTCTTTATACCTTTATTATTCCTCTTACTGATGTTTTATGTTTACTATGTATATGTGTTTTGCCATGTCAGGCTTATTTGCTGACAACCATGGCCACTATTTGTTTGGTAATTCCATTACAATCGTCATTAATGTGTATCTTGCCATACCTGTTGCTATTCTGCAGCTGTTGTATACTACATGTCCAGGTTGTTCAACAAGCAGTAAGCATCACATTCCAGTTGTGTAATATTTAGGTAGAAGAATTGTAAGTTGTGTTTGAGATGTCTGTTTTTGTTTTGACCACAGTAATCAGTAAGAAACTTCTTTGTTGCTCTCAGATAACCATATCTATCTCTCTTATCAAGCTGGCAGTCTGTCTCAGGCTCCTGATAAGAATCTGTATTATGTTACAAGTATTTGGAAAGAATTATTGTTGTTGAAGTGCTTTTTAACGCGTTTAAAAAAAATTGTTTTGGCTTTAAGTATCCTCAGCATTGTGTAACTGGTGCCATACTCAACCCTTCTTAGCCACCATCTACGAGAAATGTGTTATGGTACAGTGGTACTATTCTTTGTTCCCCCTTGTGGGCTCAGGTAACACATGGACAAATGCCCAGATTATGAGACATAGCAGCAGACGGCAAAAATAAAAATGAGATTGGCTCTGGAGACAGACATGAAAGGGGTAAAGAAGACATGGAAAGATATTGAGCAGACGGCACAGGACAGGAAGTTGTGGCATGTATTTGTTGATGGTCTATGCTCCACAGGGAGGTGATGAGTATTCAATGAGCAGTCGTTGCTTGACAAGATTCATTGTTTCAGAGAATCCTATCATGACTAGATTAAACTTTTCAGAGAATCAGTGTCTCAGAGTATCCTTTCTTGAAAACAATCAGTGTTTTGAAAGAATCATTGTTTGAAAACAATCAGTATTTAGCAAGAATCATTGTTTGAAGAAAAATTAAGTCGTGTGGTAGGAATCATTTACAGACTTTCATAAATGGGAGTTCACATAGATTAAGAAAGATTGAAATTGTATGACAAGATAGCCAATGTGGATTTGATGACAAGAACCAGGCAAGTACCAGTGAGATGAGAGATGAGAAGAAGACACTGACCTAAGATAGGACACACATTGACAAACCCATTGCTAGTGCTACAAGTACCAGTGAGGTGAGAGATGAGAAGAAGACACTGACCTAAGATAGGACACACATTGACAAACCCATTGCTAGTGCTACAAGTACCAGTGAGATGAGAGATGAGAAGAAGACACTGACCTAAGATAGGACACACATTGACAAACCCATTGCTAGTACTACAAGACAATCCTTTTTTCCTGGAATCCCCCAGAGTAAAAGAGATAGAAACATGTGGAGAAGGAAATACAAATGACGGATAAAAATGGTGGGGAATAAAACTAGAAAGACGTGCAGGACAAAAAGATCTGGTTGGTTTTGTTGAAAGTTTACGATGCTTAGGGGGCTATGGGGTTTCTGATGATAATTTGTGTTGGTCACATGATACCTCATCTGTGTGTCACTTTATTTAATATCCCATTTTTGTGTCTGGTAATAATTTGTGTTGGTCACATGATACCTCAACTGTGTGTCACTTTATTTAATATCCCCTTTTTGTGTCTGGTGATGGGACCTAAGACGCGTCAACAGTGAAAAATGCAGTAAGCGACCCATAGCTAGACTGCTTGCGTCAGGGTCAGTGAACCAGAGCTGACCAAGACCCTACTCCACCTCCAAGTGGTGGGCCTGGAAACAGGCTGCATCACTGCAGTCTGGCTGAGTGAGTAGGGTTTGAAGAGGGAAGGCTAACCCGGTCCCAAATATGCCGTGCTGAAGTTGGATGTGTTGGCTGAAAGGCGCAAATATTGCAGCTTCGCTGTAAATGGACACAATGCAACCAACGTCCTTTTCAGGATGAACAAAGAAGAAGAAGTGTCTGGTGATAAGTTTGATAAAGTAAATTTTAGAGGTTAATGTAACAAGTTATGTTTCATTGGTGTAATTCTGGAGCAATGAAACAAACAAGAATTCCCACAGTGTCCTTTAAGAAAATCAGTTAATAGCATTACATGGAAGTCTTTTTTGGAATCACCAGGTTAAGAGAAAAAAAAGAGGAAGATCTAAAGCACAGTGAGAAAGGATTTGAAGACAGATATATAAGGGGTAAAGAAGATATGGACAGATGTTCTACAGATATGGAAAAATAATGAAGTAAGTGGGAGTGGGAAGTAAGCAGATAACTTGATGGAGAAGGTGACAGTTCAGCAGTCGTGTGTTAAATCTGCTACAGTAGTAACCTTCTACAGTCATAACTGACAACGGTAATGAGGCACTCTTGAGGTAATAGCCCACAACTGTTTTTTCCCCCGCTGTTCCTTTCAGTGTGCTCTGTTCTCTTCTCCTTGTTGTTGTCGATATCTCATAGCTACAAAGCATGTCTACTCTTGGCAGCCCAATGCCATTCTTAGAAAAGTGCAGGTTTTCTTCAGTTGTTCCAATGTTCCATATAGTGAGTTGGTGATTGTCAAAGGTTTCTGTAATAGTTTTTTCCTGGCATTTGTGAGTGATGGACACTTCATGAGGAGGTGTCTGGTTGTTTCATAAGGATGAAAGCAGTGTCTTCACATCAGTAGGTGCTGAGGGTTGATATGGTTTAGATGGCTGTTGACTCTGGCATGTCCTGTTTGAAACTGAAAGATACGACTTTGATTTCGTCTGTTGATGTTGTTGTTGTCTTTTGGGCAGGTCATTTCATTAAAGACATTTTGACCAGTCGGCTTGTTTGCCCATCTGTTCAGTCAGGTTTCCCTTGTGTTGTTTCTGAGAATCTGTTAGATTGTTCTCATGCTGCAAGGTCTGTCCTTTTTGTTTTTTAGAGGCTCCTGTTTTAGCAAGTCTTTCAGCTGTTTCATTTCCTGTTAGATCACTGTGTCCAGGGATTCATTGTAGGGTTATACTGATGGAGTAGGCTGTGATCAAGTTGTGAACCGCTCTTCCTATAAGAAAGATTTTGTTTTCATATGGAGTCTGTTTAAGTGCTTCCAAGACATGGAGTCACTGAAAATTACTATGTCTGATGGCTTTTATTCCTTAAGTTCAAACTATTGGTGAAGTAATTAGATGGCTGTCTTGATGGCCTCAGCCTCCACTTCATAATTTGAACAGTTTTTACAAGAGTCACAGAATTCATAAGTGGATCCATCCGGGTACCATGTGTAGACATCATATCCTGCAAAAGAGGTCATCTTAAAAGCTGAACCATCTGTGTAGGCCTGGATTCCTGATGTTGAGTAACTGTTTATGGTCTCAACGGCTCATGTCTTCAAGACTGTGGGTAGTGTTTCCTTGTTGGACACTTTATCAGTTGTTTTGACAGTTTGGCTGATGGAAGTTCTCCCAAGGGGGTGGCCCAAAGTATTTGTATTCCAATTCTCTCTCTTGTGGGAGATGATGTTTATCATTTTTCTCTTTTGCTATGTCCAGGAGAGATAGTTGTTTCAGTCTTCATGTTTGTTTCCAAGTTCTGTAAGTACTTTGTTTGGGTGGTCTTTCTCTTGTCTCCTGTATGCAATGGTCTGGAGTGGGAGGTTATGGTCTATCACATGATCTCACATAGCCAAGATACAGTTGATGATGGGTTTGTTTATCCACTCCCCATTTTATACTAGCTAGCCGGTTTGATGTGGTTTAGGCGCTTACATGGTTTTTCCCCGAGGTTGTAGATTTATCCATCTAGTTTCATTTGTCTGTCCACTTTTACTTCTAGATAGATTGGGGACTCCTCTTTTGTTAGTGTTTCCCCATTCAGTTTGATGTTGATAGGTCTTTTTGCTATTTTGTGGCTGCTGGAGAAAATGGTGTATACAGTTTTCTTCATATTGATTTGAAGTTTCCACAGTTCGCATTATACTGAAATCCTTTTGTAAGAGATTGTTTTTGCCTATCTGAGATCTGCCAGTTCTCTATAGAAAATATATTGGAGACACAGAAAATGTATTTGGAGACAGTAGCATCTTCCATTCTGCTGATACAGACAAGCTAGTGTAGTCTAAGCAGTAAGTACATGCTTTGAGGACCAGCACGTGATGCCACCACGACATTTGTCACTTTTTATTTCCTATTTCCGTGAAATACCAATTTTGTGGCATAGACAGAATAGATCAGGGTTTCTCAACTGGGGTTCCATGAGAGGTCACTAGGGGTTCTGTTAGAGGTCACTAGGGGTTCTGTGAGAGGTCACTAGGGGTTCCATGATAGGTCACTAGAAGTTATGTGAGAGGTCACTAGGGGTTCTGTGAGAGGTCACTAGGGGTTCTGTGATAGGTCACTAGGAGTTATGGTGAGAGGTCACTAGGGGTTCCGTGAGAGGTCACTAGGGGTTCCGTGAGAGGTCACTAGGGGTTCTGTGAGAGGTCACTAGGGGTTCTGTGAGAGGTCACTAGGAGTTCAGTGAATGGTCACTAGGGGTTCAGCAAGAGGTCACTAAGGGTTCTGTGAGGTCACTAGGGGTTCTGTGATAGGTCACTAGAGGTTCAGTGAGAGGTCACTAGGAGTTCAGTGAATGGTCACTAGGGGTTCAGTGAGAGGTCGCTAGGGGTTCTGTGAGAGGTCACTAGAGGTTCTGTGAGTGGTCACTAGGGGTTCTGTGATAGGTCACTAGGAGTTATGTGAGAGGTCACTAGGTAGGAGTTCAGTGAGAGGTAACTAGGGGTTCAGCAAGAGATCACATTGGGAAAAATAATAAGCATTGCATTTTTTTTTTAACTTTGGGCGCTGATGTTGGCACTCCCAGTGGTGGGCAGTGTCCGAGCAGCCCCTTATGGCAGTGCGCATTGGGACCGTGTTCAGTCTTGCACACGCTACATTTCAGTAGCATCTTATATAGTACATATTTGTGATAAGACTTTTAATCCTTCTTGAATAAGGTAAATCAAAAAATCAAGTAGGAAATTTAAAAAAAAAGGAAAAACTGAAATTTCTTCTGCACGTATACCACTGACTTGCATTAAAGTTGATGTCGTTTGTGTAGAGTCCGCACAAAAAATGTAGGCTAATAAGTTGACCAAAATAAACATATCCACTTACAAAAATCATTCTCTACTCAAAAGATCATTGCCAATTTATATTACATTATTATATTTACAACTTACTGATTACACTGACTAACAAAAAAAAACTTTTTTTTTCTTTCTCTAACATTTCTATGTTTTTCTGGTCAATTTTAATGCGCTGTTTTTAAATCTGCAAACCGTTTTTCTCTATCAGGTCGGGATCTCTAGAAATACGCAATTGAAGTTTTTTAACAACGCATACAGTATTACAACATCATTCGTACAAGAAGTATAACAGTTATGTAGGCTTGAATTTCTTTGCAGTCAACTTTCGTCGGTGAAAAAGTGAAGGTAGGGCTTGGTTTCCCCGAACAAAATAATTTTATATTCTGTGTCATGTTATAAAATTGATATGCAAACATTTTTATCTTCATGAACTTTCCTGTTATGACTTGCAGTATTCTGCCTGCGCTTTCGAATTCGCAGTCCTCACTATTTATATTTTAGAATTTCTGTTTTATGTTTTTTTATCGCTTTCCGCTCTTGATGTGGTACATCGTGATGAAGCATCCAACAATAATCGGCAAGCATGGTCACACTCCACCGTCCTTGATAACGTGACTCCATTACGGCGATATCTTGATGGAATCGTTCTCCATGTTCATCGCTGACTTCGCTAAGGTTGTCAGGGAAAAAGTCAAGATGCGAATCGAGCAAATGGATTTTGAGGGACATGTTACAGCCCATAATTCTGTATGCATCTATGCACTGCTTAACAATATGCAACATAGTCAACAGATTTGTGATTTCCCAGAAAGTTATCGACGATCGATTTGAATGCCATCAATGCGCCAAGTTCACTACCATGTAACAAGTTCTCGAATTGTTTGTCTGCAATAACTTTCCTAATCTGAGGTCCTACAAAGAAACCTTCCTTTATCTTTGCATCGCTAACTTGCGGAAACTTTTCTCGAAGATAAGTGAAAGCTTTGCTCGTTTTATCTAACGCTTTTACAAAATTCTTCATGAGCCCCAACTTTATATGTAACAGTGGTAAAATGAAGCTGTCTTTGTTAACTAATGGCTCGTGTATTACATTTTTATGCCCGAGCTGCATACGATCCCGGATAGGCCACACCTTTCTTGCATAATGTTCCTGTAAGTTGCGGCTGTCCCATTCACATCGGAAGCAACAAAATTTAGTAAAATTTAGTATACCCAGTCTGCATGCCCGTGAGAATTGAAATGACCTTAGGTCTCCACAAATCCGCCATTGGTAGTCATTGTACTTTATTTTTTCCAAACGTATAGCCATATTGTCATAAGTTTCTTTCATATGAACAGAGTAGGCGACTGGAATTGATGAAAATAAATTTCTGTTATGCAATAACACGGCTTTAGACTAGTCTTGGAAGAATCGATGAAAAATCGCCATTCGTTGACTATGTGCTCATGACCGTTTACATCTTTGCAATAGCAAATGTCATCATCCATCTCAAAGTATTGAACAAGTTCTCTGTGTCTATGACGAAATTTAGATATCGGAGTATTGGGCGCTAAAAGATTCCATTCTTTGAGTCGCGAACCGAGTAATTCCGCTTGTCCTTTGGTAAGAGCGAGATCACGTATTAAATCTGAAAGTCCTGAATGGTTAATTAAGTAAACACCATCATTCACCGGTATGTAATCTGAGTCAGAATTAGTTTCTAAAGCAGGTAAACTATCACTTTCTGATGGTTCATTCACGTCCAACGGATTATGTTCTGGTGGTACTTGGATCGGACACGTGATTGGATCATGAGGCACTGGTTTCGAAACCAATTCAATATTTGAATAAACCACAGACTTTCTAGTTTTAAAAGTGAAACCATGGATATTTGTCAAGCAGAAGTAACAATCAGTAGTGTGATTTGTATGTTCATGCCATATTACTGGCACTCCAAAAGGCATCGACTTATGCTTCGGCGATTTTCGTAACCAACCTGCCAATGTATCGAACAAACTGCATTTGGCTTCCAAGATTTATTTGCATCATCAACTTTCGAATCGAAATAAATTTCATATGCTTTCTTTAGTAATGGTGTAAAGTTTTTCTGGTCAACACGATCGGTAAAATATCCGCACACGTAACAGAACAGATCAGCCGAATTTCTACAACTTCTAGAAGCCATATTTTGCTCAGAATTATTTCAAAATACAGTAACTATTTGAAAAATCGCGTAACATATGTCATGCATCTTTTAGCAGTATAAAAAGTAGAATTATGTTGCTTTTTATTAATTTTTAATAAGTTATATAGTAAAAATGAAACGGAGCAAATAACGGTTTCCCAAAAATATATTTATTCACAAATATCTTAAGAACCCGACGTGATAGAGATAAACGGATTTCAGATTTGAAATCAGCGCAAGAAACTGACCTAAGAACACCTATTCTTATATAAGAAAGAAAAATGTTGTTTGTCAGTGTTATGTTAAGGTTACTTGAACTATATATGTGTTAATTTTTATGCAGGTGTTCATTGAGACCTGAACATTATTTCAAGGGTTCCTCCAGGATAAAAAGGTTGAGATAGTCTGTTTTAGATGGAAAATGTTGAGTCTGTTTTAGATGGAAAATGTTGAGTCTGTTTTAGATGGAAAATGTAGAGTCTGTTTTAGATGGAAAATGTAGAGTCAGTTTTAGATGGAAAATGTTGAGTCAGTTTTAGATGGAAAATGTTGAGTCTGTTTTAAATGGAAAATGTTGAGTCTGTTTTAGATGGAAAATGTTGAGTCTGTTTTAGATGAAAAATGTTGAGCCTGTTTTAGATGGAAAATGTTGAGTCTGTTTTAGATGGAAAATGTTGAGTCTGTTTTAGATGGAAAATGTTGAGTCTGTTTTAGATGGAAAATGTTGAGCCTGTTTTCTTACTTGGCATAGAATTCTGCTGCACCAGAAATCTACATTGAGAATTCCTTGCAATCCTTCATGATATTCATTTATTACCTTTCTGCTCACTATGTTATCTCTATTTTTTTTCTTAAACCCTTTTAAGCCGGTCTCCAGTTCCTTTCTCTATATTTATGTTGGATGTCCATCTATTTCTGTTAGCTTTGTGATTCCAGAACAAGGACTGCCTTGTAATACTAACAGCTGGATTTTCTCAATGTTTGTCTTATCCTAATGCCAACATCTTTGTCTCTTGTTTCATTGGTATCTGTCTGGTTCTTTCCATTAGTTTTACGATGGAGATCTTGTCATACCATTTTAATCTTTCCATTAGTTTCATGATGGAGATCTTCTCACAACATTTTAATCTTTCCATTAGTTTTATGATGGAGATCTTCTCATACCATTTTAATCTTTCCATTAGTTTTACGATGGAGATCTTGTCATACCATTTTAATCTTTCCATTAGTTTTACGATGGAGATCTTGTCATACCATTTTAATCTTTCCATTAGTTTCATGATGGAGATCTTGTCATACCATTTTAATCTTTCCATTAGTTTCATGATGGAGTTCTTGTCATACCATTTTAATCTTTCCATTAGTTTCACAGTGGAGTTCTTGTCATACCATTTTAATCTTTCCATTTTGCTCAAGCACTCATATATGATGAATTGGAGTGGCTAAAAGGTATGGCGTCCACCTCGGATTCTAAATGTACCAGGTTCGATCCCCAGTAGAGGGAATATACTTTATGGAAATTAATTTTGTTTCTGAACCAGTGTTCCTAGTGATGGCATACTCCCCGCCCACCCTTCCCTCCCCAGACTCCTAGGGTAGTAGATTGGATGCCTAGCCTTCACGGATAAGGGAGAACAAACAGGAGGTCCTGTGTGCTAGCTTCGCACGTTAAAAATCCCACGGCAGAGTAGGCCATAAGGCAGCTGCCCTGGTAAAATTTTAAAATTAGAAATCTACCCAGCACAAAAATATTTAAAGAATGTGTGATTCCTGTACACACACATTGGGATTCTCATGGTGCTATGGATTTTGTGCACTGTGCTGAGATCCTCCTGTGATCTTAGGGAGCAGGTTGGATCACTAATGGAACTGTCCATGTGCAATGAAGATAGTCCTTAAAAAGAACGAAACCAAACTCACACTTGAGAACCTGTAACTTCTTGGAAGGTCAAAGAAATGTCAGTAAAAAAATACACTGTCCATGAAGCTCTCTTTTGTGGTGCTGTGTTGGCAGTGTAGTAGGTCACAACTTACTTCCATAGCAGGGTGATGATGCTGCTTGGATGGTCCTGGGTTCAATTCCCCACTAAACCTATCACTTCTATTATTTGTATATTGTCTAGTTTTCTACTTCTGTATTTCTCACGTGTGCGTGTATCATACACATTTATGTTTGTTATTTACTAGCCAAAACCAAACTGACTGCGAACTATAGGGGCCTGAGATGACAAGTGGAAAATTGAGCTGGAGTCTAAGTGTGGGGCTGAGGTGACAATCAGAAACGTGAGCTGGGGTCTAAGTGTGGGGCCCAAGATGACAAGCAGAAACAAGAGCTGAGGCCTGATTGTGGGGCCCAAGATGACAATCAGAAACAAGAGCGGAGGCCTAAGTGTGGGGTCCAAGATGACAAGCAGAAACAAGAGCTGAGGCCTAAGTGTGGGGCCCAAGATGACAATCATAAACAAGAGCTGAGGCCTAAGTGTGGGGCCCAAGATGACAATCAGAAACAAGAGCTGAGGCCTAAGTGTGGGGCCCAAGATGACAATCAGAAACAAGAGCTAAGGCCTAAGTGTGGGGCCCAAGATGACAAGCAGAAACAAGAGCTGAGGCACCACACGAAAGACAGTTTGTTGCGGCCCTTCAAGATGCCACCAGGCATGATAATCACTTATTACTTTGTCAGTAAGCGGCTAAGGATCTAAGAAGAAACTGCTTAGATGTTGCATTTGTTGTTATTCACCATAGAAATATTATCTCCATCTATAGTGTAATTGCTTTGTCAGTCAGTGGCCAAGGATCAAAGGAGAAGAAGATAATGTGATTGAAAAATGACTTTCTGTGTTTTAATATTGATATCCTCACTTGTATTATCTATTGCAGTGCTTCTTAATCAGGAGTGTGAAACTAACCTTCTGGGGGTGTGAGACATGCCAGATATGTTAGAACACGAATCATCATAAACACTATATAACTCAGATGTATTTGTACAAAATAGAACATTGACAACTAGAATTAGATACCAAACTTTAGTCACATTCTGTAAATAACATTTTCTCAAAATAAACTTCTATCTCTTTTTATCATTTCTGGTACGTTTTGTAAGCTAGATGATAAAGGAGTGTGAGGCTTCTTAGGATGCTGTAAGTGTGCAGGACCCCTAAAAGGTTAAAAAACACTGATTAATTGGCTATACATGAAACTAATGCCAAACACAAGGCACAATAACTCTGATTTGAGTAATAAGTTTTATTTATTTTTATTTGTTTATTAATTTTAAAAAACAATTTTATTCCCAGAAAGAAAACAAAATAAAATCGAGATTGTCCAATTAACTGACTTCACAGGAGAGAACACAAATTGTTGCCTGCTATAAATTCATGTGTTGGACAATGGATCTCACGTTGAACTCACATCACAACATATACCACTAAACAGTCACTTGAACAGAATCCAACCACAGCACTCTCCAGAGAACTACCCCTACGAAACCCCTTGACCACCACCTCTTTGAGTGCCCTCGATGATGTTAGGAAAAAGCTCCTTCCTCCGAAGCCAGATAAGTTAACCACCTTGTACGGAGAAACACAACAACTACATGGTATTGGGCCGAAGGGCGAGAACCCAAGCGTCGCTGGATCAATAACAACAACAATTAACACTGCAATTTGTAAAATAAAATGATATTCCCTTTACTTCTATGTTTATTTTCATAAAAATTAGTTGAACAAGAGAGAAAAAAATAACAATTTAAAAACAGGAAGTCGCTAGTCAATAACCATGCAGTGCTGTGTAAAATATAACGGTACAAAGCAGAAACATGTTGTCTATGATTGAAAGGGTAAATCGAAAAAGTGGTTATTCACGGTGACAACACATTTGTTTGGAGTGCTTAGTTGGTCTTCTCTCGTAACACGTTCATTCTCAGGTCCAGGCTATGGCGTAATTCAGATGGCCCTAAATCCCACCTTACTGTTGTCTGATGTCCTCCTTTCTTTATTTCTTTCTACTCTTTCTTTCTTTCTTGTTTAACAAGTACTTAGATGGTTTGTGTCATCAGTCTGATAAAAGTGTAACGTTTGAAGAGGAACAGAGTAATATCAGAAGGAGATACAGCAGTGTTTCCCAAACTTTTTTGGGTCACCGCCCCCTCGGCTCCCAGGGTATGTCCCCAGCGCCCCCTGCAGTTCCCCACAGTACATAAAAAAAAATGTAAAGAGTGAAAAATAAGAGCAACTGTTAATACGGTAACAACTAATTGCTCAATTTATCACATTCTAATATAAAGCTACAGATACGCTTATTTATTAACTTAATTTAAAAAGAAAAACTTAATTACTTTTGCAGTAAAACAATCAGCAGTATGCGAAAATAAGTTAGTAACAAACTTACTTCATTTTTAACTTCAGTGAGATGGATGTACCTGGTGTAGTGATATCAGCTTCTCAACGTCAGGCTGAAAGTTACTTAGAAGGAGTCTCAGATCCCCACGTTCATTAATCTGCAGTCTGTTTCTCTGCTTCGAAAGAAGTTGGACAACCGCGCTGAAACCACGCTCTACTAAATACGATGTTGGAAAGGCAATACAGAACATCTTACCCTTTCCCCGCACTGCAGGGTAGCGTTCAGAGATTTCTTTCTGCAACCAAAAGTCTTGATATGATTTCTTGAACATTGGCTTAAGCTCAACGTCATTTTGTAGCGATATTAGTTCCTCTTCCACCCTTCCTAGTTCCTCACTGCACGTGTCCAGGAATGAATTTATTATCCAGTCTGGAATCGTGATCAAAAGAAGATCCTGAAACCTCTGTCCTTGTTGTCTTTCCTTGTCTTATGAGTAGTTAGTTTTTTGTTAATGCTTTGTTAGTTCTTGCTGCTTAATTTCTATTTAGTTGGATGTTTTTCCTGAAGTACTAACCTTATATGTTTTCCTTTGTTTTATGTATATATCTTTTAAGTATTGATTGGGCATCTCTTGGGGCATCTATACTTAAAACCTTATCACCTGTTAAGTCTATATTGTGATTTCTATAGTAAGTTTTTAATTCAAGCCTTTGTTGTTCGTACTTTTTACAGTGGATCAGGTAGTGGTCTATGTTATTCTCTTCCTGACATTCTTGGCAGTGTGGTTCTTCTATCATAAAGTATGCTGCACCGAGACGGAGACGCCACAGTTTTTTGTTTGATGGTATCTTTAATTCTTCTCTGACCTGGCACGTCCTTGTTGGTTCTTTCAGCAGTTTGAACGCGTGTCTGCCTTTTCTACTTTTCTTCCATGTTGTCTTCCATTCCTCGTTTATAGTTATCTTCACTTGGCTCTTGATCTCCGACCTTCCCACTCTTATATAGGGACTAGCTGGAGGTTTCTTATATAGGGACTAGCTGACGTATTGGCTTCGTGCTCTATAAGGTGTTTTTATATAGATATATAATTGTTCATATGCTTACATATACATACTCCAGAACGTGCAATATGTATTTAAATGTTCTAGCACAAAGTTCATGTGTACACGCGTATTTACAATGGTGTAGAATAGCCACTGAAAATAAAGTATACAGAATTGTGTTTGTCCGAAGTACGACATTTTTTTTTTCTTCACATTACACCATTAAACAAATTTCACGTGATTTTGCCAGCCTGCAAAGTGTACAGCTCTGGCTGACACCTTTTCGCCTAATGATTATACTGGCCCTAGATCCAGGCATGTTGTACGTCTTAAAGAAGACAAACACATTTTTCTGTTCACGTTCAATGATTACACTGGCCCTAGATCCAGGCATGTTGTACGTCTTAAAGAAGACAAACACATTTTTCTGTTCACGTTCAATGATTATACTGGCCCTAGATCCAGGCATGTTGTACGTCTTAAAGAAGACAAACACATTTTTCTGTTCACGTTCAATGATTATACTGGCCCTAGATCCAGGCATGTTGTACGTCTTAAAGAAGACAAACACATTTTTCTGTTCACGTTCAATGATTTTATTGGTTTCAAGTTATAACTTTCTCTCTCTCTTTTCTTGCAGGTAGATACAAATAGAGACTTCGGTGTTTTCTGCAATATCACACGACTATGATACTGTTTGTCATCACTATGGTGCTGATTGTCGGTAAATTATCCCAATTATAGTACCTACTAATTAATAAAGATAAAATCGAATCTTGCAGACACTCGAAAGAAATAAAGAAATAGAAAACTAGACAAAAGAAAAGTACAGAATTGATAGGTTTACAGAGAAATCGAATCCAGAACCATCCGAAATGAGCCATCGCATCGCCTGAGAAGTGAAATCAGACTAACCACACTGCCAACTCAGCGCAACAAAACTAGTGTTTCATGGACAGTTTTCAGTGTTGAATGTTGCATTCATCCTTGAGTTACCCTGACTTGAAAGGGAAAGAAAGAATAATAACGCTACATTCTATCACGCGTGTTGTAAAAGGTCACAGAAGAGGATTAGGCGTGGAACCAGCTACACATATCCTTTAAAAGTGTCACGAATGTGGTTTTAGGGGTTGTCTGAGGCTAGACAAGATTAAGTCAGATAACTGATAGTAGATAGAGAAATATGAATAGAGAGTCAAATATGACCTTCAGGAGAGGAAGAGATATTTTAATGAATTCAATCTCTTCTTTCAATTCCGCCAATGCCGGTCCCAAGGACCGTAAGGAGGCAGTCCCTCGATCATACAAAGACACAACAGGCCAACCACCTGTTTGCCTTAAAACACGATTACAAGAAATGCAAGAGAGAAAACCGGACTGATTCTAAAGGCTACGTACTGGAACGTACTACTGACTAAGACTTGTAGAACTTGGAATTCAAGAAGTATTAATGGGAAGGATGAGGAACTAGTTGAAGAGATGAGGAAAGCAAAACTAGAAATCCTGGCTCCGTTAAGGACACGAAGAAAAAGGGACAAGGAGTTATGGATCTCGATGGCGGCTGCTCAAGAGTTGTGTCCCCACATCTGAAAGAGCTGAAAGGGGCGTGGGTTGTATTGTGGCAAAAAACCAAAAGGATAGTATCAAGAGATGGAACTTTGTCACGGAACGCATGCTGGTCCTAAACTAAAAGTAGGAGAAGCCTTGTCGTTGTGTATGGGTAAAATGAAGATGTGCGAGCAGAGGTCAGGGAGGATTTATGCCTCGTTTAGCAAAGGTACTAGTAATGAACAAACAAAATAGTAGTCACTAAAGATAATATAATCACACTCACACACACCATCCAGAAAAATACGATTTGGTTAACACCGTAGTGATTTAGGTTACTGGCATATTTAATATTAAATTACCCCGGCACGAAATGTTACTTTAAGAAAATCAATTAATCTTTAAACAGATGCATTAAAGTCGTATACCTATATAAGTTTAGAAAAAAAACTATGGGCGTCATTAGTGTGACAAAACGTCCGAACATGCTCTTTTGTGTGATCTCTCACACCTTCACCCCTCTAGCTGTATCCTTTCTTTTGTATTTTTTCTCACTCACCGCTTTTATTTAGCATAAATCATGCATTTTCATTCGTTATTTTCACTTTTTTGCTCTATGCTGGACATAGCATGGTGATGTCTCTAACACGCCACTCCCCGATGGCAGTTTTTTTCTCCGGGATTAATTCATATCTTATTGTTTCACACTTCGCTTCGAGACTGTTGTTACCCTCCGCCAGATTTGGTGACCAGGCCAGCGATAATGTTTTATCGCATAATCCCTCTTACCACCTGTGGAAACGGGTCGGTCAAACATTTGATACCATTGGAAAGCTGTTGATAGTGTTGACACAAGATCGTATTGTGCTTGTGATGAAAGAAGACAACACTGTCTGACCAGTTATCTGTCTGGCGGCGGCACGCAGATAAAGGGGATAATTAGATAATCTATCGGGGTAGACATCTGGGCAGAAGACATTATGCCAGGAACACCTGGTCACAATATTGTGACAGACAGAGGTGCGCTGGAAGTCTTAGGTAACGATATGACATCACTGTTGTAAGAGGCGCTTGTATATTACATTTAATATTTTTCAAATACGCATGGGATGAGTAATGATAAACTTCCCCACCCAAACAGTGCTAGATAGATTTGATTGGTTCGCCAGAATCTACAATCAGTTGATTAGAACATTCGCCGAAAACACGGCTGAGATTTGAAATTAAGGAATGTGAGATATACTGTAGAAAAATCAGTCACCGAACAGCACAGACTGCATCGCAACGTCAACTAGACACCTCCTACAAGCCAAAATAAAGAGGATAGGACTAATCATTCCACAACTATAAGTACCAGATCGAGTAGTGGGCAATTTTTGAATTTACAAGTAAACCCGCAATTTTAATACAAAACTGGAACCTTGGGAATGTTATCACAAGTCATAAGTGGAATTACACAAACAGTTTTCCCAGGCCAGAAATTTGCAAAACATCAGCCGTCAGAGGAATTAACTCATATTTCCCAGACCCAGTCATAAGAGGAATTATGCCAACACTTTTCCCAGACAGGATCCATACAACACCCGCCATCAGAGGAATTAACTCATATTTCCCAGACCTTGTCTAAAGAGGCATTATACCAACAGTTTCCCAGGCCTGGAATTTGCAGAACATCAGCCGTCAGAGGAATTAACTCATGTTTCCAGACCTAAGTGATCTTGAAGCTCTAATACAGAGCTGTGTCCATTCTAAATAAGTGCCAGGAGAATTGTGTATTCCCAAAATTTTCGTGTAAGTGTAAACAAATTATTTACTAATGTAAATTTTACAGGTTTCTTGCTAAGTCGTTACATATGAGGCTGGTAACCTCACCATACGAAAATAATATATACATGAAGCACTACTGCAAGAGCTGGTGACTGTTTCTGATTACATCACATGTGCCTGTGGTGTAACATATTATCTTGTGAGAATTATGTACCTTTTTTAATTGTAATTCAGGCAAATCATCATTCATGCACTCCAGACGCATTTTCCTAGTTGAGACCCAGAAGGATATTGGTGAATTTTCATCATATTCCCTGAGTTACATTGTGTGCTCGGTAATTTAATTCTTCTGAGAGGTTAACATTGGTAGGCAGAGCACATTACAATGGGCCTGTTAGTTTGCGGAGAACAAATGTACTCAGCAGAAGACATTTGTTTCTTTCTATCTGTCACAGTTCGTGGTTACAAGCCATCAGACTTAAGTACTGAAGTTCCTTCGCCATTAGTGTGAGAGAAGAGTATCAACACTAACCGCCTACAGTGGACGAGTTATGTGGAGAAGTGTACTCATCACCAAAAAGAAGTGACGGAAACCAGAGCTGCAGGACTCATCGGGAGCTAAGTTTTGTGTAACAGGCTACAGCAAAAATCAAAGACATTCTAAAGCCCATTCTAAACCTAGTGAGTGTCACAGAGAGTTTATGATCATTACATTTTCTATATTTTCCTCTTCTTTTCTTCACCCGTGTCCTCTATTCTATTATCACTCTTTACCCTTATCCTGTATTTTTCGCATCCATTCGTTTGCGAAAAATATTTTCTTTCCCATTCTTAACTTTACCGTTTTTTTTATCATACTGGTAAACGCGTGTATGACATAACGTGTCAGTCTCTACACGAGAGGGGAGAGCGTTAAAATGCAATCTATTGCATTAGATGTCAGTGGAAGAAACTGTGACTTTCGCTTACCTCAGACACACGAGCAGACTTCTGTCTGCACATTCAGCTGACACGCGCGGTTTTCTTCGGCGGAGCGCTTAGGTAAGGCGCGATAACCGACATCTCTACGGCGCAGTACGAGACAGTTGTCTGGAAATTCCACCTGACACGGCACTCACTGTGGGCCCTGGTCAGCGTGAGGTTTGAAAACGAGTAGTGTCAGTTATGGGTAAAACGTCTAGTAATGGGAAGTGTTAAATGTAAGGTGTTTAAGACGGAAAGGGGAGATTATTTCGTTTTGCGAAGTAGTTGGTATCCTTTGTATGGTAATAGATATAACTAAAATGTTAAACTTTATTTTCATTCAGTCCTCAGAATTCGCAGTAGACAGGTTGCTCGTGAATAGAATAAGCTGTATAGCGAAGTTTCTCAGTTTGTTTTCGACAATTTGTCGGACTTCTATGACTTCAAATAAATATATCAGCTAATAATTCTAAAGTGTGCGATTACCTGTAGTTCTGTGTTGAGGTAAATATATTATATATTATATCTAGTATTTCGTGAAGTGTTTAAAGTGTTAAATCGCCTATTTCATTTTTACTAGTTCTTTTGTGCAGAGAGAATTAAAATATAGTCTGTATTATTTTCTAGTGACGTGTTTCAGAGGAAAGCAGAATATAGTATAATTTCTAGCTTATACCCAGGTAGCTATAAGGAATTAAATTTAACTGCTAAATAATCCGACGAGAATAATTTTTCTAAACTAACTTATAACTGAAATGCTAGATGCCTCATGAGTGTTGACGGAATACGTATGTATTCCTAATTCATGATGATTGATTTTAGACATATAACTTATTTTACGGGAAGGTTTAAATGATAAGTCAAGCTGTACGCTTGCAGTTTAAAAACGTAAGTTATATTGAGTACATAATATGTAAAATATTTCATATGTGTTTTTTTCTTTATTCAGTGAATACTGGGGTAACCCATATTTGCCGGCGTTTAGTACAGAGACATACCTGTGAGAAACATAAACATTTTTTTTATCTTTTAACCACGTGGGTTTTCAAGTAACACCTGTCTGACAGGGCGTGTGCCTTCAGAGATAGACAGAATAACAATCCCACTAACGGTTTTTTTTTTAAAGAAGAATAAATGCTTATACTGGGCCTTTGAGCCAGATCAGATTTCTGCACAAACTCTATGTACATTTTTAGCCGTTGTGGCAAGTAACATATTAACGTCAGTAACATTCCGACGGAGTTTTGACTAGTGGTGTGGTGACCAAATATAGTCCTTTCCTGAAAGTAGACTGTGATGCTGCACTGTAATTCTGTCCTTCAACAGGCCCGATTCTATTCTCCTATTTTGAGTTTTCATCATTTTTCTTATCTTTGTAACTATATGTTTGCCTTGGTTCTTCTCATTTGAATATATATATCGTGTTTGGTATTTTTGAGTACGTAAATTAAATGGGTTCGTTTTATGATGATAGGTTTATTTTACACTCGACCAGTTTTTTTTTTCTTCTGATTTTCCGCGATCACGTAACTTTTTCGTTGTTCACGAAAAATCGCCATTTCGGGCACGCCTGTATGACGCGTCAGAAACGCACGTGGATTTGACGCAATTTTTAGACACGCGGTAGTCAAATCCATTTGCGTGGGTCGAAGTTAGTTTATTTTTCTAAGCGTTTTTAGTTGTCCGAGGGAAAGCTAGGGTATGCGTAGGAGAGAACACGCGGGGGCGGCCCCGGTGTGTATAAATAGCCAGTTAAACTGCGGGCTAGTCTCTCCATGAAGAAAAAATTGTCAGCCATCAGACTACGTATTTTATCGTCTCCACTGTGGGAAACAAAAGGGGTAACTTGGTATGTAGAAATTTTATTAATCGTTTTACTTATTAGTGGGTTTTTTAGAAATTCGCCCGTAAGTTAATTTCTTCGGGGACATTAACTTTTAAGTTTTAAACGATAGTGCCATCCATTATCAATTTTTGAAGAACGATGTAAATGTAACAGTGTGCTTATTCTTTCTGTGATTTTGGCAGTAGATAGGAACGTGTTATAAGCTACACGGGTGCTCATAGTTGTAGAATGTTGGGTAAAACCAACATTTATTCCTGCGTATTTACAAATGTAATTTTATGGGGAAATCGATTGTGTGTACGGTAATTTTTGTGTGCCTTAAATATGGTAAATGCAGTCGGAGGTTACAGATTAGGTTTTCAGTGAATTATACTGCTTAGGGGAGTAAATTATCCCTAGCACGAGGTTCAATTTAATTTGGGGCGTAAGTAAGGAAACCTCGATGGGAAAAGGAGGCCACGGAATTTTGGACAACGGATTTCCCTAGTTATAATGTTTGGAATTGGGGTTAGCCTTGCGTAACGCGTCAGACGGTGTCTGGGTTTACCTGGTAGATTTAAGCTGAGGGAAGGGAGGAGTAGGAGTAAGATTAGAGAGACACGTGGGTAGGAATATTTTATGTATTGTTGTGCAGACGAGAGAGAGAAGGAGAGTGAGATTGAAGAGACACGTTGGATTGCATTATTTGATGTTTCGTTTTCAGAACGAGAGAAGGGGAGTAGGAGGAGTGAGACTTAAGTGCCACGTGGGTAGTATTATTTTATGTAGTGTTGTACATGACGAGAGAAGTAATGAGTAAGGGAGTGATAAAGATTAAGGGGTTAGAGATGCGTTATGTTGGAGTTGGTATATGTGACGAGTAGGGTGTATGTAGGTGGATGTGGATGATTAGACAGACAACACTGATATACCGCTCGTATAGCTCATTGTCCAAGGAATAACTCCAACAGCCTGTATCAATCTCCACTAATGTATTCGATTCACAAAAAAATCACAATGGACGCAGGGCCATTATAAATAATGTAGACATCATCAATTCCGAGTATTCTATAAGCACTCTGCTTCCCGGAATTACTACACACAGCAACTAGGATTCTTCATAAACAACTACTGCAACATCCACCCTTCTCTGCTCTACACTCTATGCTGTCTCCTGTCTACTCTCTGCTCTCTACTATACTCGCTCAACTCTCCACTCTACTCAACACACGTCTAAACCAACACACTCCTCCCGCTGACTGCCCCTTTCATGCGTATTCACTAAAACCCGTGAAACCCTTTCACGCTCCACTGATCTTCATTCACGCATCACAAAAGCTAACAGCTTGTCTCAAGCAATGCTCACAACCCTATAGCTAAATTATTACCATGCACGCATTCCCAGCTCACAACAACTCACATAACTAATAAACTCCCGCTGGAGCATGGGTACATTCACACATGCAAAATACCATCAAAACACTCCGTGACAGTATACAATAGACGCATTTTCTTTTAATTTCAGCGAGTCACGGCGAAACACTGGGGGAGCATAATTTTGTCAAATAAAATTATCCACGGCAAAAAGACATATCTCAGGGTCAGAGTACTCGAGTTATCGTCAGGAGCAAAAGAACACAACCTAAACGGTCTATTGCAGTGAAGTTAAATTCTTCAGCGAGACTGATTTCAATTGCGTACAGCCGGAAATCAAGGCTGTGTTTTTCCTCTAACTCCGGAGCGGGTTAAAAGAGGGAAGCTATTCAGCAGCAGAGAAGTTTGTCGACAGTTAATCAAGTACCTCACGCTTGACGCCAGAACTTCATCATCATCACCCATTTCAGGAACAGGTGACAGGGTTACCATACCTGGGTCTTGAAAGAAACGAGAGAAGAGCGTAACGGAGACGCCGCATCATCAGTCGTCGAGTATTAGAGAGACACTGAGATCAAGAAGGAGAGAGGGAGAGAGAGAGAGGGAGAAAATAGACAGGACCAGTAGGGTCTGTTCAGTATCCACTCGACGGATAGACACAGCCATTGTGTTACTCCAAGTCTATTATTTGTAGCATTTCCAGTGGTGTTAGATAGCGGCGCATATCGCCTACCAAGTTGGAAGCTGTGTAGAAGTTTCGTTGAGAAAGAGTCAACTGGACTGAGACAGTAGACATCTTATTGGTATTAGAGAGTGGAGGCTAAAGTTGACAACCTTACAAGATCAGAGTAGTTTAGATTACTAACCACTTTTATTGTTCCTCAGCAGGGTGACAGAAAGAGTGGATGTGATTGGGGTTTTTTGTCTAGTGTCTATCAATTTAACTTGTTACGTTGTTTTTCAGGCCAGTGCAACATTGCACGCTATTTTTTTAATGATTGATGCATGCTGAAATTTTAATGGTTTTATTCTGTAAATAAATAGATATTTACTGTACACTGGATCAGCTTCTACTCTTTACTATACGTACTTTATGTCGTCTGTATAGTGGTGTCTGTGGTCGTTTTATACACCTTATCTCCTTGTATTTAAAGGCAGTCAGAGGAGGGTGAGATTATAGCCTTTCTGAAGTCACGAAGCGGCAAGGGGAGAGTCGAATCCTGGTTCTATCCCTTGAGCCAGTAGTCTCATCTGTCCACAGTCATGTCATTTTCCATCTAAATTCTATCTTCTCAGACTTTCTCATACTAGGGTATTGCTTTCATTCAGGCAAACTCTATAAACTTAAATCCGCTTCGTGACATAGACACCGATCTGACATTCCTCAATTCTAGAAACCTAAGCTATTGACACTGTGCTCGTTGTTAATGTTCGTGCCTGGACAATTTTAATGTGACCTAAACAGACATCCGAAAAAATAAGAACACCCAAGGAATCGTTCCCGGAAGCAGAGAATTCATCCACTCTTTTTGGAACTGGGGATTTCTTGGTCAAAGACTGCCATTGACGATTCTGTGTGTGAAGGTCTTAAAAATTGTGTTTCCAGAACTGGCTATCAAAGCTGTGAGTATGAACAAATGCACGTGATCAAGACTGAATGAATAGAGTGAATGCAGGACGGAGTGATTTCTTTATTGTGGAAATTGGGCACCCATTTTGCTTTCTTAACTTGCTGTATGCAAATATTTCAATCATATTTCCCTTAAAAAGAGAGCAGAGATATCAAGTATGTCCATACCTTAAAAGGGGGAAATATTAGACCTAATCATATGTATCTTTGATTCCTTGGGGCTATCACTTTCTTCCAACCGGACTGTGGGCATACCTGGAGGGATAGGATTATACTGTGGGTCTATCATTGTGGTAACATTTTTATTGACTTTATGACTATTTGTATATGCTTGGATGTAATTTCTATGTGTTGTGATGAAATTTTAGATGATAATTAAAATTTCTCTTGAAATTAATCAGCGCGTTGGTCAGCTCATTCCAAATATCTATTTAATCATTGTTATAGTTTTCCCACGTGTGTGCGTCTGCATCTTGTCAATCGTGTGTTGGTGTGCATATGAGTGGTAATATTAATTAATATATATATATATATTTCTTTATAGACTGTCTGACTTCTCTGGATCTGTTGTAGAAGATAGGCGGAAAGAGAGAGAGATTCTCGATTTCCGGGACCGCCTCTCTAAATTTCTACGATCTCACTCGTGGAAATCTATTTCTATTACGACCTCTCACTGTGACTATCACTTATTCTAATCTATTCAGAAGGGACCAACCCAAGTCTTAATTTTCCTATCAAAAATCTACGACAGAATGGGTCTCGTCTATCGGGATTTTGAACTTAAGATTCTGTATTCTGAAATAGAGTAAGAGTGTGATGTCTTGTGAGTTTTGTATCCCTTAAAATAATTTATCCCCTAGAAGTAACGATCTGTTTATGGACGTGCTGACCACACAACTAATAATTGTTTTTCCACAGCATTATTGAGCATTATACATTTGAGTTACAGGTTGATGTTGTCGGAATATATGTTAATTACTGATTTTGTAATACAAAACGCTGGTAAAGTTTGTGAGTGTATAACATTCACAGGGTTCTAAAGCAGAAAGGTGTTTGAACTAAGTTAAGGAGTGCGTTTCGGACTATTTGTCCAGATTAAATGCCTCCCTTACCCTAACTGTCTTCAGGGGTGAACTTATAGTGGATTAAAAATTAAGGGGATTTTTTTTCTCCGAAAATTTTTGCAATAATTATTTTGTTTTCCACTGTAGCAACTTATTTTTTTCAGTGAGTAATCTTAACTACCATTTATTTGGCGTAGTCGTCTGTATTAGGTGCTTTATTGCCGATTAATAGCAGCGATAGTTAGATACTATATCATAGGAGGAGGTATCCCAGGTTATAAGTATATCATCTTTTGTTTGGTATTTTCTCGTAAGTGGTAGGAACCAGAGAATCCCTTTTCTTCTTACGTCTTTATCGGCTTAGTCTCAGCCACTGATTTAATATGGCCGAGAGGGCAAAGCTTAGGCAGATGCTCAGGGATGAAGCGAGACAAGAAGGTTTGGACGGAGACGAAGCGAAAGCTTTTGTCAGGGACGAACTTGAGAGATATGACGTAGAGAGGAAAGCAGCCGAAGCTAGAGAGCAGAGGAAGATGGATGAAAAAATGGAAATCCGCGAGGCGAACGAAAGAGAGAATGAGAGACAGCATGAGGAAAGAGAGAAGGAGAGACAGCATGAGTTGGCTCTTAAAACTCTAGAATTCCAAAGTCGTGGTGATGCCTCTACGTCTAGCAATGGAGAGTCTTCTCCTCATTCTTCCTTAACTGATCCTTCTAACACTCAATCTCTTCAACTCAACGCTATGTCTTTCACTCTTGAGTCTTTCCCTTGTCCTAATGAGAAGATTGACACATGGTTAGAAAAATTTGAGAAAATTGCAACTCTGTACGGTTTAGAGATGTCGCGTTGGAGTATGAAACTTTCCCAGGCACTTAAAGGTTCTGCTTACGATGTTTATTCTAAACTGGAAAGTGGCCAACAAGACAACTATGACTGGTTGAAGAAAGCTTTGCTTGAGCGCTTTGAAATGAATGTGCGAAAGTTTCTGCAACTGTTTTGCAACAGCAGGAAGGAGAGCTCTGAAACTTTTCAGCAGTTCTCATCTCGTCTAAAGGGATATCTGACAAAGTGCCTTGAGCTTTCACAGCTCCCCTCTACCTATGAAGGTCTTGAGGAATTTGTTATAACAGAACAAATAAAGAACACTTTGTCTGCGGACACCCGAAGATTTTTAGCTGAGCAAGGTGCAGAAAAGCTTGATATTTTGTAAAAGTCGGAGCGATATCACAATGCGCTGGCCGAACTGCCGGCCACAAAACGTAAACCGACAGAAGAGCATTTTCGAAAAAATAATCTAGACCAATCTTCTCATGCTTCTAATCAGAATAACCACAGAGAAACTGGACCTCAAAACCCCCCTCCTGAAAAGTCAAAGTTCTACAAAACCAAGTACCCCAGCAACCACAGTAAACAGTCTGATCAACTCGACCGCCCTGCATGGCAGCGCATCCAGAAAGAACAAGGTGGCAAATGGAGAACCCCTGAGCACGGGACATTTGATCAGAGCGAGCACACCGAGCCGAAACGCATCGGATGCTTATTAACAGTCTCGCAAGGTGGAATTATTGACAGTGATTCCCAACCTGTTGGGAATAGACCCTCAACGCGAGGTACTGTTACTTTGAACGGTTCTCAAACTTTTTGTTTATTTGACACGGGGCTTTCTTATGATTGCATTGTCGCCAGAAACCTGGTCAAACCCGGTCAAGAGACAGAAGAGACCGTCCAATTGTGTGAATTCTCTAAGAGTGATGCACCTAAAGCGCTTCCCATTGCATTGGTGGAGATCCACTCTGAGTTTGTCAGAGGTGTTATCAAAGCAGCTGTTATGGATGATCCCATCTACCCAGTCATACTTGGCGGCAGATACGTGTCTATTGGGAAACCAGAAAAGCCGATTGTGGCAGCAGTAACTACAAGAGGGCAAACCAAGAAGGAACGGGAGCCTGCGCCTAATTTGTTACCTATGGAACTTAAAGAAGCGCAACAAAAGGACCCTACTTTGGCACCCTGCTTTAGGAAACTGCCCATGGCTAAGGAACCCAGACAGCACGGGGACATTTTTTCTAAGGATGGCGTACTTTATCGCAGAACGGGCAAGCCTGAACAAGGTTACAATCAGCTCCTAGTACCGAAACAGTACAGAAGCCAAATCCTAGAAATGGGGCACTCTCTTCCCTTCAGCGGACATATGGGACAGAATGCCACAAACCAACGGATAACTACTCATTGTTGGTGGCCAGGAGTAAATACTGATATTATCAGGTATGTCAAATCCTGTGCCCAGTGCCAACGTGTACCACCCAAGCAACGGACACCCCCAGTCTCTTTGGGTGAAATGCCAATAGTGGGAACACCATTCAAACGGGTTGTGATCGACATTTTAGGACCCCTAGAAAGGACTAAAAGAAGGAACAGGTTTATCCTCACCTTAGTCGACACATGCACTTTATGGGCAGAAGCTATCCCACTAACATGCGCAGATGCCAAGCATGTCGCAGAAGCCCTCGTGCAGATTTTCACTCGGTTGGGATTCCCTCAGCAAGTGTTGACGGATAACGGATCTCCATACCGAAACCTGTTGATGGATGAGATCGTGAAGATCTTGAGGGACCAGCACATCTACACTAAGCCTTACACTCTGGCCAGAAGTGGGTTAGCAGAACGTGTTAACGGAAACCTCAACATGATGTTAAGTAAACTGGCACAAGTGAAACCTGAAGATTGGGATTGTTGCATTCCGGCAGCTTTATTTGACTACAGAGAATCTCCTCATTCTTCCACAGGATTTCCGCCAGCTACGCTTTTATTCGGCAGACCCGCTGGAAGCATTACTTTGGTCGCTGACAGACCAGAATGCTGATGAGACGGTGGTCTCAGCCAGTAAATACGTATCAGATTTAAAGGAAAGGTTGAAACTAGGATGGGACCTAGCAATATTTAACTGTAAGCGAGCACGCACAAAGCACGCTAACCGATACAGGAAAGTCGCGAAAGAAAGAGAATTGGAAGCAGGAGACAAAGTTTGGGTGTTACTCCCTACCGGAAACAACCAACTGAGGATCGAATGGCAAGGGCCGTTTACCGTCCGGAAAAAGATTTCTAAGGCTAACTACCAGATCTCTATTCAAGGAAAGGAACAGGTTTTCCACTTAAATCTGCTAAAGAAATTCGTGGAAAGACGAGTACCGACCTCCGACCATCTCCTGACGATCGCCAAAGCTGACGAAGAGGACGATAGTGGCAGGGATATTCCACTGCAATCACACGAAGTCTTTCAAAAATGTCAGAAGCGGCGACGCTCTTTGAAGCGCGCATGGGAGACATTCCAGAGAAAGGAAACTTTGGGAGTAGACTTGAGTAGGAATTGGAGAGAGATGGAGAGGAAAGATGAGAGGGAAGAAGACAGACACCCTGAAGCTACGGATATAGGAAATTTATTTCCATAACGTAGACATGGAGTGCTTCCATATCTTAAAGGGGGGACGTTCTGTCACAGAGAGTTTATGATCATTAAATTTTCTATATTTTCCTCTTCTTTTCTTCACCCGTGTCCTCTATTCTATTATCACTCTTTACCCTTATTCTGTATTTTTTGCATCCATTCGTTTGCGAAAAATATTTTCTTTCCCATTCTCAACTTTACCGTTTTCTTTATCATACTGGTAAACGCATGTATGACATAACGTGTCAGTCTCTACACGAGAGGGGAGAGCGTTAAAATGCATTCTATTGCATTAGATGTCAGTGGACGAAACTGTGACTTTCGCTTACCTCAGACACACGAGCAGACTTATGTCTGCACATTCAGCTGACACGCACGGTTTTCTTCGGCGGAGCGCTTAGGTAAGGCGCGATAACCGACATCTCTATGGCGCAGTACGAGACAGTTGTCTGGAAATTTCACCTGACACGGCACTCACTGTGGCCCTGGTCAGCGTGAGGTGTGAAAACGAGTAGTGTCAGTTATGGGTAAAACGTCTAGTAATGGGAAGTGTTAAATGTAAGGTGTTTAAGACGGAAAGGGGAGATTATTTCGTTTTGCGAAATAGTTGGTATCCTTTGTCTGTTTATAGATATAACCAGAATGTTAAACTTTATTTTCATTCAGTCCTCAAAATTCGCTGTAGACAGGTTGCTCGTGAATAGAATAGGCTGTATAGCGAAGTTTCTCAGTTTGTTTTCGACAATTTGTCGAACTTCTATGACTTCAAATAAATATATCAGCGTATAATTCTAAAGTGTGCGATTACCTGTAGTTCTGTGTTGAGGTAAATATATTATATATTATATCTAGTATTTCGTGAAGTGTTTAAAGTGTTAAATCGCCTATTTCATTTTTACTAGTTCTTTTGTGCAGAGAGAATTAAAATATAGTCTGTATTATTTTCTAGTGACGTGTTTCAGTGGAATGCAGAATATAGTATAATTTCTAGCTTAAACCCAGGTAGCTATAAGGAATTAAATTTAACTGCTAAATAATCCGACGAGAATAATTTTTCTAAACTAACTTATAACTGAAATGCTAGATGCCTCATGAGTGTTGATGGAATACGTATGTATTCCTAATTCATGATGATTGATTTTAGACATATAACTTATTTTACGGGAAGGTTTAAATGATAAGTCAAGCTGTACGCTTGCAGTTTAAAAACGTAAGTTATATTGAGTACATAATATGTAAAATATTTCATATGTGTTTTTTTCTTTATTCAGTGAATACTGGTGTAACCCAATTTTGCCGGCGTTTAGTACAGAGACATACCTGTGAGAAACATAAACATTTTTTATCTTTTAACCACGTGGGTTTTCAAGTAACACCTGTCTGACAGGTACGTAAATTTTGAGTACGTAAATTAAATGGGTTCGTTTTATGATGATAGGTTTATTTTACACTCGACCAGTTTTTTTTTCTTCTGATTTTCCGCGATCACGTAGCTTTTTCGTTGTTCACGAAAAATCGCCATTTCGGGCACGCCTGTATGACGCGTCAGAAACGCACGTGGATTTGACGCAATTTTTAGACACGCGGTAGTCAAATCCATTTGCGTGGGTCGAAGTTAGTTTATTTTTCTAAGCGTTTTTAATTGTCCGAGGGAAAGCTAGGGTATGCGTAGGAGAGAACACGCGGGGGCGGCCCCGGTGTATAAATAGCCAGTTAAACTGCGGGCTAGTCTCTCCATGAAGAAAAAATTGTCAGCCGTCAGACTACGTATTTTATCGTCTCCACTGTGGGAAACAAAAGCGGTAACTTGGTATGTAGAAATTTTATTAATCGTTTTACTTATTAGTGGGTTTTTTAGAAATTCGCCCGTAAGTTAATTTCTTCGGGGACATTAACTTTTAAGTTTTAAACGATAGTGCCATCCATTATCAATTTTTGAAGAACGATGTAAATGTAACAGTGTGCTTATTCTTTCTGTGATTTTGGCAGTAGATAGGAACGTGTTATAAGCTACACGGGTGCTCATAGTTGTAGAATGTTGGGTAAAACCAACATTTATTCCTGCGTATTTACAAATGTAATTTTATGGGGAAATCGATTGTGTGTATGGTAATTTTTGTGTGCCTTAAATATGGTAAATGCAGTCGGAGGTTACAGATTAGGTTTTCAGTGAATTATACTGCTTAGGGGAGTAAATTATCCCTAGCACGAGGTTCAATTTAATTTGGGGCGTAAGTAAGGAAACCTCGATGGGAAAAGGAGGCCACGGAATTTTGGACAACGGATTTCCCTAGTTGTAATGTTTGGAATTGGGGTTAGCCTTGCGTAACGCGTCAGACGGTGTCTGGGCTTACCTGGCAGATTTAAGTTGAGGGAAGGGAGGAGTAGGAGTAAGATTAGAGAGACACGTGGGTAGGAATATTTTATGTATTGTTGTGCAGACGAGAGAGAGAAGGAGAGTGAGATTGAAGAGACACGTGGGATCGAATTATTTGATGTTTCCTTTTCAGAACGAGAGAAGGGGAGTAGGAGGAGTGAGACTTAAGTGCCACGTGGGTAGTATTATTTTATGTAGTGTTGTACATGACGAGAGAAGTACTGAGTAAGGGAGTGATAAAGATTAAGGGGTTAGAGATGCGTTATGTTGGAGTTAGTATACAATAGACGCATTTTCTTTTAATTTCAGCGAGTCACGGCGAAACACTGGGGGAGCATAATTTTGTCAAATAAAATTATCCACGACAAAAAGACATATCTCAGGGTCAGAGTACTCGAGTTATCGTCAGGAGCAAAAGAACACAACCTAAACGGTCTATTGCAGTGAAGTTAAATTCTTCAGCGAGACTGATTTCAATTGCGTACAGCCGGAAATCAAGGCTGTGTTTTTCCTCTAACTCCGGAGCGGGTTAAAAGAGGGAAGCTATTCAGCAGCAGAGAAGTTTGTCGACAGTTAATCAAGTACCTCACGCTTGACGCCAGAACTTCATCATCATCACCCATTTCAGGAACAGGTGACAGGGTTACCATACCTGGGTCTTGAAAGAAACGAGAGAAGAGCGTAATGGAGACGCCGCATCATCAGTCGTCGAGTATTAGAGAGACACTGAGATCAAGAAGGAGAGAGGGAGAGAGAGAGAGGGAGAAAATAGACAGGACCAGTAGGGTCTGTTCAGTATCCACTCGACGGATAGACACAGCCATTGTGTTACTCCAAGTCTATTATTTGTAGCATTTCCAGTGGTGTTAGATAGCGGCGCATATCGCCTACCAAGTTGGAAGCTGTGTAGAAGTTTCGTTGAGGAAGAGTCAACCGGACTGAGACAGTAGACATCTTATTGGTATTAGAGAGTGGAGGCTAAAGTTGACAGCCTTACAAGATCAGAGTAGTTTAGATTACTAACCACTTTTATTGTTCCTCAGCAGGGTGACAGAAAGAGTGGATGTGATTGGGGTTTTTTTGTCTGGTGTCTATCAATTTAACTTGTTACGTTGTTTTTCAGGCCAGTGCAACATTGCACGCTATTTCTTTAATGATTGATGCATGCTGAAATTTTAATGGTTTTATTCTGTAAATAAATAGATATTTACTGTACACTGGATCAGCTTCTACTCTTTACTATACGTACTTTATGTCGTCTGTATAGTGGTGTCTGTGGTCGTTTTATACACCTTATCTCCTTGTATTTAAAGGCAGTCAGAGGAGGGTGAGATTATAGCCTTTCTGAAGTCACGAAGCGGCAAGGGGAGAGTCGAATCCTGGTTCTATCCCTTGAGCCAGTAGTCTCATCTGTCCACAGTCATGTCATTTTCCATCTAAATTCTATCTTCTCAGACTTTCTCATACTAGGGTATTGCTTTCATTCAGGCAAACTCTATAAACTTAAATCCGCTTCGTGACATAGAAACCGATCTGACATTCCTCAATTCTAGAAACCTAAGCTATTGACACTGTGCTCGTTGTTAATGTTCGTGTCTGGACAATTTTAATGTGACCTAAACAGACATCCGAAAAAATAAGAACACCCAAGGAATCGTTCCCGGAAGCAGAGAATTCATCCAGTCTTTTTGGAACTGGGGATTTCTTTGTCAAAGACTGCCATTGACGATTATGTGTGTGAAGGTCTTAAAAATTGTGTTGCCAGAACTGGCTATCAAAGCTGTGAGTATGAACAAATGCACGTGATCAAGACTGAATGAATAGAGTGAATGCAGGACGGAGTGATTTCTTTTTTGTGGAAATTGGGCACCCATTTTGCTTTCTTAACTTGCCGTATGCTTCTTCTTCTTCTTCTTGCGATCGCATCTTTGATGATTACACCGTCAGACGAGTTCTCATGATGAATTCGACTGTTGTTTGAAGTTCCTCTTTAACTCCATATAGCTTTGAGTTTAGTGTTGAGTCATTCGGCCAGTATATCTTTCTTAACTGGTCATACAGAGGACAGTCCTGTAGAACATGCTCAGCAGTTTGTTCGTTTAATCCACATGTGCACAGTGGTGAAGCAGACAATCGTAGCTTGTGCATGTGTTTATTCAGTTTGTTATGCCCTGTCCTGAGTCGAAAAATAGTTATCTGTCCCTGCCGGTCGAGAGTGTGATAGTCGTCTTTGGGTTGGTTCTGTTCTCTTCTGATAGTCTGGATAGCTCTCTTTTTCTCAAAGTATGTGACTTCATTATCTTCTTGTTCACATTCTCCTCCCTTTTTTGCAAGTTTATCTGCCTTTTCATTTCCGGGTACACCACAATGAGATGGTACCCACTGAAGTATGGTTCTCTTTTTGGCAGCTACCTTGTTTAGTTCATTTCTCAGATGCGGGAGTTTACCACCCTTGAGAGCTTGCAGGACAGACAGTGCATCTGTGAGGATGACTACCTGGTGGCAGTCAGAGTTGGTGTTATAAATCATATTTGCAGCTTGCTCTAGAGCTTGAACCTCAGCTGTATAGTTGGAACAGAATTTACCAGTGGGAATGTGCCTAGTCTCATAGTGGTTGTCAGGATATGAGATAAAGATACCGGCACCTCCATTCCTAACAGCATTAGTTGCTGATCCATCTGTATAGGCATGTATCCATGATTGATCGGGATAGCTTTCTTGGATCATACTCAATGTAGCAGTTCGTTTTTGCAGATCATTATACTCACATCCACTTGTGAGACCACTGACTGATGTATTAATTTGGAGGGCACTGCTGGCCTGCTCCCATGGTACAGGGTATAGGGTGGGCTTCAGTGGTGTTGTCTTCATGGATAGGTCTTCTTGATGCTGTCTTATAAGTCTTTTCCCCCGATGCACAAAGCTGCTACGCTTTAGACGTCCCAATGCCAGATCATCTAGTCTTGCCTTCATTGGGTGCATTGGCATACTGTTGTACTTTTCCATCTGGATCATGGTTTTTGTGTCTCTTCTATGGGACAATGTCTGTAATCCAGCAACCTTCTGCATCTCTGTTATTGGTGTAGTTTTCATGGCTCCTGTAATGAGCCTGAGAGCTTGATTTTGCACCTTGTCCAAAGACTGCAGATGTGAGTTAGCAGCTGATGACCATGCTGCTGAGCTAAACTCTAAGTGTGGTCTTATTACTCCATTATAAATCTTCTTTAGATTTCGTTCATTTGCTCCCCAGTTGGTACCTGCTAATTTTCTGAGTATGCCTAGTCGTCTTCGGGCCTTTCCTTCTGCGTTTTCAATATGCTTATTCCATGTAAGCCTTTGGTCAAATGTCACCCCAAGATAGGTGGGGTAGCTTTCTTCCTTGATCACGGTTGTCCCTAGGTGTATGTTAGCTGATTTGTCCTTGGGGGCGAGGGAGAACAGTGTTGTGGAGGTTTTGTCTGTGTTTATTGTGATAAGCCATTTCTCTGCCCATGACACTAGCATGTCTGCTGCCCGCTGCATTCTATAATTTGCTGTGGTGACATTTTCATCAGCGCACCAGAGTACTAGGTCATCTGCATATAAGGCAGCTTTAACTCCTGCAGGGAGATCTTTCACCAGGTCATTGATGTAAACAAGGAAGAGTGTTGGGGAAATTACTCCTCCTTGAGGTACCCCCTGATGGAGCAACACTTTTCTGCTCTGCAGACCGTCAAGAGTGACTCTAGTTCTCCTGTTATGCAAGTATGACTGGATCCATTTCATCATGTTGCCTTGGATTCCACTTCTCCTAAGTTTTGCAATGAGGCCATCTTTCCACACCTTGTCAAAGGCCTGCTTGAAGTCGACCCAGATCGTTAGGACCTTTTTCTTCTCCTGGAAGGCATCTTCTATTGCTTGAGACAAGTAAGTAACTTGGTCTTCTATACTGTAGCATTCTCTAAATCCAGCTTGTTCCGGCACCAGGATCTGCTCAGACTCTAAATACCATTTCAATCTGTGGTTGACTATTCGCTCCATAGTCTTCCCAACACAGCTTGTGAGACTGATTGGCCGGTAACTTGCAGCCTCGGTCTTACATTTCCCTTTCTTTAGTATGGGTATTGTGATGGCTTCTCTCCATACTTGGGGTACCGTTCCTTTCAACCAGCTGTGGTTGAATATCTCAAGCAGTTTTGTCTTTGCTGCTGAGCTCAGATTTACTAGCATTTCGTTGCTGATTTTGTCTGGGCCGGGTGACTTTTGAAACTTAAGCTTGGAAATAGCCTTCTGTAGTTCTTCTAGTGTGATGGGTTCCCTCATTGGGGCAGGAGTATCTGTCTGTCCCATGGTTGCCAGTATTTCTTTTCTTATCTCTCTCTGATGATCTATGTTAATGGGTAAGTTGCTTTCTGAACTGTATCTTCTAGCAAACAAGTCTGCAGCTTGTTTTCCTCTGAAAAGTTTGCCACCTTCATCCAATGTGATAGTCTGCCTAGGTGAGGAACGCTCTTCATTTAGAGACTTGACTAATCTCCAAAGTTTCCTGCCGTCTTTCTCAAGGTTCAGCGATGCCGTTTTAGTTCTCCAGCTTTTCCGTTTTTCTTCTAGCTTTGTTCTCTGAAACTCTGCTACAGCCTTTTTCCATTTGTTGTGAGTTTCAAGTGAAGGCTGAGACTCTGCGTCCTTTCTAGCCCTGTCCATGGCTTCCTGACGTTCTTGGAGTGTGCTGGACCAGTATGGTATGTAGTTACGCCGGCATCCTTTGGGAATGGTTTCTTTTGCAGCTTGTAGTATGCATCTGTTGAAGTCTTTTACCACTTCATTAATGTCTCTGTTCTGTACCTTGAGGGTAGACAGCAGCGTGTTCACCTGATGCCTGAATAAACCCCAGTTGGCTTTTTTGTAGTTCCATCTTGTAATGGCTGGGCCTGTACTGAGAGTTGCACTCTGGACAGTAAGAAAGATTGGGCGATGGTCGCTTCCCCCTAGTTGGTCTCCTACTTTTCTACTAATAGATCCAGCTATATCTGGTGTGGAGAAGGCAAGATCTGGTGTTGAAGTTGTGTGCCATCCTCTGGAGTAGAAGGTAGGAGTATCTGTGGCATTATTGACTAGGATTAGGGAGTGATCATCTTGCCAAGTTTCAACCTCTTCACCTCTGTGATCCAGATGGTTATAGCCCCAGCTCTGGGAGTGGCTATTAAAGTCTCCAACTGCTATAAAGTTGATGGCTGGTACCTGTATAGAGCTGAGACTCAGGGGTTTGTTGTTCGGACAGTAATAGTTCAGGAGTTCTATTTCCATCTTGTCTACCTTTATCTGCAACAGCTGATATTCTGCTCCATCCATGAAGGTTTTCCTTTCGTGTGCAGGAATGTTATTCCTTACAAGAGTAAGTACTCCTCCTTTTCGTCTATCTTTTCTGTCGGATCTGAAGCATTGATATCCCCTTATTTTAAAGGTTTGATCTGCTTTCAAGTGAGTCTCTTGGATACAGCAAACACTGACTTGCTTCTCATACAAGATGTTTTCCAGCTCTGTCTTTTTGCTGTATCCAGCCTGCTTGCTGTTCACTCCCTCTGCATTCCAGTGCATCATGACAAGTGGCACTCTGGGTTTCTCTTTTTCTGTTTTGTTTTGGTCAGTAGTTCTCCTCCGCCGTCTGCTGACTCCACAAGACGGTCTAGAGGGTCCTCCAGTAGCTGAGGGTGGGCTCTGTCGAGGCTCAGAGCCCGGCACTGCACCTGCCTGGTGGAGCTCCACAGGGCGAGCACCAGTACGAGATTTATTTGACGGTGTACTCTCCATAGAAAAAAAAAGCGAGTTGCGTGATACTGTGGTTTCCGGTGCGCCTTCTGGCCCAGTATCTATGACTTTAGCACCTGTTCAACGGGAGAGTGGGCTCATCCCTAATCTGTTTATGTTCCCAGTAGTAGACTATTCGCAAGCAGCCTGGGGGTGTCACTGCTCTGCGCGGACCTTGTTTACCGAGGCGGCGTCCGAGCTCGTATGGTGAAAATATGGTTGCATTATCTTCAAAATAGCCCTGTCTTTCCTGCCATCCTGCAACTTTGAGTTAGGTAGTTCTGAGCTCCAGTCTCTTTCCCAGGCATTTTATCCTGGCCTGGCACGCATACAGAGGACCCCACTTCTGGTTCTAAGTTAGCAGTTGGGGACAGGTGGGGTAGCACACTGTGCATTCCCCGTCATCCAGGGGGCTCTCCAACTATGCAGAGCTTGCACAATGCTGTGCTCTGGTTCTGGGCTCACCCAAGGAATCCTCACATCCTGCAGAGAGCCACTTCCAGATACCCACCACCTGCCAACCCCCCATTGTAGAAATCTCCTGCATGCGGCCATCCAGTCAAGAGCCAGTATTAAGTCTGGTGCCCAAGTGATTCCCCCCAAGCTCAGTGTGCAATTCTGGGTTCTCATCATGCTGCAACACAGGGGGGATTGTGATGCTCAGCCATCTCTCTCAACTCTGCACCGATAAATGACATCGGGGACTTAACTGTGTCTCAGTACTGGGAGGCCCCGTTTCCGGGTACACCACACACAGCCAGTTGAGGCAACGGTCGCCGTGGGCGTGTTGCCGTATGCAAATATTGCAATCATATTTCCCTTAAAAATAGAGCAGAGATATCAAGTATGTCCATACCTTAAAAGGGGGAAATATTAGACCTAATCATATGTATCCTTGATTCCTTGGGGCTATCACTTTCTTCCAACCGGACTGTGGGCATACCTGGAGGGATAGGATTATACTGTGGGTCTATCATTGTGGTAACATTTTTATTGACTTTATGACTAATTGTATATGCTTGGATGTAATTTCTACGTGTTGTGATGAAATTTTAGATGATAATTAAAATTTCTCTTGAAATTAATCAGCGCGTTGGTCAGCTCATTCCAAATATCTATTTAATCATTGTTATAGTTTTCCCACGTGTGTGCGTCTACATCTTGTCAATCGTGTGTGGGTGTGCACGTGAGTGGTAATATTAATTAATATATATATATATATTTCTTTATAGACTGTCTGACTCCTCTGGATCTGTTGTAGAAGATAGGCGGAAAGAGAGAGAGATTCTCGATTTCCGGGACCGCCTCTCTAAATTTCTACCATCTCACTCGTGGAAATCTATTTCTATTACGACCTCTCACTGTGACTATCACTTATTCTAATCTATTCAGAAGGGACCAACCCAAGTCTTAATTTTCCTATCAAAAATCTACGACAGAATGGGTCTCGTCTATCGGGATTTTGAACTTAAGATTCTGTATTCTGAAATAGAGTAAGAGTGTGATGTCTTGTGAGTTTTGTATCCCTTAAAATAATTTATCCCCTAGAAGTAACGATCTGTTTATGGACGTGCTGACCACACAACTAATAATTGTTTTTCCACAGCATTATTGAGCATTATACATTTGAGTTACAGGTTGATGTTGTCGGAATATATGTTAATTACTGATTTTGTAATACTAAACGCTGGTAAAGTTTGTGAGTGTATAACATTCACAGGGTTCTGAAGCAGAAAGGTGTTTGAACTAAGTTAAGGAGTGCGTTTTGGACTATTTGTCCAGATTAATTGCCTCCCTTACCCTAACTGTCTTCAGGGGTGTACTTATAGGGGATTAAAAATTAAGGGGATTTATTTCTCCGAAAATTTTTGCAATAATTATTTTGTTTTTCCACTGTAGCAACTTTTTTTTCAGTTAGTAATCTTAACTACCATTTATTTGGCGTAGTCGTCTGTATTAGGTACTTTATTACCGATTAATAGCAGCGATAGTTAGATACTATATCATAGGAGGAGGTATCCCAGGTTATAAGTATATCATCTTTTGTTTGGTATTTTCTCGTAAGTGGTAGGAACCAGAGAATCCCTTTTCTTCTTACGTCTTTATCGGCTTAGTCTCAGCCACTGATTTAATATGGCCGAGAGGGCAAAGCTTAGGCACATGCTCAGGGACGAAGCGAGACAAGAAGGTTTGGACGGAGACGAAGCGAAAGCTTTTGTCAGGGACGAACTTGAGAGATATGACGTAGAGAGGAAAGCAGCCGAAGCTAGAGAGCAGAGGAAGATGGATGAAAAAAATGGAAATCCGCGAGGCGAACGAAAGAGAGAATGAGAGACAGCATGAGGAAAGAGAGAAGGAGAGACAGCATGAGTTGGCTCTTAAAACTCTAGAATTCCAAAGTCGTGGTGATGCCTCTACGTCTAGCAATGGAGACTTCTCCTCATTCTTCCTTAACTGATCCTTCTAACACTCAATCTCTTCAACTCAACACTATGTCTTTCACTCTTGAGTCTTTCCCTTGTCCTAATGAGAAGATTGACACATGGTTAGAAAAATTTGAGAAAATTGCAACTCTGTACGGTTTAGAGAGGTCGCGTTGGAGTATGAAACTTTCCCAGGCCCTTAAAGGTTCTGCTTACGATGTTTATTCTAAACTGGAAAGTGGCCAACAATACAACTATGACTGGTTGAAGAAAGCTTTGCTTGAGCGCTTTGAAATGAATGCGCGAAAGTTTCTGCAACTGTTTTGCAACAGCAGGAAGGAGAGCTCTGAAACTTTTCAGCAGTTCTCATCTCGTCTAAAGGGATATCTGACAAAGTGCCTTGAGCTTTCACAGCTCCCCTCTACCTATGAAGGTCTTGAGGAATTTGTTATAACAGAACAAATAAAGAACACTTTGTCTGCGGACACCCGAAGATTTTTAGCTGAGCAAGGTGCAGAAAAGCTTGAAGACATTTTGTAAAAGTCGGAGCGATATCACAATGCGCTGGCCGAACTGCCGGCCACAAAACGTAAACCGACAGAAGAGCATTTTCGAAAAAATAATCTAGACCAATCTTCTCATGCTTCTAATCAGAATAATCACAGAGAAACTGGACCTCAAAACCCCCCTCCTGAAAAGTCAAAGTTCTACAAAACCAAGTACCCCAGCAACCACAGTAAACAGTCTGATCAACTCGACCGCCCTGCATGGCAGCGCATCCAGAAAGAACAAGGTGGCAAATGGAGAACCCCTGAGCACGGGACATTTGATCACAGCGAGCACACCGAGCCGAAACGCATCGGATGCTTATTAACAGTCTCGCAAGGTGGAATTATTGACAGTGATTCCCAACCTGTTGGGAATAGACCCTCAACGCGAGGTACTGTTACTTTGAACGGTTCTCAAACTTTTTGTTTATTTGACACGGGGCTTTCTTATGATTGCATTGTCGCCAGAAACCTGGTCAAACCCGGTCAAGAGACAGAAGAGACCGTCCAATTTTGTGAATTCTCTAAGAGTGATGCACCTAAAGCGCTTCCCATTGCATTGGTAGAGATCCACTCTGAGTTTGTCAGAGGTGTTATCAAAGCAGCTGTTATGGATGATCCCATCTACCCAGTCATACTTGGCGGCAGATACGTGTCTATTGGGAAACCAGAAAAGCCGATTGTGGCAGCAGTAACTACAAGAGGGCAAACCAAGAAGGAACGGGAGCCTGCGCCTAATTTGTTACCTATGGAACTTAAAGAAGCGCAACAAAAGGACCCTACTTTGGCACCCTGCTTTAGGAAACTGCCCATGGCTAAGGAACCCAGACAGCACGGGGACATTTTTTCTAAGGATGGCGTACTTTATCGCAGAACGGGCAAGCCTGAACAAGGTTACAATCAGCTCCTATTACCGAAACAGTACAGAAGCCAAATCCTAGAAATGGGGCACTCTCTTCCCTTCAGCGGACATATGGGACAGAATGCCACAAACCAACGGATAACTACTCATTATTGGTGGCCAGGAGTAAATACTGATATTATCAGGTATGTCAAATCCTGTGCCCAGTGCCAACGTGTACCACCCAAGCAACGGACACCCCCAGTCTCTTTGGGTGAAATGCCAATAGTGGGAACACCATTCGAACGGGTTGTGATCGACATTTTAGGACCCCTAGAAAGGACTAAAAGAAGGAACAGGTTTATCCTCACCTTAGTCGACACATGCACTTTATGGGCAGAAGCTATCCCACTAACATGCGCAGATGCCAAGCATGTCGCAGAAGCCCTCGTGCAGATTTTCACTCGGTTGGGATTCCCTCAGCAAGTGTTGACGGATAACGGATCTCCATACCGAAACCTGTTGATGGATGAGATCGTGAAGATCTTGAGGGACCAGCACATCTACACTAAGCCTTACACTCTGGCCAGAAGTGGGTTAGCAGAACGTGTTAACGGAAACCTCAACATGATGTTAAGTAAACTGGCACAAGTGAAACCTGAAGATTGGGATTGTTGCATTCCGGCAGCTTTATTTGACTACAGAGAATCTCCTCATTCTTCCACAGGATTTCCGCCAGCTACGCTTTTATTCGGCAGACCCGCTGGAAGCATTACTTTGGTCGCTGACAGACCAGAATGCTGATGAGACGGTGGTCTCAGCCAGTAAATACGTATCAGATTTAAAGGAAAGGTTGAAACTAGGATGGGACCTAGCAATGACTAACTGTAAGCGAGCACGCACAAAGCACGCTAACCGATACAGGAAAGTCGCGAAAGAAAGAGAATTGGAAGCAGGAGACAAAGTTTGGGTGTTACTCCCTACCGGAAACAATCAACTGAGGATCGGATGGCAAGGGCCGTTTACCGTCAGGAAAAAGATTTCTAAGGCTAACTACCAGATCTCTATTCAAGGAAAGGAAAAGGTTTTCCACTTAAATCTGCTAAAGAAATTCGTGGAAAGACCAGTACCGACCTCCGACCATCTCCTGACGATCGCCAAAGCTGACGAAGAGGACGATAGTGGCAGGGATATTCCACTGCAATCACACGAAGTCTTTCAAAAATGTCAGAAGCGGCGACGCTCTTTGAAGCGCGCATGGGAGACATTCCAGAGAAAGGAAACTTTGGGAGTAGACTTGAGTAGGAATTGGAGAGAGATGGAGAGGAAAGATGAGAGGGAAGAAGACAGACACCCTGAAGCTACGGATATAGGAAATTTATTTCCATAACGTAGACATGGAGTGCTTCCATATCTTAAAGGGGGGACGTTCTGTCACAGAGAGTTTATGATCATTAAATTTTCTATATTTTCCTCTTCTTTTCTTCACCCGTGTCCTCTATTCTATTATCACTCTTTACCCTTATTCTGTATTTTTTGCATCCATTCGTTTGCGAAAAATATTTTCTTTCCCATTCTCAACTTTACCGTTTTCTTTATCATACTGGTAAACGCATGTATGACATAACGTGTCAGTCTCTACACGAGAGGGGAGAGCGTTAAAATGCATTCTATTGCATTAGATGTCAGTGGACGAAACTGTGACTTTCGCTTACCTCAGACACACGAGCAGACTTATGTCTGCACATTCAGCTGACACGCGCGGTTTTCTTCAGCAGAGCGCTTAGGTAAGGCGCGATAACCGACATCTCTATGGCGCAGTACGAGACAGTTGTCTGGAAATTTCACCTGACACGGCACTCACTGTGGCCCTGGTCAGCGTGAGGTGTGAAAACGAGTAGTGTCAGTTATGGGTAAAACGTCTAGTAATGGGAAGTGTTAAATGTAAGGTGTTTAAGACGGAAAGGGGAGATTATTTCGTTTTGCGAAATAGTTGGTATCCTTTGTCTGTTAATAGATATAACCAGAATGTTAAACTTTATTTTCATTCAGTCCTCAAAATTCGCAGTAGACAGGTTGCTCGTGAATAGAATAGGCTGTATAGCGAAGTTTCTCAGTTTGTTTTCGACAATTTGTCGAACTTCTATGACTTCAAATAAATATATCAGCGTATAATTCTAAAGTGTGCGATTACCTGTAGTTCTGTGTTGAGGTAAATATATTATATATTATATCTAGTATTTCGTGAAGTGTTTAAAGTGTTAAATCGCCTATTTCATTTTTACTAGTTCTTTTGTGCAGAGAGAATTAAAATATAGTCTGTATTATTTTCTAGTGACGTGTTTCAGTGGAAAGCAGAATATAGTATAATTTCTAGCTTAAACCCAGGTAGCTATAAGGAATTAAATTTAACTGCTAAATAATCCGACGAGAATAATTTTTCTAAACTAACTTATAACTGAAATGCTAGATGCCTCATGAGTGTTGATGGAATACGTATGTATTCCTAATTCATGATGATTGATTTTAGACATATAACTTATTTTACGGGAAGGTTTAAATGATAAGTCAAGCTGTACGCTTGCAGTTTAAAAACGTAAGTTATATTGAGTACATAATATGTAAAATATTTCATATGTGTTTTTTTCTTTATTCAGTGAATACTGGTGTAACCCAATTTTGCCGGCGTTTAGTACAGAGACATACCTGTGAGAAACATAAACATTTTTTATCTTTTAACCACGTGGGTTTTTAAGTAACACCTGTCTGACAGGGCGTGTGCCTTCAGAGATAGACAGAATAACAATCCCACTAATGTGTTTTTTTTTAAAAGAATAAATGCTTATACTGGGCCTTTGAGCCAGATCAGATTTCTGCACAAACTCTATGTACATTTTTAGCCGTTGTGGCAAGTAACATATTAACGTCAGTAACATTCCGACGATGTTTTGACTAGTGGTGTGGTGACCAAATATATTCCTTTCCTGAAAGTAGACACCGATCTGACATTCCTCAATTCTAGAAACCTAAGCTATTGACACTGTGCTCGTTGTTAATGTTCGTGCCTGGACAATTTTAATGTGACCTAAACAGACATCCGAAAAAATAAGAACACCCAAGGAATCGTTCCCGGAAACAAAGAATTCATCCCGTCTTTTTGGAACTGGGGATTTCTTGGTCAAAGATTGCCATTGACGATTCTGTTTGTGAAGGTCCTAAAAATTGTGTTGCCAGAATTGGCTATCAAAGCTGTGAGTATGAACAAATACACGTGATCAAGACTGAATGAATAGAGTGAATGCAGGACGGAGTGATTTCTTTATTGTGGAAATTGGGCACCCATTTTGCTTTCTTAACTTGCTGTATGCAAATATTGCAATCATATTTCCCTTAAAAATAGAGCAGAGATATCAAGTATGTCCATACCTTAAAAGGGGGAAATATTAGACCTAATCATATGTATCCTTGATTCCTTGGGGCTATCACTTTCTTCCAACCGGACTGTGGGCATACCTAGAGGGATAGGATTATACTGTGGGTCTATCATTGTGGTAGCATTTTTATTGACTTTATGACTATTTGTATATGCTTGGATGTAATTTATATTGTGTTGTGATGAAATTTTAGATGATAATTAAAATTTCTCTTGAAATTAATCAGCGCGTTGGTCAGCTCGTTCCAAATATCTATTTAATCATTGTTATAGTTTTCCCACGTGTGTGCGTCTACATCTTGTCAATCGTGTGTGAGTGTGCACGTGAGTGGTAATATATATATTTATCTTTATAGACTGTCTGACTCCTCTGGATCTGTTGTAGAAAATGGGCGGAAAGAGAGAGAGATTCTCGATTTCCGGGACCGCCTCTCTAAATTTCTACCATCTCACTCGTGGAAATCTATTTCTATTACGACCTCTCACTGTGACTATCACTTATTCTAATCTATTCAGAAGCTACCAACCCAAGTCTTAATTTTCCTATAAAAAATCTACGACAGTGAGGAAACTTTTATTTCAATTTTCACGCAATTTTCCATATTTATTTCCCAATGTTAAAGACTAATTATCTATTAAGTTTGGTGTATGTTATTTTAAACTAAACAATAATAGTTAATTCAGTATATGTACGAAAGCAAACGTATGAGCCAGTCTTTTTTGATAAATACATAAATATAAATAAAGAGCCATTAGTTATAAGAGGGCATTCGTTGGATTTCACCAACTCGGGGCTTGAACGGGGCAGAATCATTGCATAACCCCTTCACAAAAGGCGACGGACCAGATAATAAGTTTACAAATTTGCTCAGCCCTTAAGCAGCGTTTGTTGTTGACTTCTGGGAATATCTTGTGAAGGCTCCCCTAAGGTAGAAGCTCCATTCATTTTCTATCTACGTCTTTGCCAAGAGAAATCTTGCACGAAGATAGATACCTTGGACGACCTACTTTTAGATACGCTTGCGGTGTGACCATTAGTGGACCACTACTGCAAATCAAGGGGAGACAATTCCGTGACAATTAGCTTACTAAGTGGGCTTACCAATAAGTGGAGATTTACTTACTGAGTCGTTCCTCTTCTACCGTGAGGTGTAGAGGTTTCGAAGAGAGAGCATCATACTATCCTATCGGCTGTCTTCTTCCTGGCCTGGTTTCATTCTAGTCCTCGGTCCTTCAAAGATTGTTTAATGTTGTCCTCCCAGCGGACTCTGGGTCGTCATGGAGGTCTGGATCTCTGGCTTTTAGCCTCCCATACCTGCAGTGGCAACCGATCTTCTCCCACTCTTCAGAAATGGCCAAACCATCTTAGTTGGGATTGTTCTATTTGGGTCTACAGGGGTTGCTTTTTTAGGCCTTGGTTACAGACCATGTCTCTTCTTGTTTCTCAGATACCTCATTTCTGAGACTTGGATCTGACTTGTATGGATTGTAGTCATTGCCCATGACTCGCTTCCAAACGTCAAGACTGGGACGTATGAGGAGCAGTATACAGCCATCTTCGTCTTCTTGCCAATTGTATTTTCCAATAAGCTAAGAAAATCCTTATGACCGTGCATCTGGTATAGGCTATAGCACTTATCCACTCTGCAGGATACAGCTTTTCCGTCGGAACAACGAGTACTAAGAGATTGGAACGTCTAATATATATATATAGCTAGAATCTCTTATATAATAGCGCCACTCATTGCCGCCAACTGCACGGAGGTCGTTGAAAATCCCCTTGTGACAAAGCCGTGGGGAAATAAGGAGTTTTCTCCCGTACGACTAGGTATCAATGCGATTACGTATTAGAGACGGAGATGCTTCCAATGTTATCAAACTCAAAGGGTTTACAATGACGAGAACGTTCATAATAATAATAACCCCTTCAGTCATAACTGACTATGGGAATGCGCCCCTGAGGTGACAGCCCTCAGCTGCTTATTTTCCTGGTGCTCCTTTCGACGTTTTCTCCCCTCCTCTGCTTCTTGTGTGAGCGTCTCTTCGCCCAATCTGAGGTGGCGCCGTAAATAGCATCGCCATTTAGTGCGATCGGCAGCTTCATCCTCCCATGTTGCTGGATCCATGTCCAGTGCCCTCATATCTCTCTTGCACACATCTTTGAACCTCCGCTGTGGTCGCCCAACTGTTCTCTTGCCATCTGCTAATTGTCCGTAGAAGATATCTTTTGGGATGCGACCATCTTCTATGCGGCGAACATGGCCATGCCAGCGAAGTCTGCGCTGTCTAAGCAGTGTATACATACTTTGAAGGCCAGCACGTGACAACACCTAGACATTTGTTACTTTATCTTTCCACGAGATACCGAGGATGCGGCGTAGACACCGTAAATGGAAGGTATTGAGCTTTCTTTCTTGCTTAGCATAGATCGTCCAGGTCTTGCTGCCATATGTGAGTGTGCTGGTGACGCAGGCATTATATACCGCAGCTTTGGTCTTCATTGTGAGTTTGGTATTTCCCAAACACGCGAAGTGAGGCGGGCAAAGGTAGCTGCAGCTTTGCCAATGCGGCTGTCGATTTTTGTATCCAGTGAGAGTTTGTCATTGATGGTAGACCCTAGGTATGTGAAGTAGTGCACCACTGCCAATTCATAGTTATCGATAGTAATAACTGGTGCAGCACCCACATCCTGACTCAGCGCACATTCGTTTTCTTTAGACTTTTTGTGAGGCCAAAGTCCTTGCATGCTTTAGTGAAGCGATTCATCAAGCTCTGAAGCTCCTGTTGGCTTTGAGTGACGACTGCAGCATCATCAGCAAACAACAATTCTCTTATTGTGACCCTTCTGATTTTTGTTTTTGCCTTCAGCCTTGAAAGATTAAACAGACGGCCATCTGACCTAGTGTGAAGACATATTCCTTCAGTTGCATCTCTGAATGCATGTTTCAAGAGTAAGGCAAAGAAGATCCCGAAGAGTGTCGGAGCCAAAACACAGCCTTGTTTAACACCACTTCGTATGTCAAAGTGCTGTGACGTGCTTCCAGCATATTGGACTGTTCCTTTCATGTTGTCACAGAATAACTATCATTTCCAGCATTTTAGAAGGGCAGCCTATTTTCCGGAGGATTTTAAAGAGTCCATCCCTACTAACCAGGTCAAATGCATTTGTGAGGTCTATAAAGGCGATATATAATGGTCTTTTCTGCTCTCTTGATTTTTCCTGAAGCTGGCGGAGAGAGAAAATCATGTCTGTTGTTGATCTGCCAGCGCGGAATCCACACTGTGCCTCTGGATATATGCGCTCAGCTAACTTGTGTAGTCGCATTAAGATGACTTTGGCAAAATCCTTACCAACAATACTAAGAAGAGAGATGCCTCTGTAGTTATTGCAATCACTTCTGTCTCCTTTATTTTTATACAGTGTTACAATCTTGGCGTCTCGCATGTCGTGAGGAATAGTTGTATCTTCCCAGCACTGGCACAGCATCCTATGCAGAGGATGTAATAGCGTGCTCTTACAGCATTTGATTAAATCAGAAGAAATCCCATCACTGTCTGGTGCTTTGCCAGAGGCCAAGCTATCAATGACCTTGCTGAGTTTCTCTAATGTTGGTTTGGCATCCAGCTCCTCCATAGTTGGCAGACTATTGACAGCATCAAGGGCTGCAGGCGTAACGGTATTTTCTCTAGCGTAAAGCTCAGAGTAGTGCTCGACCCACCTCTCCATCTGCTTACCCTTATCGGTTAGCTTCTCTTCGCTGATGGTTTTTAGCTGTGCCGTCTTACTTTTTTGGGGGGCCAAGTGCTTTCTTTATACCGTCATACATTTGTCTAATGTTGCCTGTTTGCGCTGCGATCTGGATGCTTTCACTGAGCTGGAGCCAATAGTCATTTGCATAGCGTCGAGCAGTTTGTTGAACTTTGCTTCTCGTAACCTTCAGGATCTGTAGGGTTCTGGCACTCGGTGAACGTTTGTATTCATTCATAGCACTGCGCTTAGCTTCGATGACAGGTGCCATCACATCTGATGAAACATCAAACCAGTCATTTGACTTTGCCGTTTTCTTACCAAAGGTGGCAAGCGCAGTACTTTGAATGGTGTTCCGTAGATGCTCCCAGTTCTCTGTAATAGTATCACCATGCTGAGAGCTACTGAGAACTTCTTGAAGGTCGCAGTAAATTGAGCGATCATGACAGGGTCTGACATCTTGCTGGTATCAATGCGGGGTTTCCCTTCATGTCTGACACGATAGAGTTTTCTTGGTTGTGCTCTGATTTTGCAGCAAATCAAGGAGTGATCTGTATCACCGTCTGCACTATGGTACGAGCGCGTGGAGAGCACAGATCTGAGAAGTGGCCTTCTGACGAGAATCAGGTCCAGTTGGTGCCAGTGCTTGGATCGTTGGTGTCTCCATGACACCTTATGCTGGGGTTTTGTCTGAAAGTAGGTGTTGATCACGCAGAGGACATGGTGGACGCACAACTCTAAGAGCCGTTGTCAATTTTCATCCATCTTGCCAATACCAAACCTGCCCAGACATGAAGGCCATGAAACATTATCGGCACCCACTCTAGCGTTAAAATCACCAAGGAGAACAAGCTGTTCTTGCCTAGGTATGCTTTTGATGACTGCTGCTAGATTCTCGTAGAACTCATCTTTACCTTCTGAGGCAGAGTACAGAGTAGGATCATACACACTGACAAGGGTGATGGGACCTGTGCTAGTTTGCAGGCAGAACGTTAACAGGCGTTCTGATCCATTCTCACCTGGTTCAACCATTTTAGTTAGCGATTTTTTGACCGCAAAACCTAATCCGTGTTCTCTAGTTTTATTAAGATCTTTCCCTTGCCAATAAAATGTGTAGTCCTTCTCGCTCACCGTTCCAGAGCCCGCCAGGCGCGTTTCCTGAAGTGGAGCTATATCCACCTGAAGTCGTTTAAGCTCATCATTAATTATAGCTGTCTTCCTTACATCGTTTACATCCTGTAAGTTTTCGGATAGTCCAGTCAACATAGTCCGGACGTTCCAGCATCCCAATCTGAGCGTTTGCTTATTTCTAATTTTTTCGATAATTGCTTGGTACAAAATTTTTTGTCCACAGTTCGGGTTTGACCCTAATCCCCATGCATCCAATGGGGAAAGCAGACAGTGGCGGGACAACACCTTATTGACTGGGGGCTGCCCAGCTTGAAGCGGGCGGTAGCTGTCCAGTGAGATCCTAGAACCTCTCCCACTGACGAAAGTAGCCCCTGGCGCCATGCCCTACGCCAATTGGGCAACATTCTTATAACCGGTAACTGCTACTTCCCGTGTTTTGCCGACACCTATAGGGTGAAGCTGGAGTGTCCTCTCCAGGGCGCGAGCTTGGGCACAGATATATGGAGATCAAGCTGTTGCCCATACAGCATGTTCCCCCTCTCAACACAGCCGGTAGATCCAAAGGAACGGCAGTAGCCGATACAGTTTGGTACCAGCCACGTCGCAGGAATTGCCAGAATAATGTCGAATCAACATTAGACTGCCTTTGGGACTCCGACTCCGGATTTATCCTCAGGGTTTACTCCCAAAGCCAATTCCATAAATGGATATTCCCGCAAAGCAGCGATGGTTTGAATTCAGAGTTCCTTCTCTTAGATAAGCTACCAACCAAGGATCACGAGCCCTCTCTGCCCGAAGCTGCTGGTTTTAAGGCGCCAGTCGCTCGCCTTTGCCCCTTCTCCCGTCAGCGGAAACAGTTCCGCCGGGCTCAAATTGAGCCACACGTGAAGGCCGGGAGCTGGACTTGGTTGTCAGAGGCTGTTTGAGGCGCGTGCCATAGATGTATTTTATCTGCAGTGAGAGCTTATCCTCACTACAACTCCCGGCAATAACAACCTTTGGAACCATATCCTGCTGTCTTTCCAATATGATAGGAAACTCTTTACAGAGCGATACAACAGGAAGCAATCTGTCATCAGAAGTGGTCCCCGTCCGACAGGTGTTTCGGCCCGATATACTCCTTTACACCCTAGGGGGGGGGGGGGGAGGGGGGAAGGGGGGCGCGCCCACTTGGGTCATGGCTCCCAAGCGTCTCAGCCTCCTGTTATCTTGTATCGAAAATGAACCCATTTCACTTATGGTAGCAACTTTAAAATCCACAACTCCGCCAGCCGTGGAGGCAATTGCGAAAGTAACAAAGAGAAGACAAATTATTCCGTTCGTTCCGTCACACATCACAACTAAAGACACACACCTGCGCGAAGCCGACGAGTCTAGCCACTGCGCGCCAGCCAAGGAAATTCTGTGCCTGACACCCCTTATAATATTTGCCGCCTGTTGCCCCTCAGTCACAGCCCTTTCACTAGTACTTCAAAAAACTCAGCGTATTGTGGAAAGTATGTACTTGCGGTGATCGGCCTGGGTTTGCTATTCGCCTTTATCCTTGCCAGATCTATTGTCGCAGCAAGCTCATTTAGCACTTTGTTATGACGCCAAGTGTATCGCCCTTGCCCTAATGACACCTTAGACGCTGAGAGCACGTGGTCAAGTGTCTGCCTCCCCTGGCACAGGGGGCACTGCTCATCATCCGACTTTCCCCATTTCACAAGGTTGGTGGCCGACGGCAGCAGGTCATACATTGATCTAACAACAAAGCTGAGCCTAAGTGGTTCCATATGCCGTATATCATTCCATGTCAAGGACCTCTGCAGGGCTCCTTCCCATGTAGTCCATTGGCCTTGTTGGACCTGCTGCACTGCTTTATGCAACCTCTTATCATTCTCAGCTCCTCGTATCTCTTGAACTACCATGTCTCTGCGCTCCCTGCTTGATGCCGTGGACCACCAGCGGATGTCTCTATGACCAAATCCCCGTCTATTCGTTTGTGTGTATCCGATTACCTCTCTCAGTTTGAGTGACTCTTGGACAGCATCAACAGCTTTTTCCACTCTCCACTTCCTTCCCGTTTTCAGTGTGGGTTGAATGGACTTAACCACGTCATCAGCTGAATCGCGTAGCATCATTGCAAGCCTTGCCTTTCCAACTTTGTACTCTTCAACAACTTACTTGAAAGGAAGGAGAAGTTTTGACTTTTTGCAGTACAGTGCTACATCTGACAGACCTGGTCGTACCCTTAGCCATATATATATATATATATATATATATATATATATATATATATATATATATATATATATATATATATATATATATATATATATATATATATATATATATATATATATATAATGATAAGGGTGGATTTAAGGCTGTCTTCTCAATGGTGATAAGGCCGCTATGGTGATGCTTCCATAAAATGATAGGACAAGAGCTGACCACCATGGACGTTGTAAGTGTAAGTCCAATTTCGTTGAAAACCTTTAGCCCTGTCACAATACCACCCCTATCGACACCAGGTATATTATAGTTCAAGATGTAGGGTGTCTTATCTGGTTTTTGTTGTTGTTGTTGCTGTGTATATATTATTGACGTAGTTCAGAGTTACAGCATATAAGGTATGACATGTGAGGTCATAAAAAGGGTAAACTGCTCTTGACGTTTCATCATTTATTTGACGCCACAAGTACAGGTACGTTACATCCAGTTCACAATAGAGCATAGTCATGACATTCACGAAAATCAGCATACATGGTTCATCAATGCATTTGGCATATTCTCAGAATAATGATATGGCGCCAAGGGATTATATTTTTGGCTCCAAATACAAAAAGTGCATCAAAAAATCCTCTTACTGTTCAGATGTGCTAAATGAGTCTAATCATAAGTCGCACGAGGATGGTGTTCCAGGAGTGCAGGTCAAACTGCCCTTTACAGGCATTCCTTAGTCTAACTTTGACGTAGGTGTAATCGCTGACACACAGCGACGTTCATAGAACATAGAACTGTCCTTCGGGCTGAGTATGACCCGTGTACATATAGATCTCAGGTATGAAGATACCTGGGGTGTGACTTCTAGTAGAAGAACCTCCATTTCTGTAATTCATAAGTGAGCAGAGATCGACCATTGTCAAACATAAAGTTATGTTACAGATTTGAGATGTAAATGAGGCATTACCTTGTTTCGAAATCAACACCACAGAAAACATACGCCTCCAGGCGTTTTGAATACTCAAGGGAAGGACCTTGTAAGCTAACTAACTCACAATAAGGCTCTTAATTCCCTATCAAGAATCACAGAGACGCCAAAAACGCGTCTTCTCTGCTTCACAACTTTCCATACACTACTAGACAGAAAAACTTCCCAGACGCCTCACGTCAGGACATGCGCAGAACGCATACACTTGAGTAGCAATCAAACAAGACGATCTAGGAACATTCCAGATAAAGATTTGTACTAGATCGAGCCTTATATGGACATGAATAGAGACCTCAACACTGGTTTCAGACATTCCAAGAACAGTTGACCGATACTACAATATAAGGAGAATGATCACACATCGTTCAAAAAATATGGACCGAACGTGTTCCGTCACAAGAGGAGGTAACATCATATTAAATGATAATCTCAGTTATCTAGGGTTATCTAGCTTTGACCGAAAAAAATTAAAGTGTACATTTCAGACAATCTAATTATACAATGTCTTTAGCAAAAAATGATTATACAATGTCTTTAGAAAAAATGATCTGTGCGTAACATTACCGCACCCTCCCGGGAAAAAAAAATTGAAACATTTTTTTTTTTGAATCCTAGAGCCAGACAAAAAACAGGCTCCTAACGCACGTATGATGCGCGGATATATTGCCTAAAAATGAGGCTAGCTCGACGCATGGAGCGAAACTGAGATTATATCTCAGATCCTTAGAGAAAATATTTCCCTAAGTGTACGCGTATATATTCCAGGGAGGTGCCACTAACACACGCCACAGTGATGGCAACATCATAATGCAAGTCAAATTATACTCATACAAATCTGTGAAATTAAATATATTATCATAGTATTATACAATGAAGTGTTGTGCAAACAGCGGTGTAATCTACTAATATACCACACTATAAAATTACACATATTCAAACAAAAAGTATAATATATAATGCATTATTAATCATTAGTAATACATGAGCTGCTCCTCGTAGACATGGATATAATCGTTACAAGAAGATGTGGGCATAATCCGCTCCAACCTAGGATACTTCAAGGTTCCACAATGTACATAATCTCGCAGACGTCAATGATGTGCTGCGAAAATATCAATAACACAAATCTTTAAGACAAATGTTAAATCTCTTAATACAATCATTAAAATACAATATATAAATGTGGCCATGTAAGCTTTTGGCCCGTATATTGCTAACTAAGCCTTCTTCTGAAAAAGGTAATTACATGGTACAATGTTATAAATTCCCAAAAAGTGAGAAAATATGTGCTAATATGTCATTATAGTATTGGACTGTATATCAGGAAATATATATGACAGAAGAATTTTGTGGAATGGTGTGGGCATCTGGACAGAATGTCTGCCATCACATTATCCGAACCACGGATAACTCGCACCGTGAAATTAAATGGCTGAAGAGCTATGGCATATCGAGTGGACCTCGAGCTCTTCAAGTTTTTGTTCTGAATAGCAGTAAGAGCTTTCTGGTCGGTTTCCACAATGAAATGTGCGCCTAGAAGGAATCTTTGCAACTTCAGAATTGACCATAATAATAATAATAATAAATTCTTTAAGCACCAAACACGGCGCATAAGGCAGAAACCAGTGCTCTCCAGGTTGTTCGTTGTGACGCCACTCCTCTTAGCTCTTGCACATTATTTAGGCCCAACGTTCTTCCTTCTCTTATTATTGTTCTTCTGAGTGTTTCTTTTGGTCTTCCTTTTTTCCTCTTACCCTCAGGAACCCAAGTGAGCGCCTGTAGTGGTATTCTGTTGTTTTGCATTCGTAGGACATGACCGATATATGACCATCGTCTTTTCCTTATATAGTCGGAGACATATTTCTGCCTAGAGTCTTGTCTTATTTGTCGATTAGTCTTGAATTCTTTCCAACTGATGTTCATGAGTTTTCTAAGACATTTGTTCTCGAATGTATTCAGCTTGTTCTCCAATGATTTTGTTATTTTCCAACTCTCACATCCGTATGTTAACACTGAGATAACATTTGAATTAAACAGACGAAGCTTGGTATGTATATTCAATGATCGTAATTTCCAAATGTTAGATAATCTATTGAAGGCGCTAGCTGCCAAAGCAATTCTAGTATGAATTTCTCTTGTTGTGTCACCATCCTGAGTCATTTTACTGCCTAAATAATTGAAACTTTCAACTTTCTGTAGTTTTTCCCCATTCAAGATGATATCATACCATACCATAGCTAATAATTCACGGTCTAAAACCGAGTAATTCCTTTCTGCAGCATTTAATTTCCTAGAGATATACATCACCGGATGCAGAGTATCAGAATACTCCTGCATAAGTGTTGCCCCAATTCCATTAGACGAGGCATCACTTCGAAGAACAAAAGTCTTCTCAATAGTAGGTAACCTTAGGATAGGTGGAGATGAAAATAGAGTTTTAATCTGGTCCAATGAGGATTGACATTCTTGAGACCAGCGGATCAGATTAGGCGATCCTTTCTTCAGTAAAGTAGAAAGCGGTGCCATAATGGAGGACAGATTCGGAATGAATCGTCCGTAAAATTGGATCAAACCTAAGAGACTCCGTACTTGTTTCTTCGTCTTAGGGACAGAAATGTTAAGTATTTTTGAAACATTGTGGTCCTCTGTCTTTAAAAGACCATGACCAACACGATGACCCAGGAAAGAAATCTCACTAAATCCTATAAAGGCTTTAGAGGGTTTTGCAGTCAAGTTATACTCGCGAAGAGTAGACAGCAATTCGTATAAACCCAAATAGTGATCTTCCCAGGAATCACTGAACAGACAGATATCGTCTAAGTATGCTATGACATCTGTACGATATGCGAGAATTCGCCGCATCATGCGTACGAATGTAGCAGGGGCGTTCATAAGACCGAAAGGCATGAAATTCCATTGGAATAAACCCCTAGGTGTAGAAAAATCAGTAAAAGGTTTGGCACGTTCAGTTAAAGGAACTTGCCAATAACCTTTAGACATGTCTAGTTTGGTAAAGAATCTAGAATTAGAAAGTTTATTTAGTAGCTCTTCCAATGAAGGCATAGGTTCAGCATCGAACTTCGTAACTTGGTTCAATTTGCGATAATCTACGCAAATGCGAATGTTATTATCCTTCTTTCGAACAATAACCATAGACGAAGAGTATGCTGAAGTGGATGGTTCAATGATTTCCAATCGTATCATTTCATCCAATTCTTTTTTGACTTGTGACTGAAAATGGATAGGTATTGGATAGGGTCTGACTCTGATAGGATTATGATCAGTAAGCACAATGTCATGTTCAATGACATGTGTGTCCCCCGGGATGTCTGTAAAGTCATCCTGAAATGTCTGCAACATCGAAGATACCTGTCGATGTTCCTCAGCGGAAAGATTAGGAGAAACGGTAACGTTTTTCCAAGATTCCGTAGAATGAAGTGGGACCATAGGAAGTGGAAGATTGACATCAGAAAAAGTAGTTTCCTCATCCTGTATAACTGACAGGGATGAGTAATGACCATGAGGTACTGGAGAATTGTCTGTTGCCTGGAAAATAGGCTACAAATAGTCAGGTCTTTCATGAAATTCCGTGAGCATATTTATGTGGAAAGTTTTATGCTTTCCATCAATATCGACCACATAGTCGACATCGGAAATTTTAGAGACTATTGCATACGGACCTTTCCATGCAATAAGAAGTCTGTTCTCCCTTGACGGAAGAAGAACGAGTGCTTTGTCACCTGGACAAAGTTGTCGTAGACATCTATTTTTATTTGCAAACTGCCTTGCCTTTTCTTTAGCAAATTCGGATGAAGAAGTTGCTAGTTTGCATGCCTCGATGATCTTTTGCCTAAGAGCAATGACATACTCGTAAGAAGATTGAGTCTCATCGCTAATATTATCGGCAGTGATTAGATCGTGAAGTAAAGACATAGGGCCGCGCGGTTATCCGCTAAAGACAAGTTCAAAAGGAGAAAACCCTGTGTGTTCATTGGGGACCTCTCTATAAGCAAAGAGAGCCGCGGGTAAAACCCTGTCCCAATCCTGAGGATGATCCTCAGTTATCTTCCCAAGTAAAGTTTTTAGTGTCCTATTCAAACGCTCAACTAACCCATTAGACTGGGTGATAGATACTGCTGAGAGACCTTTTAATATGTAGCATAGACATTACCTGTGACATAGTGTCTGATATAAGTTGAGTGCCATGGTCTGACAATATTTCTCCGGGGAAACCCAAGCGAGAAAATATCATCCAAAGAGCGTCTGCGATATCAGCAGTTGAGATGCTCTTGAGAGGTATAGCCTCTGGCCAACGTGTGCACATATCGACACATGTAAGGATAAATTGATGTCCTCTGGCCGACTTAATCCTAAAAGGACCGATAATATCTATTGCCATTTTTTGAAAAGGGTGAATAGGAATGTCAGCAGCCTGGATAGGCGCAGCATGTCGTGGTCCTTTAGATTTGACCTCCTGACATACTTTGCAAGAACGACAGTAAATTCGTATGTCCTTGCTCACAAATGGCCAAAAGAAAGCCGCAAGAACCCTCGACTTTGTACGGGAAAAACCCATATGTCCAGCACATTGCGAGTCATGAGCATGTTGCAATATTTGCAATCTCATACTCTTAGGCACTAGAATTTGAGAATGAGTGAACGTAGACGAGTCTTGTACCATACGCACAAGTACGCCGTTCTTCATAGAAATCCAAGACTTTCTATTAGTATTCTGATTTGGATCACCTTTTTTTTGCTAGAATGAAGAATTTTTGTAAAGAAGGATCTTCTTCTTGCAATTTTATAAATGAGTCACGTGAAATAATCAAGTGACTATCTTGGCTATCTACTTCATCATTATCAATTAATGAAGTTTGAGGTAGATCCAGAGCATGTGCTCTTGTGACCACCGCATTGGTAGCTTCCATGTTTTGCTCTTCCCAAACAGCAATCTGCTGTGGGGTACATTCCTTAATTCCGTGAATACGACCAATAATAAAGTCCGCAATAGGGTTTGGAAGAAGACATGCGTGGACATCTCCCGTAAAGAAAGGAGTAGCAATATGTATTATGGCAGTAGGATACTTTTCCAAAGTGCCACCAAATGTTACACATCTGATGACCTTTCCTGTAGCACAGGATGGATTTACAAGAGATTGCCTAACACCAATAGTAGTACATCCAGAATCAAATAAAACTGAGACTGGATTACTATTTACAAGACCCTTATGTAGTATAAGAGAACCTCTCCCGTCATGCGCAACATTAGCAGGAAGAGCGGGAAGAGGATGACCACAGCTTAAAGTAGTTAAGGTAGTCGGTTCAAATAAAGTACTGCATTGGGGACATTTATTTGCTCTACCAAAATCAAAAGATGAACATCCGATAGCATTATGGTTTTTATTATCATTAACCTGTTTATCTGCTCCCTGAGATTCTTGTTGTACAGAGTTTGTCTGTTGATATCTTTTTCTCTTATGTTGCGATCTACCGCGACCATTATTGCCTCTGCAATTATCATTAAAGTCCCTATTGTAATTGTTATCCTGGTTTGAATTCCAGTTTCCATAACTGTCATTACCATTTCTATACTGTTGAGGACCTTTATTATTTTGGTTTTGAGGTCACCGCGAAAAATAGTTTCCTCTATACTGACTACCTTTGCGAAAATGTCTAAAATTACAGGGAGTAGTATACCGTGGAGTATCAGCTTGTCTCCAGTTTTTCGAAGAAGAATCACCCTGAAATTGATTGCTATGATTCTGAGCATAATTACGGTTACTCTTCTTATTAAAATTTTGTTGGTGTAAAGGGCAATTTTTACTATCTTGCAATATAATACATTTATATTCTTATTATGTTCGCAAATATTTTGTAAGCAAAGTATTTCCTTTTTTAAGTGCTTAAGGAGAAGTCATTTTCGGGTTGCTTCCCTTGAAAATAGTTCTGTCATCTTCGATCGGACTCCGCAGACGACTCTAGGCCTACTGTGATTTATTCTGTGGCTGGGTAGGAATAGATTGTTCTTGCTTCAGTATATCTATGGCCTGAATTTATACGTAGTGTTTGTATGAGTAGGACGAGTCTGTCTTATATATGGATATCTTTGCATTTCTAAGTCGAACTAATTTGGTTGTCGCTAGAAAAGGTCAAAGGCTATGCAGCGGAAGTATCGCTAGCAAGGGGTGTGATTCATGGCTGTCATCCTGTGAGGATGCCGAGTTTTGTTGTAGCAGGCTTTTTGCCGAAATAGTGATCTATATATGGATGGGGAAAAGTGATAATCATTTAGACATGTTGTATGTACTTTACCCCAGTGTTTATTCTCTTTTGCCAAGGAATGGCAAAGTTATATTTCGCATAAAAAGGTAAAACCACAATTTATTATGAACTTGGGCTTCGCCATCGTTGTTGATAAGCAGATGCACCGTGGTACTTTTAAAAAAGAATATCCATTCAAAGGAAGAAGACATTCCTATGTATCAGCACTGGATTGTATGATATTATTCAATTACCTCTATGAGAGAATCTATGAAGAAATGAGGACATTTAATGAATGACTAATTTTGGTCTATATTCTATAGTGAGTGAAGCTCACGAGAGAGAGAACAGCCATGTTGAAATTCATATACTTTGTATTTATCGAGTGAGAAAAAGGGATGCCTGTACTATCGCTCGATGAACCAAGAGATCACTGCTACCTGTGAGAACCCATGTCTGGGATTCCTATATTATGAAATATATATATATATTGAACTTTACGTGAAGGAATATTCGCTAGACGAGGTTAGGTCTAGGAGCCTTCCTATATATTGGTTATGGTCTGACGTGCCCAGTCAGTAAAGCCAGATGATTTACATGATGGAACGCTGAATGCTTATTTACGAATGCTCCATTATGATATTTGCCAAGCATGAATGCTAACTTAAGATGATATTCCTGTGATCAACATTATGCTGTCTATGTCGACATTTGTTCCTGTAACCATACACGTACTGTCCAAGTGTGCGTCCCATTAAATGTTATAAAAGACCACCGTAGTTCCAGTACTTCTTGAATTCGAACAGTGTGAGTATGAGTGATGTACTACCAACCTGTCAACTCTATCGAATCATTCTACCATTCGCGTACTGACATTCAGATACACACTCATTGTTTACACTCACATTCTTGTCGGAGCCTCATCACGTTCCAGGACAAGATGACCTGTATGACCAAAACTGTGCTGGGTTTGATGAGTTGACAATCGTTACACTTTACTACACCAGTCCCAACATCTACATTTATCCACTGGTGGACATTCACATCATTTAACAAATAAAGCATGATTCAACAACCAGTAGCCAGTATGAGTTAACAACTACACACAAAGAGGTTTAACAACTGGTGTGCCAGCTTCCTGGGTCAACCTGCACAGTGACCATATTGAGAAGTAAACTACTGAGACCAGACGTTCCTTGGGGTCTGTTACGACACACAAATACATCAGCAGTACAACTCTACAGTGATGTCAGCGTGACCTGTCCTGTCGAGAGTATGCAGTAACTAGGTCAGGGTTTGTTGACATTTGGTTCGTTGGACATTTGCCATACAACTGACAGTGTTACACAGCGAGCTTGGTTGAAACATAGAACATTACACATCAGGACGGGAGAATATTTGACAGTGTTTGCGAAAGAAAATGTTATTGAACTGAGAAGTCCTACATTGATTGTTATCATTCAAATCAACGATGGAGCTTCTATTTCTGTGTTGAATTTAAAATAATTAGACCAGAAGTATTTGTTTAATAAAGTACCACAGTACTGTACTATTAGGCAGTGTAACTGAGCCTTCATTCCAACACATTCTTTCTGCAACACTCTATTTACATCATATTGCCATACTATTTATGCATTTATGTATTTATGTTTAACTATTTATATGTGATATTTGTTTGTATCCAGCGGGTTGTTGTTTCGGTTGAGCGGTGTCACACAGCAGAGTATCCCACGTAATAGAGGGTCTGATGTGTGCGTTTCTATAGGTGCAATTTTCTTCATTGAAAATTTGCTGCGACAGCTGTTGCTATTAGTGTTAGCTGTGAAGTCTGTACTCATTGTTGTTTTTGTAATATCCTCTGTTCTTTAGTTTGTTTTGATTTGTTTGTAATTTGTTGGTCTACCCTATTCTATCTTTCAGTTCTATTCTCAATTTATATTTATATACTGTGGCGTTATTTGTATTTGTTATCCTCTTGCGGTTTATCTTTTATTGTTTTTCCCATTTGATTTATTTCATTTCCGCAAATGTTTTCATGTTCTTCTGTATTACTGTTTTGTTTTGTGCCTGATCGACATACACTATTTAAAATATAGTTGATCATATAAATTGATGTACAAGAATCAACTGATAGTTAATTGCTATTACTAAAGGTACACAGTTGATGATATAAAACACTATTTCTGGTGCACTGCACTTATATTATAGAGTGAACCAGCAACTTATAGCTGTTATTATATAAGGATTTATACAAGACCTTTGTAAGGCTTGTTTCCCACAGTGATTGGGATAGTTAAGTACTATTTTTCCACAGGTTAATAAGTTATCATACAAGGTCTTTGATTTAGACTAAGAAAGTAAATTTATTTACTTTTGCAAATTACTGATCTTATTAGACAAGATGTCTACCTTAGATTATTTTATCACACAAGGCAGGGCTCTTGATATGACTGGTCAGCAATTAGAACAATGGGCAGTTGCTCAATATGACAAAGCATTAGCTGCAGAAGAGAGAAAACTTGCTGCTGCTGCTGAAGAAAGAAAAGCATTGATTGAAGAAAAGAAATTAGCAGCTGAGGAAAAAAAATTACAAAGAGAGGATGAGCAAAAGAAATTGCAGATACAGACTGATGAAAAAAGATTCCAGATGGAAATGGAAAAAGAGAAAAGAAAAGATGAGGCTGCTGCTGAAGAGAAAAAATTACAAGCTGCTACAGAAGAGAGAAAATTACAAGCTGCTACAGAAGAGAGAAAATTACAAGCTGCTACAGAAGAGACAAGCTGCTACAGAAGAGAGAAGATTACAAGCTGAAGCTCAAGAAAAAAAAGCAATAAGAGAACATGAACACCAAAAAGAACTTTTAGCATTTGAGTTAGAAAAGTTAAAGTTAACAAACATAAGTAATGTTAATCAAGCATCTAGTGGTAATGGTAAACCCTTTACTTACAAGGTCAAGGTACCAGCGTTCAACCCTTCCAGTGATGACATAACATTCTGGCTAAACAGATTTGAACGCTCGTGTCGAGCACATAATGTGGACAAATCACAATATGCTAACCAGTTATCAGAAAATCTGAAAGGTGATTCTCTGACTAGTTTAAGTTTGGTTGAAGAGGCTGACAAAGATAACTATGATGTTATTAGGGCAGCCTTATTAAAGAAGTATCAGTTGTCTGAAGAGGGTTATCGGAAGTTGTTTAAGACAATGGAGCCTGAGGCAGGTGTAGAATTCTCAGAATTCATTGCAAGGACACGACTTACATTTGATCGTTGGATTGAGCTATCCAAAACAGAAAAGACTTATGAAGCCCTTATGGACTTGATACTCAGAGACAAGATTATGTCAAGTATAAATAAACCTTTCCTCGAATTCTTACATGAGCGTAAACCTAAGACTCTAAAAGAAATGGAACAGTATTGTACCCAATACGTCACTGCACATCCGGACGTAGCCATTAGCAACAGTAAGGTTAAAGAAGGTATGCCAGTTGCGTCTGCAACACCATACAACCCTAATCACTCTCACAAATTCCAAGGACCTCAAAATAAGTTTAATAAAAAAGGTAACTATTACAGTTATCAGAACCAAGGTAACCAATCATTTCAGGGTTCTTCTTCGAATACCTGGAGAAGAGCTGACAGCCCTCGATTCAGGGGTGGTCATAATTACAGGAACTTTCGCAAAGGAAGTCATTCTAGAAACTATCCAAGTTTTCCTTCATGGAGACAACAGGATCATAATTACCGAGATACTCATTATAATGAATATGATGATAGTAACCAAAGGAGCTATGATTCAAACCCGAGTAGGGGTTATAATGGTGGAAACAATGATAAGTACAGAGGCAATAATAACAGAGGTAGAGCACAATTCAAAAAACATAAAGCTCATTACCAGGCGAACTCTGCACAGCAAGAGTCCCACGAAGCCTATAAACAAAATAAAGATAATGATGACTCTAATAATATGGCATGTGCCGCTTTTGATTTTGGGAGAGCATCTCAGTGCCCCCAATGCAAAACATTATTTGAGCCAACCACAGTGTCTACTTTAAGCTGTGGCCATCCTCTTCCCGCTCTTCCTGCGTCAATCGCGCATGAATGGAGAGGTTCTCTTGTCTTACACAAAGGTTTAGTAAATGACAATCCAGTCTCAGTACTTTTTGATTCTGGATGCACAACTATTGGGGTTAGGCAGTCACTCATAGATCCTTCTCATTCTACAGGCAAAGTAGTCAAATGCGTAACATTTGGCGGCACCATAGAGAAATACTCTACCGCTATCATTAGGATTGCTACTCCTTTCTTCACAGGAGATGTACACGCATGTCTTTTGCCGGATCCGATCGCTGATCTTATCATCGGTCGCATTCACGGAGTCAAAGAATGCACTCCGGAGCAAATTTCCGTTTGGGAAAATCAAAATATGCAATCTGCTAATGCAGTAGTCACTAGAGCTCAAGCTCTCAATATGCCTGAAACTTCATCTGTTGAAGATAATGAAGTGCATAACCGAGATGATCCCTTGGTAATTTCTCGTGACTCGTTTATAAAACAACAAGAAGAAGATCCGACTCTTAAGAAATTCTTCACTCTTGTAACAAAAGGTGATCCGAATAAAGATTCAAATTGTAAATCTTGGATTACAATGAAGAATGGCGTACTTGTACGTATGGTGCAAGACTCCACTAAGTCAAGTCATTCTCAGATTCTTGTACCCAAGAATTTGAGAGTTAAGATCTTACAACATGCACACGACTCTCAGTGTGCTGGTCACATGGGTTTTTCCCGTACTAAGTCAAGAGTTCTTGCGGCTTTCTTTTGGCCTTTTGTGAACAAGGACATACGGATCTATTGTCGATCCTGTAAAGTATGTCAAGAAGTCAAATCCAAAGGTCCTCGTCATGCTGCGCCTATTCAGGCTGCAGATATTCCTATTCGTCCATTCCAGAAAATGGCGATAGACATCATTGGTCCATTCAAGATCAAATCTGCTAGAGGACATCAGTTTATCTTAACGTGTGTAGACATGTGCACACGTTGGCCAGAGGCTATCCCTCTAAAGAGCATTACTACCGCTGACATTGCAGATGCTCTTTGGCTTATATTTTCTCGGCTGGGATTCCCCGGAGAAATATTATCAGATCATGGCACCCAACTGATATCGGATACCATGTCTCAAGTAATGTCTACTCTACAGATAGAGAGATCTTTGAGTAGCATCTATCATCCTATGTCCAATGGGATGGTCGAGCGACTAAATAGAACACTTAAGAACTTATTAGGGAAGATAACTGAGGATCATCCTCAGGATTGGGATAGGGTTTTACCCGCGGCCCACTTCGCGTACAGAGAGGTCCCCAATGAACATACAGGGTTTTCGCCCTTTGAACTTGTCTTTGGCGCGCGACCGCGCGGCCCAATGTCTTTGCTGCATGATCTTATAACAGCTGACAATATTGACGATGACACAAAATCTTCTTACGAGTATGTCATCGCGCTGAGACAAAAGATTATCGAAGCATGCAAATTGGCAACGTCCTCTTCTGAATTTGCTAAGCAGAAGGCAAGACAATTTGCTAATAAGAAGAGAACTTTACGACAACTTTGTCCTGGTGACAAAGCATTTGTTTTGCTACCTTGTCGTGAAAATAGACTCCTTATTAGTTGGAAAGGTCCGTACGATATAATATCGAAAATTTCAGATGTTGACTACATCGTCGATATTAATAACGGGAAGCATAAAACCTTCCACATCAATATGCTTACGGAGTTCCATGAACGTCCTGACTATTTACAGCCTATTTTCCAGGCAACGGACGATTCTCATGTCAAACATGGTCATTACTCATCACTGTCTGTAATACAGGATGAGGAAACAAGTTTTTCGGATGTTAATCTCCAGCTTCCAATGATCCCACTTCATTCTAGTGAATCATGGAAAGACGTTACTGTTTCTCCTGATTTGTCTCTAGGAGAACGGCGACAAGTTTCGTCTATGTTACAAACATTTCAGGATGTCCTCACTGACATCCCTGGACAAACTCATGTCATTGAGCATGACATTGTTCTAACTGAACATACTCCAATTAGGGTTAGGCCTTATCCTATCCCTATACATTTCCAAACACAGGTTGAAAAGGAGTTGGATGAAATGATAGATTTACAAATAATCGAACCATCCACTTCTGCATATTCTTCGCCGATGGTTATTGTTCGAAAAAAAGACAATAACATACGTCTTTGCGTTGACTATCGCAAATTGAATCAAGTTACGAAGTTCGATGCTGAACCTATGCCTTTACTAGAAGAGTTACTTACTCGTCTTTCTAAATCGCATTTTTTCACTAAACTTGATTTGTCTAAAGGATATTGGCAAGTTCCATTATCCGAACGCGCCAAACCTCTTACCGCTTTCTCTACTCCCAGAGGCCTTTTCCAATGGAATTTTATGCCTTTCGGCCTTATGAACGCACCAGCTACATTTGTACGCATGATGCGTCGAATCCTATCGTATCGGTCAGATGTCATTGCTTATCTAGACGACATCTGTCTTTTCAGCGATACTTGGGAAGATCACTATTCAGGGTTAGTTGAATTATTATCAACTCTGCGTGAGTATAACCTGACAGCAAAACCATCTAAAGCTTGTATTGGCTTTAGCGAAATTGCTTTCTTAGGCCATCGAGTAGGTCACGGTTTCTTGAAGACAGAAGACCATAATATCACTAAGATACTTAACATCTCTATCCCTAGGACTAAAAAGCAAGTGCGAAGTCTTTTAGGTCTCATACAATTTTATGGACGTTTCATTCCTTTTTTTTAAAGAAAGGGTCGCCTAACATGGTTCACTGGTCTCATGAATGCCAATCTTCACTAGAGAAGATCAAAACTATGTTTTCATCACCACCTATTTTAGTGTTACCTACAACAGATAAGACATTTGTTCTTCGTAGTGACGCTTCATCCACTGGGATTGGAGCGGCACTAATGCAAGAGTACTCTGGAACTCTGCATCCTGTAATGTACATATCCAGAAAACTTAATGCTGCAGAAAGGAATTACTCGGTTTTAGACCGCGAATTATTGGCAATGGTTTGGTCAATTCTCAAACTCCAAAGATTCCTTCTGGGGCGCGCATTTCGTAGTGGAAACTGACCAAAAAGCTCTTACGGCTATCCAAAGTAAGAACTTGAAGAGCTCGAGGTCAACTCGATACGCAATTGCTCTTCAACCTTTTCATTTTTCGGTACGAGCTATCCGTGGTTCAGAAAATGTGATGGCGGACATTCTGTCCAGATGCCCACATGATGCCACTTAACTGTTAAATATTGGATCTTTTTAATATGTATAACTTTACAACAGTTATTTTTTGTTTCTTTACTAAGATACACATTTGTAATTTAATAATAGAATGATGGTATCGCTACTTAGCGGTTTATTGATGTTAATTCACCGCTGTTCTTTGATGATTGTTTCTTCATAAATCATAAATTAAAGATTGTAGTGTGAATTTTTGGTATGCATTGTATAATTAACAGAATTGTATTATACGTACATCACACCTTCCTGGAAACATTTATTCGTAGGGAAACAATTTCTCTCAGATTTTGAGATATATATTCTCACCGGTCATATTGGGAATTATAGTTATTCCTGATATTTTCATCTGCGCAGTATTCTTGCGTTGTGAGCCTATTCTACGGTGCTCCTAGATGTATTTAAAAAAAAAAAAAATTTTATTTTTTTTTTTCCCGGGAGGTGTGGTAAGACTGTAAGGGCAATTTTTACTATCTT